>CM040099.1:19040030-19550078 GCA_022496805.1 Pohlia nutans | reverse complement strand
TTCTTCTTCTTCTTCTTCTTCTTCTTCTTCTTCTTCTTCTTCTTCTTCTTCTTCTTCTTCTTCTTCTTCTTCTTCTTCTTCTTCTTCTTCTTCTTCTTCTTCTTCTCTTCTTCTTCTTCTTCTTCTTCTTCTTCTTCTTCTTCTTCTTCTTCTTCTTCTTCTTCTTCTTCTTCTTCTTCTTCTCTTCTTCTTCTTCTTCTTCTTCTTCTTCTTCTTCTTCTTCTTCTTCTTCTTCTTCTTCTTCTTCTTCTGCCTGCAGATTCCGATCGCATTATTGAGTGATGCAAACGCACAATTGACGGAGGAGAAATAATAGCCCCGGTGGGAGGGTTTTTGTATTGATGGTTGAAACGGTCGATTCTTATTATTCATTCTGAGGTGAGGAGCATTTGCAAGGAATGGTGGAATTCTTTTCGTGGAGTAGAGAGGGTTTCGTATGAGGTCGTCTTTGGGCGAGATATGTTAGGTCTGATGATGCATTCATTGCTGGAGTAAGAGTTTTTTTTTATTTTGTCGTCTTTTTCTGTTTTAGGCATTTTGGTTTGGTGCGGGAAGAAGTAAGTAAGGGTCGAATCGGAGATATCAAGAAAAAGGACGAAGGCCGTGACAGAGCAGATCTGCAATCGTCGCCGAGGAGGGGCGTCTTGCGTCCCACGACGGTCTGAGGTTCAGCATTTAGTGCCGCATTGATTTCAGCTGAGTGCGCATCGAGCTTCAAGGATTAGGTTGCAGTTGCATCGACCCATTCATTGGTGTTTTGTGGGCGTTTTCTGATATGGTGAGTGCTTTTGCAAACATTTTACATGTATCGTCGGAGCAGTCTCTCTGTTTCAAACCAGAAATTCAATATAAGTGTTTCTAAGCTCATCTTCCCTATGAAAGGTGAGACTGGATAATGTCAGCTTCAAGTAGGACGGGAGAATGGTGAATTTGGGGGTTACGAGCTGCAGCATTGTTAGCTGTTCGCGAGGAGTACTCTGACCCTCGCGAAATTGAGCACCCATGGTAGAACCATCCGTGGTAATGGATTTTTCCATTCTGTGAGCAGGGTTTTGGTATCAAATGATGCTGTAGCGTGGTTTGCCGGGGGATAGAAATAAAGAAAGTTTTGTAAGCAGACAGGAGGAGAATGAAGCTCTTACCATATTCGTTATTTCTTTTGGCACACAGGCAACGAACGAGAATGTAAATTTGGCTCCGAAGGTGATCAGGGATCTTGCCAGGGAGTTGAAGAATTTGGATGACAGTCCTCCAGAAGACATCAAAGTTTATGTGAATGAAGAGAATTTCTCGAATGTGACTGCTGACATTGAGGGACCACGTATTGTCTTCAAAACTTTCTTTTTCTCGGTTGCGCAGAAGCTAACCTTTTCATTCTATCAATGTAGTCAGGATATGAAGAAGATACAGGGCTCACCACTAACACTATCCTCTTTGGGCTGAAACAGATGGTACTCCTTATGAAGGCGGTGTGTTTAGAATGAAGCTCATTTTGAGCAACGATTTTCCTCAGACCCCACCTAAAGGTAAACGGTCTACACTATTTCTGTTGCTCATGATTTAGCTAGGTTTTTGGAATCCATCATCTCTTTTGATTCGTGCAGATTTATATATACTTTGGTTATTTTGCAGGATATTTTGTGACACGTATTTTCCACCCCAACATTGCCAAGAACGGAGAGATTTGTGTAAACACGTTGAAGAAGGACTGGAAGCCCACTCTTGGCCTCCGACATGTTCTTCTTGTAGGTTTCGTATTATATTTATTTATTATTATTTTTTCAATTTTTTAATCAGTAGGATGACTTGGGGTTTTAATGTGCTAAATACTGCTAATCATTGTGATGTTCAGTCTTAGCCTTAGTTGCCAGTGTGACTGCTGTTGTATTAAATGCTTGTTCGACATTCACGTGCAGGTTGTAAGGTGCCTTCTTATCGAACCGTTTCCTGAGTCTGCTCTTAATGAAGAAGCTGGCAAGATGTTAATGGAGGATTATGAAGGCTATGCTAAGCACGCAAGGTATTCTGTCCTTGCTGTTGCGCGATTATAGTCTGTTTTTAGCTATATTCACACAGCCAAGTATGTGAGTGTTAACACAAATGGTATTTGCATCTCAGGAGGTTGTTTTAGGTAGTCATGTGCGTGTTTGCGATTGAATGTGAGCTGCGACAGTGTTTTTTAACCTGTTTTCGCCCCACCAGACTTATGACCAGTATCCATGCAATGAAGCCGAAGCCCAAGAGCAAAGTGCCCATTGCCGAGTCCACAAGTGTCAATGCCGGAGCAACTGATGATGTGCATACCCCCCTTATGCACAACACGGCCAACAAAGACAACACGTTGGATAGTGGAGTCAGTGTGGGAATTAGTGATGCGATTACTGCCACCTCACCGACTGCGAAGAAACCTAAGGGCGAGCTTACGTCAACCAAGTCTCTTGTAGACAAGAAGAAAATGGACGTAAGAAAGAAGAGTCTCAAGAGGTTGTAGTAGCAACGGGGGCGTTACTTATTTCAGCCAGTTTTTCCCTCACACTATGGGCGTTACTTATTTCCTAGGGTAGTTGTAATCAGGTCAATCACTCAGAGCAGGCGTGACGTGTCTGTCTCCTGGTAGCCTGTACTTTAGCGGCAGGTCAAGAACATAAGGTTTCCATTTGTTCATATAACAATCATTGGTAAGTGAATGTAAAGGTAGACGGGGAGACCACAACCTTCTGCATAGGGTGCTACAGATTTACTATTCAGATCAAGAATTGAACAATGTTGGTAAGTTTTTTTATTGCAGTCGATTCCTGGTGATGCACAAGTAATTGGTAGCATGATCATCTGGTTCTTCTTGTTATGTTCACATTGTTGCTCTGGCTTTTATCTCAAGAAACAATGTGAACATCTGAAACCAGCAGGGATGTATATGTCCTTGAGATGTACAAGATGGAGTGATTGTTTGTTTCATCTAGTAAAGAAATGCTTAATATATTGAGGGTAAAAATCTCCTTGAAGATTATTGAAACCAACAAGGATGTATATGTCCTCGAGATGTACAAGATAGTGTTTGTTTGATTCATTTAGTAAAGAAATGCTTAAGTTATTGAGGGTCATAATCCCCTTGGTTGAGCTCGAGTTTTGGAATGAGTGCCTGTAGGATGTGGCTTGAAAGTGTCTCTATGTACGCCTTGTATAGTTGCATGTCCAGTTTAAAACTTCAAGTTGTCTTTTAAACTTCTAAAGTTGTTGAAACAGTTTCAAATGTTGAGCTCTTGGCTATACTAGAAGCAAAAATACTTTGAGTGTACAGTGGCGACCAGAAGTCTTCGCACAGTGGCCCATCACTTCAACATGTGTTGACTATAGCTTAGTAAGTGGGTTTACAGGAGATTTTTTGGGTTAGCATTAATTGATACACCACATGGCACCTAATTAACATTGACTCCCCAAAACTTTGCCACTTGTAGAAATTATTCATGCAAAAATCGTGAAGGGGTGTGTACAACTTAATATGCACATCAGTTGTACACACCACTATCTTCTCATTAAAATTGCACTTGTGAGGCTTTTTGTTTTGGATTTTTTTTGTATGATTTGGAGAGGCCTTTGGTGATTCACTATGGTTCCTAGAAGGTCTGAGAATCAACGTAGGGCAGTTCTTGACATGTATGAGCGAGGCAACTCATATGGCCAGATTTCTGCAGTTTTGGACATTCCTCGAAGCACTTCTTCTGACATAGTGCGAAGGTTCCGTGAGAGAGAGAGTCTAACAGATAAAACTTCACCTGGTAGACCTAGAATTCTAGATGAACGCGGTGACCGTGGCATTGTGAGGAGATTAAATGATCCAAATACTAGCATAGCGGCAACTATAGGAAGAGTGTTACGATCTGAGGGCTTCCAATTGAGTGATAATACGGTGAAAAGGAGTCTTCGGAGGCAAGGGTTGAGAGCATGCGTGAAGACCAAGAAGCCACTTTTGACAAAGAAACATCGAGCACGTCGTTTGCAGTGGGCAAAGAAGTGCAAGCATGCAGATTGGGAGTTTTGGGCTCATGTCATTTTTTCTGATGAGTCTAAATTCAATCTTTTTGGCTCAGATGGACGTCAGTATTGTTGGAGAAAGAGTGGAGATCGTCTTTTAGATCAGCATGTGCAATCTACAGTCAAACATGGAGGAGGAAACATAATGGTTTGGGGTTGTATGACTTGGGAAGGAGTTGGCAAGCTTCACCTGATTGAAGGGAAGATGGATAAATATGTATATCGCAACATTTTAGAGACGGAACTTATGGGTACTATACAGATGCAAGGTTTAGAAGAGGATGAGGTTATTTTCCAGCATGATAATGACCCAAAGCATACTGCACATTATGTTGTAGAGTGGTTGCGTGCTCAAAAATTTGAGCTTATTGGACACCCTCCACAATCACCTGATCTCAATCCAATAGAACATCTTTGGAATGAAGTAGATCGTCGTCTGAGAAGGTCTAAAAGGAAACCAACTAGTAAAAGTGACTTATGGGAGAAGATCCAAGAAATTTGGTACGGTATAGAGTCTGATGTTGTTAGGAAGTTAATACGCTCTATGCCTCAAAGAGCTCTTGATGTCTACCATGCAAGAGGTGGCCACACACGGTGGTAGTGTTTGTGAGTGCTTATGAGTTGAATCATTGAGTTATAAAGGTGTTTAGTAATTTTTAGTCTTATTTTTTATAGTTGATATGCAATAAAAATCAATTTGACCATAAAGAATTGTACAGGCTTGTTACACATTTGAATTATTGTGTGTTTTTCTAATTCATATTTTCATTGAAAACTTTGTGTTTTATGCCTGTTGCAACTATACGTGCTTGTGATTGTGTTCTTGTTATTTTATGAGAGTTCATGTAGATTTGGCAAGTATTTAAAAAAAAAACTCCTCTTGTACAACTATTTGTGGTTGCCAATGTAAGTGATTTACAATTGCTAGAACACAAAATGTTCATCTCTTCTATTCTCTTTTGTAGAGAACAATACATTCCAACGTTTATGTGATTATACTATTAAAATGAATGCCATACAAGTGCACACGACCTTATAAGGCCTAAAAGAACATTCTCTTAATCAAATTTGAGACCCATGCTTAGTAAAAGAGATCACCGGGACAATTCATTAATGGTTGTTGCAAACAAATATAGACAAAGCTGTAAAGTAGTCTGCATCAGTGCTCAATGATTGGCAAGCCGCAAATCATTAAACTCCAATGGGCATTCCTCTTCCTACTATAAAGAAATGTTACCGAGGTTAACCTTTAATTGCCTAAGCATTCATTTTTGGACGATGTAAATTTTTGCAATGTGAATTTTTTACTAAAGATTTTATGAGAAGTTAACTTCATGTATGTGAGAACTGATCAGAAAAGGGATAGTTTGTGAAATTTTTATACCTCGTTTCATGTTGCCGTGATTCACCAAAAATTTCTAAGATCTTAGTTCAAAACAAATAAAAAAGCTCATGAAAAAGTCAACCCATAAAATTCAGCAACAAAAAAAATCCCCAAAATCAAATTCTACTCTGTTTCTATACTTTAAGTTATTTGGGAGCCACTGTAACAAAGCTTGAGTGGAGAGCGTTGTGTGAAGATGTTCAACGAGATTGCCTTAACTTGAAAACAGTACTGTGCATACCCAATAGCCGTCTCTGTGATCCGAAATTAGGGTTTCAAAGATTCACAATCATAGCTCCCTACAGATGTGTTATTGCTTGCAATTGCGGTCATGCAAGCGCTGTTCCTTCAATCTTGAAGTCATGAGTTCTGCATTGTTGTAGTCTATGTTGTGAGTTGTAAGTCTCTTGAGCTTACAGTTTCATAGGCTTCAATTTACGGTTCTATAGTTTAGGGTTTCTTGCACTTGCAGTGAATTATTGCATGCTTATATATATCAAGTTGTGCATCGATCATTTAGTCACATGTGAAGCCTTGTATGTTAACCCCTAGACGTACCAACCCTTAGAACAGAAACAGATGTCAGCCATAAACATAGATATTAGTATGGTTCAAATGTACATGAGGTGTACATGACAGGTCCATTGCAAGTATTTAATCTACCTAACAAAATTGACATACTTGTATTTGAAGGCCTCTCCAATATTATCAACATCTCCCCATCACAAGAGATTTACTTTAATTGGTAGAGAACTTAACGGGCTTGCAAAGATGACTTGGATGAAAGTCATCCGAGATTGAATGAGAAAGTTACAAGGCATTGAATCCAGTTTCTGTACGCTGGAACGTTTAGGGGCTAAGGAGCCTTGTATATAAACTAGAAACCGGAAAACGGAAAATAATTATTCAATTCCGTGTTCCAGTATCCTTGCGGAAATGATTATCGAAACCGGGAATTGCGAAACTGAAAGGGAGGACAGTACACTACTTACCTCAAGCGATAGCTGATCAGCGGTGCTTGGTATTACGGTAATGGTCGACTGCTCGTCCATTTTCTGGAAATGATTTCGAAGTGCTTGCATAGCTTCATTGCATATCAATCTGGTGCCAGTCGAAACGGTTAGAAAGGAGTGCCAGATTTTTGGTTACTTAACTAACACTTTGTGCATCTGGATGTAGATTTCCTTGCAGGAATGCACTGGAAAATATATTCAAACCATTCCATTCTCAGATTTCTGGTTCAGTATTAATTCGCACGTAATTTTACTTTTAATTTTTCAATCTGTGTACGTTAGACTTAGTATCTCGTATTTGGCTGTTGTGTGCACCTGCAATTGTACTCACGAGAAAATACTAAATCTATGTCTCACATTGAATTGTAACAATCAGAACGTATTTGCCTCGTTATCCCATGTCATCAAACGTATCTACTTGTACTGTACATAGACAATTTTCAATCCTAGGCATTTCCATTTTTCTTGATGGATCTAGCATCATGTTCAGATTAAAACCTTCAAATGAGAAACTCTCTCGCCCCTTGAAAATCTTCTCACCGTTGTTGTAACGCTCTGCGCACTGAAGGGCTCTGCGCACTGAAAATATTCTCTGATCAATCAGTGAAGGCTCTGCGCACTGAAAATATTTTCTGATCAATCAGTGAAGGCTCTGCGCACTTGAAGGCTCTGCGCACTGAAGGCGAAATGAAGGTTGGGCAATCCTCCACACTCAACTGCAAAACCCAAAGTGATGAGCAAACTGGTATGTGTCCTATGAACTCACAAGGGAATACGAGTTCCGTGTAGCTAAAGCTCACCATGAAGAGCGGGCACAGGTGATGAGAACAGATGTCACAAGTGCCGATGCGAGACGACTGATTCTTGCCATGAAAGCTTTTCTCTAAAATTCAAACAGCCAACTGTTGATCGAAGCACCCGAACTGCACAGAAAACCTATGCACTTACTAAGGCACTTAGCATTTATCATCCACTTATTGGCTGTGTCAG
This sequence comes from Pohlia nutans, assembly GCA_022496805.1. NCBI lineage: Eukaryota > Viridiplantae > Streptophyta > Bryopsida > Bryales > Mniaceae > Pohlia > Pohlia nutans. The sequence goes on along the minus strand of CM040099.1, from coordinate 19,542,659 downwards.
ACTATTGGCGCGTAGGGGTGCAGATGCTCTCACCCCTTTCGTCACTCCGACAAAGTCAAGCATAAGGCACCGAAAGTCTCCAGAATCAGAGGCGGATATTCCATTCCTGCTCACCTTATAAACCGACTGTGGGAGGCTCCCAAACCCCAACCAGCACTCTCGCCCCTCCCTCCTTCTCTTCACGAGGGTTTGCAATTTGGAAGCAGGCTCGCCTCCGTAGTGTACACTCGTTACTCGCTTGATCGCTACTTGCTTGATCGTTACTTGCTTGATTGAGAGAGGAAGCGAGTGAGCAACAGACAGAAAGAAAAAGAAAGAAAGAGAGCGTAAGCTGAGTTCGTGTGCAGCGTGACGGAGTGCTCCGGCAGAGTGAAAGGTCGTTTTCCAACCCTCGTGAGCTCGAAAGCTTCAACCTTTGGTACGACGGACGGACCCGCCGCAGCAGCCTCGCCCCACTCCGCCGATGCCGCACGACTAACGGGAATCACGGCAAGCGAGCAAGCATCCCGCTCTCCCCAACAGTCCCCGCAGAGCTCTCCCGCTCTCCCCGATTTCCATTCCTCCAAGGTCGGTTTCCCATCCGCCGCCCTCTTGCAACTGCAAAAAACTCACCGCGTCTCATCCACGCTCTTCATCAGGGTTTCGAAACAGCCCTTACCTTACCTGTACTTTCGGACACATCTGCTGTCAGTTGCTGTTAGTTGCTGTTGCAGTTGATTGTGGGAGGCTCCCAAACCCCAGCCAGCACTCGCACCCATCCCTCCTCTTCACGAGGGTTTGCATTTGGATCCAAGCTCGCCTCTGGAGTGTACGTTCGTTACGGTGCTTGGGAGGAGCAGTTTCGGAGGTAGCAGTGCGGTTGTTGCCGTGGCCGTTGCTGTGGAGTGTACGCGCTCTGATCTTCTTGCTCTCTTTGATTGCTTGCTTGCTTGGAAGGAGCTGTGTGGGCGGTAGGGGTGCGGGCGCTGCCTTGGAGACTGTGAAGCTGCGCTCAACATAGATCGATCAGCCGGCTGGATTCCGTGTAGGTACGCTTGTTGGGTGCATCGTTCTGTTGTTGTTGCAATTCTGTTGGACGTCGCCGGCATGTAGTTCATGTCGGGAGGCGTCCTGACTCGTAAAGTGCAAGTAGTCCAAATTTGAGTAATCGTTTTCATTTTGTGCATGCGGCCTTCTCCTACAGTCTTGGCTTTCTGGATTTTGTTCACACTATTTTTCGGGGAGCAAAGCCCTGGTCGTAGCACCTGGTCCTCGTTTTGTAGAGTGATTGGCAAGTTGATTGTGTTGAAGCAGTGAAGCCCTCCTGGAATAGCAATGGGAGGTGGATGGTCGCGCCAGTTCAAAGATTTGCGGTTGGAGGAGAAAATCGAGCAGTCCAAGTCTCACTGGAGCACCTTGACGGATGAAGAGAAACTGGACTTTAAAGTGAGCAATGAACAAGAGTTTTTGGATTTGCAGGAACATCCCACCTGGGGTAGTTTCTTTGCAAATTTCACTGGTGATGGTTTCTCTATAGGCTTGAATTATGAAGATACGGGTGAATTGCTGGTGGGGAAAAAGTTTGCAGAGGGCGGCCAAGCTGAGCTCTATGAAGCCCAAATCAAGTGGTTTCATCCGAGAAATGTTGAATATGATCAAAGACTTGGGCGTGAATATGTGGTAAAGGTTTTCAAGGAGGGAACTCTCTTAAGACAAGTCAAGTCCCAATTGCCCCAAGGATTGTTTCTAAACTATGTCAAGTCACAGGAAATTTGGATGTCTCCTATTCCTAAGCTACCTCCTAATCATACTTCTGATATAGGGTTCGGGATATTGTTGAAGGATAGAAGATTTGCAATCCTTATGCGGAAGCGTCAATTTGATATGCGTACTGTGATTGAACGTAAGATGAAATTGAGAAGTGGTAAACACTCTCGACCATTTTCAAAGGAGGAAGGAGAATTATTAATGTATCAAGTTGCGTTGGGTGTGAAGATGCTACACAACAGTGACATTGTTCATAGAGACTTGAAGGCATCAAATGTCCTTGTAGATGAAAACCAAAGAATTTGGCCGAGGTGGTTTTGCTTTGTAGCAGACTACGAATGCTCTATTGGAGTTGTGGGCACCAATTTCTTTAGAGCACCAGAGATATTATTGGCGTGCAAAGATCAGAAAACAAAGGAGAGGCCAGAGGTGTTTTCAAAAGCAGCAGATGTTTATAGCTATGGGATGATTTGCTATGAAATCTTGACTAGAAAGCTCCCGTTTGAAGATCTTGCGTTGAAGAATAGTTCCTCTTTATTGATTGATCGTGTGATCAATGAACAGCTCCGTCCAGAGGTACCTATACATGTTGAAGATTGGATACGTGAACTATTGGATAGATGTTGGCGATTTGATCCTACATCAAGACCGATAATTGAAGATATAGTGAACATAATATTAAATAATTCAGCAAAAGCTAAAAGATTTGAAAAATTGGTGGAAAAGCAATTTGGTGAAAATTATTGGAGCTGGTACTTGAGTGGAATTACAAAGTCATGAAGATGTTATATACTGTGGCAAGCGGATGATTGTATTCAAATCAAATGTTTGGAACATGTTGTAAAAGTTTGTTTTTGTGAATAGAAGTATCACAAACAACTAAAGTTCTCCTTTGTTTTGGCAATACCTTATGAATTTTATGAGGATTAGAATGTTCATGTACATTTGAGTAAATGATATTTATTCCAAATTTGTTGATGGATTTTGTTGTAAGTAATAGCTCTAGACTTCCTACTTGAAATTTAAAATAGTTGTTGGTGTTGACATCTTATGCTTACAAATATTGCATTGATGTTGTTTACAATTGATTTTGACTATGTGAAAACAATGGAATTCATAACCCTAGTTTGTCATTTTCGTCGGTTTCGGATTACGGGCAATGGTCTAATATGGGTACCCCATAAATCCCTTTGAACTCTAAAATCAAGCCCAAGGCAACTTTGAATGAGTCCCTATTTAACCCTTTGACGCGCCAGCGTCCAGATTTTGGACGCTGGATGATTTCTGAAGCGTCTTTTCAGCACGCACGGTGATGTTTTTCATCCATTCGATTTTTTTTTAATTCTTGTGCTAGTTGACTATCATTTGTACGGTACGGATCTTCAAAATAAGATATTGAGAATTTTTGAAAAATAGCAAAAGTGGTTTATGTCAATTTTCATTCTTAGTTCAAAAAGTGAGGCCTTAAATATGATTTTCCATAATAAGTAGAATCAAATAGTGAAAACCATACCAACTTGTAGTGCATGTTATTCCAATTTCATTACAATATTTTTAAAAATTTTAATGTTGATTTTGGATTTTTAATTGAATTTCAAGAGGAAACCTTGCAAAATTAATTAAAAAATGTTAATAATAAATATGATGAATCCAACCATACAGATGTTATCTTCACATTGATATTTATAACTTTGCTTTGAACATCAACTCCATTTTAATTTCTTATCAAACATTTTATAACGAATCTTTGAAAACAGTGTTGAATCGGGACGTTAAAGGGTTAAAACAAAATAAAAATCGAATTGATCGGATGTGGTTTTGATGTCGTTTTGAATATTACTATATATATATTACTATGTATATATGTGTGTTTTTCTACAAAGTAACTTTTATAAGGTACGTCCCTATAAGTTTTTGGTCCCCGTAATACTTAACTATCTAAACATCCATTTTTTGGACAAGGTACAAAACCACTAAATTTTTTTTTCATTTATGGCGATGCTTTTGATCCTATCATTATTTTTACATAATTTATTTAGAAAGTTTCCTTACTAGTAGTTTTAATAGTAGGATTTAGGTGGAAGTTATTAAGAGCAAACATCAAACGGGAGACATAAAAAGTGATATTTCATAGCAGACCTAATAGAAGAAGAATTGATGACTTTAACACTAGAAATCATCCATAACCATGCCTTTCTTCATTCCCAACGCCGAAAGCTCTATTAAAATCCATTAAAACCATAATTCTATTTATAACTTAAGTTGATTCTATTCTAAAGAAGTATAAATGCCTCAAATATGCTCTGTTCCGCATTTTAATAATCCCATTTGGTTCAACGGGGTGGAAATTATGAACAAGATTCTTACACAATAAACAAGCAATTCGATATTTATGCACTTGCCCAATTGGCTAAAAAGTTCTTTAAAAAACTGCAATTATTGTCTTTCTACGATCACTTATATTGTAAACAAACAATTCAATTATTTTTATTTCATTTTGATCTTTAATTTTTCCTTCATCTTGTTTTATTTCTTGTCTTCTTTCTTGTGTTCTTTCTTGTCTTCCTTCTTATCTTCTTATATATATTTTTTCTTGTAATCGTTTTTTAGAGTTTTGTGTGCCATTAGTGCCATTGGACAAAGGTCAGCTTGGGGTACCCAAAAGCATTGTCTATCTACAATATTAGTCTGTTGCACTGTGTCAAACGACTTCAACTTTTAAATACAATAAAGTATGATTTCACAAAATGAGGTTTTAGCTTTGAACACTTGTAAAGTATCTGAAAAAAAATCATCACAATCAAAGAATTTTAAGAATTTTTAATGAAATTTTTAGTTGAAAAAGTAAATTTTGTGTTTTTTTACCTAAAATGTAATACTCTAAGTGTAGTAATTTTTGTGGATTTTTTGGTTGCTTAATTTGAATAGTTGACTTTTTCAAGAGCACTTTTAGACTAAAATCTTTGAATTTTCAGGTGGAACACTACAACATGAAATAAGGCATAAAATTTTCACAAATCATCCCTTTTCTAATCGGATCACATATGTGCACAGCTAACTTTCCATAAAAGTTTCAATTAAAAATCCACACCTAATGTCAAAGAAGAGTTACTTTTAACTCTTCTTTGACATTAGGTGCATAATGGATGAGAAAACGGACTTCAAATCCGTTCATCATGCAAAATATGCATGGTTGGGCGCTTAGGGGTTATGTGGTCTAGTGCACAAAATAATTAATTTTGGTAATAAAAATTTAATAAATTCTGCACTATTATGCCTATAAATCCCAAAATTCAGCATTTTTCTCACGTCTATAAAAAGATCCAAAAAATTTTAAATTATAAAAAAAAACCTTGGTAGGAATGAACATCTTAACCATGTTTAGACACACAACTTTTTTTTCTTCATTTTAAGGTCTTTTTACTTGATCAAAATGAATAAATTAGGCAAAATTTAAAGGCTTATGAACAAAGTAACCTAATTAGTATGTCCAAAGAAGGATACCGCAAGCCGACCATTGCCCCGCTAAACCCTATTAAAAAAAAAAAAAAAAAAACCTAAATAAAAATATATATCAGAGGTGCTACAGCCACCATTTGAATACTAAGCAACGCCGGGAATATATATAGGAGAGCGGGGAGTGAGAGTCTTTTTGCTTATATATGGAAGAGGGAAGGAAGAGCAAAGGGATAGGGTGCGCGGCCGCGCACCTAATGTCAAAGAAGAGTTAAAAGTAACAAAATAAAAATAAAAATAAAAATAAAAAATATTTTTGAAAAATAGTTTTGATTTTTTCTTCTCCTACATAGAATTCAAGTGTCGGCTAGAGCCACTTTGAATGTTTTTTCTTTTCTTATTATTTTTCTTTATATTTTCTTCTTCTTTTGTTTATTCCTTTTTATATGAAGAGAAGTTAGGAAGAGGAGAGGTAGAGGAAAGGGATAGAGTTTGCAGTTGCGCACCCAACGGCCAAGAAGAGCTAAATCTTTGTTTTTGTATATTTTTGTTATATTTTATTTTCTTCCGCGGTTGTTTGGAGTTTAAGTGGCGGCTTTAGCTACCTTGATGAATTTATTAATTAATTTATTTTTCTCTTTTTGGTAGGATTCAGTGGTACGATTGGCAAACTAATCCCTAGAAAAGTAGGAAGGAAAGAAAAGATAAAATTTGTACAAGTGTGGGATGTACGAGTGTGCGATGTACAAGAAGAGCAAAAAATGGAAAGAAATGAATGAAGAAAAGATAGATGATAAAAACAAAGACAAGAAGGAGGACAACAAAGAAGACAAGAAAGAAAACAAGATATATAACAAGATAAAGATAAGGATCATTAATAAATAAAAGAATTGTTTGTTTACAATGTAAGGGATTGTAGAAAAACACAAATTGTTGTCTTTTAAAGAACTTTAAGACAACTTTAAGACAATTTTAAAGAACTTTAACACAGTCTCTAGGAATAACTCACCTTGAAATTTTCTCTTGGTTTTGTTTGAATTATAAAATTGATTTTGTAAATGTAGTTGCTAGATTAACCCCTAAAGGACCATGCTCATTCCTAAAATTTTATCACTTTCTTGTGATGCTTTCAAAAAGGCAATTGTATCTCTTGATTAGTATTCATGTAGAAAACTTCACCGTTGAAGTTCAAAAAGGACTTAGTCATGAGACTATACATCAATTTTCAGAACAATCTACCGTATATATTACATGATTATAAGGTTTGATCATAAGTCGATTTCTAAGAATTTTAAATAAAACCAACAGGTCATTCATTGCAAACTTTCTCATAAATTTAAAAACCATGATTAGCGTTTGAAAGTTTAGGAGCATACAAAGATGTACTATATCTAGGTGTCCACAAAATATGGTGTTCTAAAACTAAATACAACAACAATGATTGATTATTAAAGATTTATGTTTGGGTGAAGTGACTTGTTGGTGACTCGTTGAGCCGGTGTTTGTGATTGTTATTAATTTTTACATTGCAAAATGTTTTAAAGAATTCAAATATACATTTAGAATATTCCAAAATATTCCAAAATAATATAAAATATGTAGAAAAGGTTCCAATTATTTTGAAAAGATTCCATTTAAAATGTATTTAAACATTTCTCGTAATTATTTTATAGTGTTAATGATGCAGTAATGACAAATGTTTTACATATTGGACACTTCTTTTTTTTTACGAATGTGACGTCAAAGTGTGAAAACGCCCTCCAAGTCATCAATCGCCCTAACTACTTTGTCCCAAGTTCACCTATGTTGACGTTTTAATTTTTTCCCGATGAATCAATCAACGTAATTGCAAATCTTGAAGGATTTTTGTGTTCTTGAAACAAACATGTTCAATTCTTTAGTTAACATTGAGTCAAAATTATGAAATCCAAACAAGTTATCAAAATATTGAAATTATTCGTGGACACAATGTGTCCCCCTGGTCCTTTAGGAGTTAAAGAAGTCCAAGTTTGACTTAGATTTGTTCAATTGACATTGACAGATCATTGTATGACGCTTGGAGATGATAGATTATACGATGACGTCAAGGGACTCAAGTATCGTCGCTTGGGAGAAGAAGATAACTACACATATGACCAGGTTGTAGTGGAGCATAGTAAAGATCGAGAAAATATTCAAAAGAGAACCCTTTGATGTAGTAGGATAGTACAAATACAAATTACTTTGCAATGTGTCCCTTCATTTCTATATGAAAAGAAGCGTTTTGTTTTTATTTTCTATCAGATAGTAATAAAACAATATTGCACATTATGCTTAATTTTCTTTAAATTCATGGAAAACTTGATATGAATGAATGTGTTGTTGCTATTTAAAATTTGACAATATATGAAATTTCAGGGGAGTAAAATTTTAAAAAAGTGCAAATTTTGCACCGACGTAGCCATCGGACAATGCACTTGGCCAAGTGAAAACATTCCTAATTGAGTGTTAATTATACAATGTGGATGATAATTTATTAAGAATTGCATCCCACTCATGTACGCTTGACGTAGCATAGTATAGCAATACAGTGGAGTATCTTTTTGAAAATTATATAAAAAAGAGAATCTTCAAATAGATTCAATTTTATAAGTAATAAAAGAATGCCATTTGTGTTCCATGAATTTTGGAACTATCGTGTCATTGTCACATAAACTTATTTTTTAATTGTAACTAGAATGTAGTCCCATTGCAGAAGGAGGTTGGCTCCCATAGCTCTATTATGCTAGTATGGAAAAAACTACAATTCAACAATCTACAAAATACCACGTAAAGATTCAAAAGGTTAATATTTGCATTTTGGATAGATAGTTCTCAAATTGTTGTGATTTTTAGAGTATTGAAATACAAAATCTATAACAATTTGGTTCAAATTGTCAAACACGGGCTTTAACTCCTAAACGTCAGAGCGTCGAGAAAGTGGACGACTAACGAATTGAAACCCTTCTCACATTTTCATGAATGCTTGGATGAAAGTCATCCAATTTTTTGGAGATTCTTTACCAAGTTATCGTCCTATCTAATGGTTATATTCAGTCATACTTGATTACATATTTTTCTAAAATCACAAATGTAGAAGCATGTCAAGTCGTTGATTAAGCCAAAAGTGCATGGATTGTACTTCAAAAGTGGCCTTGCAAAAATGAGGTCATAGATTGAGGAAACACAAAAAATCAAAGAACCACCACGTTTAACCCCTAAAGGACCTTATGCTCATTCTTAGAATTTTATCACTTTGTTGTGATGCTTTCAGAAAGGCAATTGTATCTCTTGATTGGTATTTATGTAGAAAACTTCACCGTTGAAGTTCAAAAAGGACTTAGTCATGAGAGTGTACATCAATTTTCAAAACAATCTACCGTATATATTACATGATTATAAGGTTTGATCATAAGTTTATTTTTGAAAATTTTGAATAAAACCAACAGGTCATTCATTGCAAACTTTCTCATAAATTTAAAAACCATGATTAGCGTTTGAAAGTTTAGGAGCATACAAAGATGTACTATATCTAGGTGTCACAAAAAATGGTGTTCTAAAACTAAATACAACAACAATGATTGATTCTCAAAGATTTATGTTTGGGTGAAGTGACTTGTTGGTGACTCGTTGAGCCGGTGTTTGTGATCGTTATTAATTTTTACATTGCAAAATTGTTTTAAAGAATTCAAATATATATTTGGAATATTCCAAAATAATCTAAAATAATATAAAATATGTAGAAAAGATTCCAATTATTTTGAAAAGATTCTATTTAAAATATATTTAAACATTTTCTGTAATTATTTTATAGAGTTAATGATGCAGTAATGGAAAATATTTTACATATTGAACACTTTTTTTTTTACAAATGCGACGTCAAGTGTGAAAGCGCCCTCCAAGTCATCAACCACCCTAACTACCATGTCCCAAGTTCACCTACGTTGACGTTTTAATTTTTTCCTGATGAATCAATCAACATAATTGCAAATCTCGAAGGATTTTTGTGTTCTTGAAACGAACATTTTCAATTCTCTAGTTAACATTGAGTTAAAATTATGAAATCCAAACAAGTTATTAAAGTAATGAAATTATTCTTGGACACAATGTGTCCACCTGGTCCTTTAGGGGTTAAGAGTATCTCATTTCAAATTCATTCCGACAAATTTTACTCTATTTATTTTATTTTATTTTTAAATCAAATTAAGAAGGAATTTTTAATTTTAACTTTTAAATTTTATAATTAAATATTGGTGATAGTACTAGTGAATTGAACTATATAGATGGAATCTAAACTTTCATTTGTATATCAATTCCAAACTATTCTTCTAAATAGTAGTTTATGATGTTTTTTCTCAAAATTGACAATTCCAGGGACAGCCTGGTACGTTTAGGGGTTAACCTTTAAGACTTCTTTCACTCTTGTTGGAGGTTTTTTGAAGAACATCTCCCAAGTCTTATTGTAGCAAGCATTCTACTATAAGTATTAAAATAATTATAATATTAATTAAAAAAAACAGTGTGTCGCAAGATTGGCCTAGCAGTAGCGCTAATGGTCCAGTAGCATCTATTGTACAATATTACTCGGTTTGTCTCACTCGACTATTCTGCGTTGAATGTTGTAGAGGAGACAACCCAAGCTCAATGTGCTCAACGGCACGGGTCATGGGGAGAGCTCCCCGCGCTCGCACTTGTAGAGAGCTCCCCACGCTCGCACCCGGGGAGAGCTCCCCATGCTCGCACCCGGGGAGAGCTCCCCACGCACGCTACTCGAGAGAGTTCTCCACGCATGCTGCTCCGGAGAGCTCCCTACGCACGCTGCCAGCGAGAGCTCCCCACGCGCGCTGCTAGGGAGAGCTCCCTACGCACGCTGCCAGCGAGAGCTCCCCACGCGCGCTGCTAGGGAGAGCTCCCCAGGCGCGCCTAGAGAGATCTCCCCACGGGCGCTGCTCAGGAGATCTCCTTAGACGTGCTGCGCGGGAGAGCTCCCCACGCGCGCCTAGGCAGATCTCCCCATGGACACTGCTCGGGAGATCTCACGTCCAAGCATCGGGTGAGCTCATCACGTATGCGCCGAGGGAGAGCTCCCCATGGACGCTGCTCGGGTGATCTCCCCCCGCGCGCGCCTAGGGAGAGCTCCCCATGCTCGCACTTGGGGAGAGCTCTCTACGGACGCTGCCCGGGAGATCTCCCCATGCCCAGGCATGGGGAGAGCTCCCCACGCTCGCACATGGGGAGAGCTCTCTACGGACGCTGCCCGAGAGATCTCCCCACGCCTGGGCATCGAGAGAGCTTCCCACGCTCGCACCTGGGGAGAGCTCCCCACGCTCGCACCTGGGGAGAGCTCCCCACGCTCGCACCCGGGGAGAGCTTCCCACGCGCGCTGCTGGGGAGAGCTCTCTACGGACGCTGCTCGGGAGATCTCCCCACGCGCGCACCTGGGGAGAGCTCCCCACGCACGCTGATGGAGACAGCTCCCCACGCGCGCTGCTGGGGAGAGCTCTCGACGGACGCTGCTCGGGAGATCTTCCCATGGACGCTACTCGGGAGATCTCCCCACGCGAGCGCCTAGGGAGAGCTCCCCACGCTTGCACCTGGAGAGAGCTCCCCACGCACGTAACTAGTATCTAGAGAGACCTCGCTAACAAGCAGTTCGGGAGAGCTCCCGAGGGAAGTTGCTGAAAAGAGCTCCAGAGCCGGTGGGCTGGGGAGTCCTCTCTACAAAACGGATGGGGAGGTCCATGGTGATCTCCCCAGAGACAATATAAAATAGATAGAACGCACAACCGGGCAGGGTTTAAGAGCTTACCCCATAGCCGTGGACGAAGATATTTGCGTCGAGGAGGACGAGACCAAAATTTGGCAGCGCTTCGCGACGACAGGAAAAGCGAGTGAGGACAAATGAGGTCTGGGAAGACCTTATATAGTGCGGCGGAGCTGCTTGAACTTGATCCAACGGTTTAGGATGGTTGCCCTAGATCTGACGGTCGTCCGCGCGCCACTGCCACAGGCTACAGTAGGCATAGTTTCGGCCGTGTAAGACCGGGTCTCAGCCGTGTAGCAGGGAATGGCAGCCGGGTATGAACGGTTCTCAGCCTTGTACGAGCGGATCTCGGCCGCATATAGGAGGGTGTCGGCCGTGTATAAGGGATATTAAATATCTTCCCAAATATCTGGACGCGTGGCGCCATCTGAGCCGTCCATATATGCAATCCGACGGCTGCGGAGGCCCACCAATGGGAAGGCAGGATGGAAAACTATGAGTTTGAAACCCTACAATAAATCCCCATTTCAATGCCGCCAACCATTTTGAGAGCCCGCTCATTTGATCCATCCTTGAATTCCGCGTACTTTCTGTATTAAATGTTGTTGTATCGACGTGGCGCATCCACCGCTTGACACGTGTACTTTCTGACGTCAGCCGCCTACGTGGCAGGTGGGTTTCTTCGCACCTACTGCAATGCTCATTTATGTTTTGTCCTTGTTTTTAGGTTTATTTATTGTAGGATTCTATTTCTGTCATTTATTGTGTACGGAAATATTGTTTCGCCGACAACACTCATCCCCGTCTGACACGTGGAAGAAAGATCTGCCTATCGGGTTTGTCTTACCCCCGGGGAGGTCGCTCCATTGTCAAGTTGAACACCACGTGCGTTCAAAGTTTGCTACCCCTATCTTATATGCCATAAATAATTTTAAAAATTATGATATGTTTTCTACATATACGTAACCATTGATAACATCTTTTGTATATTTTTTTGAAATTTTTAGTCATCTTCATTTTTTTTAGTAATTGTTTTAGTTCATTTCTACGTCATTCTAGTTAGAAACGGTATGTTTTATAAAAAAAGAAAGATCATCAAATTTGGTTATCTTTTTTTACTATGTAATAGATACTGAGTATATCTACTCATGAAAAAAATTTGATAAAATTTTGACCCATTTTGGTGATGCAACTTAGAAAACTTAGATTTATTTTGAACGCACGTGGTTTTCAACTTGACAATGGAGTGACCTCCCCGGGGTCTTACCCATAGGAAGGCCTCCCTACATGTCAGCCCTAGGATGCTAGTCGGGAGGTCTTCCCACCAGACAATGCCCGTAGATAGGTCTCCCCTAGATAGGCCGGAACAACCACAGTCCCGCCATGGGCGGCCACCATCATGCTTCACAGAGGCCTCCCGGAGCGCCAGGTGGGCAGCCAACCCCGCCTCGCCCTCCGTGGGGAGCGCTAGGTGATGGGGAGGTCTCCCCACCCGGATGCTCGGGACGACTGCCGCGCCTCCACGGTCGCCTCCGTCACGCTTCACGGAGGCCTCCCGGAGCGCCAGGTGGGCAGCCAACCCCACCTCGCCCTCCGTGGGGAGCGCTAGGTGATGGGGAGGTCTCCCCACCCGGATGCTCGGGACGACCGCCGCGCCTCCACGGTCGCCTCCGTCACGCTTCACGGAGGCCTCCCGGAGCGCCAGGTGGGCAGCCAACCCCACCTCGCCCTCCGTGGGGAGCGCTAAGTGATGGGGAGGTCACCCCACTCGGATGCCCGGGACGACTGCCGCGCCTCCACGGTCGCCTACGTGAAGCGTGACGGAGGCCTCCCGGAGCGCCAGGTGGGCAGCCAACCCCACCTCGCCCTCCGTGTGGAGCGCTAGGTGATAGGGAGGTTCCCACTCGGATGCCCGAGACGACCGCCGCGCCTCCACGGTCGCCCCCGTCACGCTTCACGGAGGCCTCCCGGAGCGCCAGGTGGGCAAGGTGGGCAGCCAACCCCACCTCGCCCTCCGTGTGGAGCGCTAGGTGATGGGGAGGTCTCCCCACTTGGATGCCCGGGACGACCACCGCGCCTCCACGGTCGCCCCCGTCACGCTTCACGGAGGCCTCCCGGAGCGCCAGGTGGGCAGCCAACCCCACCTCGCCCTCCGTGTGGAGCGCTAAGTGATGGGGAGGTCTCCCCACTCGGATGCCTGGGACAATCGCCGCGCCTCCACGGTCGCCCCCGTCACGCCTCACGGAGGCCTCCCGGAGCGCCAGGTGGAGAGCCAACCCGACTTTGCCCTCCGTTTGGAGCGTTTGGGGTCCATTATCCTGGCACAAAGATTATCCTTGCAAGAGTCTGTGAGGTGGAGGTAGAGTGAATCCCCCAGGCATTGCTACCATAGCTGGGCAATTGTTTCTGGGGGGCACTCTCTATCTCCCACTCGCCGTCTCTTTGGCGAGTTGTTTGGAGGGATTAACTGTCATGCTGAGCCTGCGGAACTGATCGTGCGTGATGGCACTGATGGGAATTACAACGTGTTTGCATCCGGCAGAAGAGATGGCGAACTGGCAAGTGCACGAAGATGTCCTTCTACTGATGGATGGGCGAGTGGCTGCATCCGGCATTGTGGTGTCTAGTCCTTTCCGACATGTTGGTGACGACGGCCTTGAATGCGAGATGTTTCTCGTTAGAATCTCCACCGTTGAGGCCGACTTTGAAAATACAGTATTGGCGGGGTTCAATTCCTGGAGGCTTGGCGACTGTATCGGCAAGCAAGTTCCTTGGCCAGATGTGGATATTGTACGTGCATCAGCTGGCGCTGCGGACTCCGGCGCAGCCTCCAACAATTTCTCGCGATGCTTGAATGCCATCATTGCCGCTGACGCGACGGATGACCCCGACGACCTCGCTAGAAATGACGATGGCGGGGACAGTGTCAATGATACTGAATATGACGATGATGGGGAGGCCTCCCCGTCCTCTGACAATGAGGAAGAATCAATGATGGACGACGGCCTTCGACGCTTTCCACCTCGAATTCTATGGCGAGGAAAAAGATGTGTGCTCGAAGGTGAGGGTGGAGCCGTAGTAGCTGCAGGCAGAATTCAAGCAAGCATGCCCAAAGAGATATTTTTGGACGCTCTTTTGGGGCACGACGAGGTTGGAGTTCTTGTGCTCCAGGAGACTAACGCCGCCGCGGGAGAGTTGATGTCGCACCGTCGATGGCCCCTCACATTGGTGGGCTTGGAAGGGGGTGAGGTGCTCGCCACCATCGCCGCTTTCCACAGGGATGATCCGTTAGCAGACGCCGTGGCCAAGCTGAAGCGTGGCGTCCCAAAGGCACCCTACACGTCTAAGACGGGGATACTGAGAGGCGAGGGTGGACGGCCATCGAAATGTCTCAGATTGTCCGGAGAGGATGTTGCTAGAGAAGTCAGCATGGAAGAGTGTTGCCCGTGGAGCTGCTGCCAAATATTCCCGTGGTCCAAGACCGTCCAGGTCCGTTCACATTTTTGGGGGAAGTCATTCGACGAGCGCCGAGAGGTTGGAATCGAGCTATTCGGCCGATTCCGGGTCGTCGATGGGACTACGTCCGGAGTTATAACAATGGAAGGGGTGGACGTGTGCGAGACTGCTTGCTGGAAAATACTTGGCATAGGACGCGCGACCTTCTACGATCACAAGCGGAGATATCGACGTGGAATTCGTTCGGGCCGTCACGGCAACACTGGGCAGGTTAAGCGTCGACCGGCGACCGTGCAGGCAGAGGGGACGGTACTCTCGACCATCAATGACTCCTGCGACGTCATGCCCGCGCTCAGGATGAAGGGAATCGGCAACGGGCAGCAAGACGTCCAGAAGTACCTCCCGGTAGCCTTCACTTGGGAGGTCGTCTACAAAAAGGTGAACAATGTAAGGTCACGCTCTTCTCTCTTCTTTTAACACTCGATGTCATATGTAAATTGACTTCACACTACCCTATCGTTCCAAGATGTCGTCATTGGTGGGGAGGCCTCCCCACTGTTGGGATAGTCGACTACTGATGGGGCGGTCCCCGCGCCGTGGGAGTGTGCTTCACGGGGATAGCAGGAGTCTCCTGACGCCCGTTGATAGGGAGTGCTCCCGAGCAGTGTACGTGGGGAGCTCTCCCCACTAGCATGCGTCTAGGGAGGACTCCCCACTGGGAGCATCCTGAATTTGAACGATGAGCGGCGTGTGTGGAGGGTTCTCTGCAGTTCGAGGATGTCACCGTAACGGGTCTTGTTTTGGCAGGTGAACACCGCAGTTGGTATGGACGATGTGTCGCAGTCTGCGATGAGCCGCATGAAGAAGAGGGTGTTCAAGAATATCGAAGTCAAGAAAGGTGGCTCTACGTTTTCGAAGTGCTCCGAGTGCAACGAGCTAAAGGGGTTCATTGCAGCAGTGGCAAAGGGTAGCCCAGAGGCGTTGTACCACCAGAGGTTGTACAACGCTCACGTTGCGCATCAGCACTCATGTCGCCGGCTGTACTACAGCTGGAGGAGCGAGTCGGAGATGAGCCAAGCGGAGGTGCTCTGCATAAATCACAACGGAATGGACAGCCGAAAGACCGCCCTTCCACGCTTGCGGGTGATTACGAAGGGAACCGCAGGACTCGGGCAGCTAGACGAGGATAGTGTGCGCGCAGGGAGCGGGGAGCGGTGAGCAGTGAGCAGAGAAATGTGGGATTACGAGCAAGAATTTCAGGTCCACCGTAGTCAACGACACTATAATTAGTAAATATTCGAATATTTTGATATTTTTAGTAAATTTTTGGACCTATGACCGTGGAATATTTGGTACCTATTACCGTGGTTTTGGATCAGTGGTTCAGGGAGAATGGCACATTATAGGCACACTCTGTCTCTATAACCGTGGTAATTAGACCCAAATACGCGGTTTTAGGTAAAAAGAAATTGTTATTTCAGCGTCTTATTAGGGGCCAATCCACTCGTTTGGGCATAATTTTTTGAAATGCATAGCGAGTTTAGCGTTTAGACCAGTTTGGGTACAAGATAGAAAAAATACCAAAGTTTAGGGTTTAGGGTTTCGTAAATAATATGCAACGTTTGAATGCTGCAGCGATGGCACAATTGTTGGCTTGTTTGATGGATGGGCTCTTCTTGTTGCGGCGGATATTCTTGCCGTGACGTCACTTGGGAACTTCAGCTGGGAAAACTAGGGTTACATATGTTGACAAGTCGACGGGGAGAGGGTGGTCTTGGAAGAGCCTTCGCGGCGATATGACCTCGCGCTTTGGAAGTCGACAGAAGGAGTTCACTACACGTGTTTTCTACCAAATTTTCGTCTCTCGCAATATCGTCTCGGTAAGCCCCAATCTTGAAATGGTGGTCGTGAGTTCCAAGATGAACACAAGCTTTAGTCATGCTGTCTTTACCAAACATGTAATAAATTTTGGCATCACAAGTTGCAAGACAGGAAGGAAGAACCTTACAACATTTGCAAACCAGAATGGATCATTTGGGAGGAATAGATCCTACGTCAAAAACAGAGAAGGATACTCTATCCCACTCAGTTTCATTAACCGCTGCCGTGCAGTGCACTTGAGTTAGGAAATCGCAATGGACATTTTCACATCGCAAATGACCACAACTAGAGGAGGTACGGAAAATCAAACCTAAATTGTTGACAATGTTGGACGTGTGAGTACGGGTCGATGCATGCTCGTCATAGTATTTGTCCATGGTATAGAGTTGCGTAGTCTGCTGGGTTTTGAAAAAGAACCCAACAAAGGGAACTCGAAGATGACATCTCTATTGTACTGGGGCAGGAGGACCTCAACTCGCTTGATAGATGTAGAGTTGTAGTGAAACTTCTAAAACATATTCCTAGAGCCCTTTCTATCCAATAGCAATTTCAGGCACTGCACGACATTATGATTTGCAGGCAGAGAAAGCGGGGTGAGCAGCTTACTAGTGGACGGACAGATGCGTGCAGAAGATTGAGGATTAGGCTGAGGAGGAAGAATAAGATCGTGATCTACATTCTTTGGAACTTCGTTGTCACTGAGTTCATAAATTTTCTCTAAGCCTGGCTCAATTTTCACGCAAGCTAGGACAATTGTTTGCATAGTGCAAGTGGATGACTCTCATGAAGTCTAAAATTCGGTGGATGTGCCCATAAAGCAATCCATGAGACCGTAAGCTCTATATCTACCTGGCCTAAGCAACCAGACTTTTCCATCTTCTGTAACTGTTGAGAGCTGCCTAACGGTGTGCGTAAGTTGACCAAACTCAGAATCAAAGACCTCCTCATCTACGTGCACCGTTGTTGCGAAAAACTGGAAGGTCAAACTTAAACTGAACGCAGAGATATATGCAAATCCATCGTCCCTTATTGTAGGAACGCCTGCACCTTCGACTCGAATGAATGCCATTATCTACTCCCGAAGCAAAACAAACTCAAAACAAACATTCTATACAATATCGATTGAGATCGAGCACTTGAGAAAATTTGTTTAAATGCAAATTGAGAGGTAGTGCCCACTTCAACTATATTCAGAGAAGAGCGCTAAAATCTAGATCTGCCTTTCTGGAAGAGCCCGTGTCATAGTACTGTTAGATGTAGGGTATGTAGAAATGGATAATATTATAGTGCCTTTGTTGTCTTCAGAGATAGAGTACAATTGGAAGGGTCTATGTACACTGCAAGGGTCTTGGAGTATGGCAACGTTGTCACTGAGCAAGGATTGCAGACGATTCCAGAGACCATGGAGGAGACGCCGACATACAGCACTTCACAACACAACAATCGACCCTCTATTAGTGAACACGGGGAAAGCGATTTCGAGGAAGAGAAGCAAGATATCGAGGTGAATTCTGTCAACCTTATTTCACTATCCTGAGTATCATTTTTAAGTTCTCATATCACTCATACCTCAACCCTGGTCTCAATCCAAGCCCTTGTTCAGGCCATCGTCTTGGCCCTCTCCCTCCTGTCCTCGTCGTCCTCACCCTGGTTGTAGTGTTTGAGGTGACTTTGTCAGGCAATGTCGTCTAAACCCTAAACCGTCTTTGTCCTGGCTGTGTCCGTCCTCATCGGCTTGGTTGTCTTCGCCCTTGTCATTTTCGCCTTGGCCGTCCTTGTCCTTGCCGTCTTTGCCCTGGCCGTCGCCTAAGCGTCTTGTTCGCCGTGGTCCTGACCGTCGTCTTTGCCGTGGCCCTGACCGTCGTCTTCGCCGTGCCCTGACCGTCACCTTTGCTGTTGTTGTCTTTGTAGTAGCCCTCGTCCTCTTCATTGCCTTGGCTGTGCTCTTCCCGTCTAGTTTTTCCTACACTCTAATCTCGTGATATTATCAGGGTTTAGGGTTTGTATTTTCAATTGCATGCTCTAGAGCAATTTCTTTCTATCCAATGGGATCTTGATTGTGCAGATGCATGAACTAATGTATTACTAGGTTGTGCCTTGAATGTCCCAAATGGAGATTTAATCAGACAAAGAGGTACTGGACGTTGAGGCAAATAAGGAGGGAAGAGTAGAGGAGGCACAAAGCGTGCAAGTAGAGAATGAGACGACGTTGGATTCTGTGGTGGTGCTCAACGTCGTGGTGTAGGTAGAGGACAATGTGCAACAAGGTACAATCCTAAATTTCTTGCACACTAACTCTTGCGCTAGAAATTTTGAAATATTTGTTGTGCCGGCCATCTACTTCGTCGTCTTGGAAATCTCCCTCGTCATTGTGCCCCTGGTCCTTGACACCATGGTCATCACCCTCGTCATCGTGTTTGCCCCGGCCCTCGTGATAGCCCTAGCCCTCGTCGTAATGATCTCCCTCGTCGATGTAGTGTTCCTGGTCCTCGTATGGTGATCACCCTCGAGGTCGTGATGGCTGTGGCTATCGTCATAGCCCTAGCAGTACTCACCATGGCCGGTGCCGGCCACCCCCTTCTTGGCATGGTGTTCACCCTCGTCATCATGCCCATGGCCCTTGACACAATCGTAATCATCCTCGTCATCGTGTTTGCCTTGGCCCTTTTGATGGCCCTGGCCTTGGTCGTCGTGATCTACCTCGTCGTCGTGGTGTTCCTAGTCCCTGTGTAGTGATCACCCTGATGGTCATGATGGCTGTGGCTATTGTTGTCGCCCTACCACTTGGCACCATGGTCGGCACAAACGACCCTATCCATACCCCTTCGCATGATCATCCTCGTTGACGTGATGGTCGTGGCCTTTATCATAGCCGAGGCCCTTCATACCACGGCCGGTGTCAACCACCCTCTCCATGTGCTTGTGGTGATTATCCTCGTCGTCGTGATGGTCATGGCTCTCGTCACGGCCCTGACCGCTACCAGCCACCCTCTCCCTTGCACCGGCCACCTTGACCATGGCACTAGCCACCCTCTCCCAAGACTAGCTTCAGGACCCCAGCCGGTGCCGACCGACCTTACAACAATTTTAAGGGCTCATAGTATACCATTGGAAAGGTAATTTTGAGACCTTTCCAACGGTATATTACACGCTACGAGATTCCCAAAATTGCAGTTGCTACATTTCGATGAAACTCCAGCAGCGTCAAAATTGAAAATTCTCAAACTTGTCATGGCAGCTTCAGGACCCCAGCCGGTGCCGGCCGACCCTACAACAATTTTGAGGGCTCATAGTATACCATTGGAAAGGTAATTTTGAGACCTTTCCAACGGTATATTACACGCTCCGAGATTCCAGAAATTGAAGTTGCTACACCACTCTGAAACTCCAGTAGAGTCAAAGTTGAAAGTTCTCAAACTTATCATGGCACCTTTGGAACCCCAGCCGGCGCCGGCCACCCTTTCCATGGCACCGGTGGTCACCCTCTCCAAGAATTCGGTGGCCGGGGCCGGCCATGGTGCTAAGTGCCAAGGCTTTCAGTAGGACCAAGGCGAACACAATGACGAGGGTGATCACCATGGTGTAAAGGGCCACAGGCATGCTGACGCGAGTGATCACCATAGTAGAAAGGGCCACGGGCACGGGGATGAGGGTGAACCCCATGCCAAGAAGTGGATGGCCGGCATTGGCCATGGTGACAAGTGCTACGACCACGACGACAGCTACAACCATCACGACCTCGACGGTGATTACCATATGAGGACCAGGAGGACCACGATGACGTGGGAGATCACTACAACCAGGACCAGGGCCATCAGGAGGGCCAGGGCGAGCACGATGACGAGGGTATTCACCCTAGAGGGAAGGGCCACAAGCACGATGACGAGGGTGAACACCATGCCAGGAAGGGGGTGGCCGGCACCGGCAATGGCGACAAGTACTAGGGCGACGACGACAGCCAGGGCCATCACGACGTTGAGGGTGATCACTACATGAGTGCCAGAAACACCACAACGACGAGGGAGATCATCATGACCAGGGCCAAGACCATCGCGAGCGCTAGGGCGAATATGAAAACAAGGGTGATCACGAGGATGAGGGCTACGGCCACGATGACGAGGGTGAACACTAGAGCCATGGAGAGGGTGACCGGCACCGGTCATGGTGCCAAGGACCAGGGCCATTGTTAGGGCCACGGCCATCACGACAACGACGGTGATCACCACGTCGAGGGCTAGAGCTATGACAAGGGCCTGGGCAAATACGAGGTCGAGGGTGATCTCTACAACAAGGGGCACGACTACGATGACGAGGGTGAACACTTGAGTCAAAGAAAGGGTGGCCGACACCAGCCATGGTGCGAAAGGCTAGGGCTATCACGACGATGAGGGTGATCACCACGACCAGTGCTAAAACCATCACGAGGACCAAGGCGAACATGAAGACAAGGGTGAACACCAGGGCCATGGAGAGGGTGGCCGGTATCGGTCATGGTGTCAAGGGCTAGGGCCATGATATGGAACAGGGCGAATACGACAACAAGGGTGATGATTGCATCCCGGGCTCACATACTCAGCCAAACCCAAGACGTTGGCTTCACTTTCTAGAGATGTAGGGAGAATAGGCCAAGCAGGTGCGCGAGCAAAGTAGAAGACACTAGCATTCTTTTCCTTAGAGCATTGGCAGACATCGAGGGATCTCAAGGATAATGCAAAGGTAGAAATGGTGAGTCTAGGGGCATTTTATGAGTATACCTGGCGAGTGGCACGCTCAGAGCTGCTGTCAAACTTGGTGGAGTGGTTTCAATACACCAGGGGAGAGAAAGATAGAGTATCCCATGCCAATTTGGTCCACAATGCAAGGTATACCGGTAAAAATTACAGCATAGACCATCCTACAGGCTTTGGGTATAAAGGGAACCTGGACACCTACTGTTTCTAAAGCCATCAAAGACTTGGACCACAAGTATATGACATTGTCTGGCTTGAGCAAGGCAAACCACATCACTGACAAGACCAGGATCAAGGGCTTTATGGAAGAGTAATAGGACAGAGTGAGGGCGTTGGTGGAGATCATGTGTGTGAAGAAGAAGTCCCTCCTTGCAAGCACTGAGCTGTTGGAGAACATGTATCAGACGGTGAGGAAGGGGGGCCACAATTGGGCACCTCTTATTTTGTTTAGCCTCAGGAGGATGCTCATCCGGGTGCATACCAACCAGACCAGGGTAATCAAGGGGGTAGAGCTAATAGATACCTTGTTGAGGAACAGGTTTCCAGATGAGGAGGAATATGTAGATCCGAACCCAGAGCAGGCAAAGTAAGGTGAGGAGCAAGATGGCAGTGAGGGACCATCAAATGTGACACTAGTACGACCAGCAAGAGAATTGGTCATGGGCAGGTAAAAACAAGACAAGACCATATCAGCCTCCCAGTGAGCCGCAGGATCCAGCAGTGTCCAGTACTGGAGGTGCCCACCATTTGGAAGCTCCAGTCTTAGTGGATCGTCAACATGAGCGGATGCTAGTGGATCATTTGCAAGAACAGGGCTTGATGGAGCACTAGGAGGAGCAGGTTGTGGAGGCGCAAGAGAAGTCGGTTATGGAATTACCCTTGTACCATGTACGAGCAAGGACTCCACGGGAGTCGGACAGGGCAGGTCAAGTGGCTCTAGGGGACCTTGGTAGAGTCATCAAGGGGCTAGATCTGTTGGTTTAGCAGTTACAGGTCGTACTGGGGGACGCTTCGCAGGTGAAAGAGCTATAAGAGCAGGAGGACAGATCTGGACCGAGCTATGGGGAGTTGGTCAGCACCAAGTTGGGTCTGGAGGAGAAGATCAGGGAGTTGACTGCTCAACTCTAGCACGGCCGGCAAGAGTATGCCACGCTGGAGGGGTCTTGGTCCGAGATGAAGCAGCAGCTGGCAACACTGAAAGAAGAGCCACAGCAAGAGTGGAAGGAATGGACTGAGAAGGAGGTACAAGCCGAGGAACTTCGGACACGGTAGATAGAGTTGGAGGCCAGGATGAGCGCCAAATTCAAAGATTTTGACAAGCTAGCTGTGGAGAACCAGCAGCTTGACAACTTCGAGAGCGGGTGGAGTTAGCTGAGGCCCATTCCACTCCGACATCTGAGGGACTAACCAGGCACCTTCCGACCACCTCCAAAAACCAAGTCGCGGAGGAAAATTGGGCCTATGCTGAAGACCAGGCAAGTTACTCGAAGTACCTGATACGGTTTGCTGAAGCCTATCCGTCTTTTGTCTATTGGTCGGATGATGAGCATGGAGGGAGGAGGACCAGGTGATGCCAGACGTCCAACAGTCTCTGGACGGAGTTGGAGTTTCTTGCACGGCTTCTCGACCTACTTCATGTATTGGGTGTGATACGGGAGGAGGAGGTCCAGTGGAAGGGTGACCAATCAGGGGGCAAGTTGGTAGGTATGGCCAGAGGGTTAATCTCGGGGCTACTCTAGCGTTTTTGAGCGCACCAGTAGGACGCATTACTGCTGAACGTGAAGCGTATGGTTTGGCCTACCCAGAGGTATGTAAGAGCGGCGGCAAGACAATCTCGCCCTCCCATTGAGCCGCAGGATTAGGCAATGTTCAGCCCTGGAGGTGCCCACCATTTGGAAAATGCAGTCTTGGCGGATCGACAACATGAACGGATCCCAGTGGATAATTAGCAGGAGCAGGGCCCGATAGAGCAACAGGACGGGCAGGTTGAGGAGGCGCTGGAGGAGCCGGCTATAGAAATATCCGCAGATCAGATATAGAGGCAACGACAAGACGGGAGTCAGGAGGGCCAAAACAAGTGGCTCGAGAGGACCAGAGCAGAGTTACCATTTTGAATCTAAATCAGTTGGTCCAATAGTTACAAGTCGAATCTAAATCAGTTGGTCTAGTAGTTATATGTGTGTTGGCATATGTCGATGTGAGCGCTATCGAATCCGATACAGATTCACTTTGATTGTACGGTTTGAGTATTTATTTATTTCCACATCATTTTTTGATTCTATAACGAGTTTGAATGCATTTCTGTTAGATTCAGGAACGAGCTACAGTTGTTTGAAGCTAATAAATTCCATTAATAACTCTAAACATACACACTAAATTCCACGGCTATAGGTACTTTTTATAAAACAATATTTCATAAATACTCACTAATTACAACCTAAATCCACGGTAATAGGATGTCGTTTAAAATCCAACAGCCCGAAATTTTTCCAAAAATTTCTGCTCACTGCTCACTGCTCACTGCTCACGTAATAGCATTTCCCTCGGGCAGCTACCAGTGACGCTGACTGGAATGGTAACGCACGGACATGGCGACGGGGCCTATGCCGACTTCTCGACGGATCTTTGGCCACGCGATTCGAACTTTACTATCTCCTCCCTTGCGTTGCCTTCGGAAGTTGGAGAGGCCGGCCATCCGGAATTCCAAGAACCTTTTTGACGAACCACCATTGAACCGGTTCTTTGAAAAGCTCATGAGGGGGAAGTCCCGATGTGTAGGAGCGATACCGGAAGCCACCGTCGACGCTGACCACGTGGACCCCCTCCCAAAGAGGTTGTACCTACAATTGGACAATTCAGCTAAGTATAATAAGAACCAGTTCGTTTTTGCGTTTCTCTCGTTACTTACTGCACGGAAAGTGTTTGTGGAGATACAGGTCGGGTTTTTGATGGTCGGCCACACGCACGAAGACATCGACGGATACTTCAGTTACGTCTCCAATGTCCTGAGGAGGAGCAACACTTTTGTGCTGGCGGACCTCATGAAGCACTTCATGGAATCGCAGAAGCTGAGTTTTATGCCGCATGTGGTCCAGGAGGTGGCCGACTTTAAGTCATATATCAAGGGATATGTTCGGCCATTGGAGGGGATTAAGGACAAACACATTTTCCGCTTCTTTGTGGACAGCGATGGGTGGCCGGTATTCCAGTATAAGGAATCCGCGACGGACGGGGTTTGGCTGCCACGTGCAGGCCCTCATAGAATGTGGAAGGAGGACCCTTACGGTCAGCCGTTGCTTCCTACAGGTACGCCTCCGACCCTACATAGTGTTGCTCGGACGGATTGAAGAGTACTCTCTGTATGTCGAGTCATGAGTGGTAAGTTGTTGGCATGACGTTTGGAGCCCGCTGTTGGTGGAGAGGCCTCTCCATCCATCGTTGATGTATCGTAGGGGCAATCGTAGCAGGGAGGCCTCCCCACCCGTCGTTGATGTAATGTAGGAACAGTCCCTAGTAGGGAGGCCTCTCCACCCGTCGTTGAGGTAATGTAGGAAGTCTCGAGTGTGGAGGCCTCCCCACCAATCGTCGAGGTAATGTAGAAAAAGTCCCTAGTGGGGAGGCCTTCCCACCCGTCGTCGAGGTAATGTAGGAACAGCCCCTAGTGGGGAGGCCTCCCTCTATCTGCAGGGCCTCGTAGCCCGAGACCCGTCACGTCTGATGGAACTAATTGTGGCTTCTCCGAATCCCCGTGTGTTGCAGGTGACCCCGCCCCGGTGAAGATGAAGCCCGTCTGGGGATGCGAGAGCGGTCTTAACCCGAGCACGAACTCTGAGGCGACCGAAGAGGACGCCGCGAGGTCACGTGAGAGCAAGCAGTTAATTCGAGCGGGGCTCCAGAGATTTGTGGACATCTGGAAGGGTGGCTGCCATCGCAGCCAGGCCTACAGGAGTCGAATGGAGGCCTACGTGCAGTATTGGGTGGACATTATTACGGAACTCCGTTCGGACGATCCGCCGCAGGCTCCAACGACACTGGTGTATGGGTTTTGGCCGACGACGCAGTGGACGACAGCCCACCCTCCTCCCCCGCCAGCTCCAGATGAAGTGTGGAGGCAGAGGGATCTTGCCAACGCAACTCCAGAGGACGAGCGGCCTGATCTTTGGTGCGGTCCTTTACGGCGGCGACCAAGGCCGGCGTTCAACCCATACCGCGACGCCCTCGTTGGGAATTTTGTCCTCATTAGGCCCAACGACACCGCAATCTATCCAATGTGGATGGGCAGGGTGTTTGCACCGGCTGTGCGCGACGCCCGGTCCCCACACCATGGAAAGTGCCAGATTCGATATTGGAGGCCTGCCAGAGGAAGCCGGGTGATGACAGACCGAGAGAGATATAGAGGTTGTTGGGATGTGAAATGGGAGCACAATGGCAGTGATGACGTCGTGCAATGGGTGGACTGCACTTCCATCCTCTATGGAAGCTCACCGAAAGTTAACTTCGCCGAGACCTCACTACGCAAGATTCCAAGGTTGCACTAGTAGAAAACATGGTCGAAAAGAACCGCAACCAAAATCGGCTGCGGTTCTTTTGACCACCCTGATCTCCAGTCGCTAAACGACTGCAGATTTGTTTTTTTAGATTTGCGACTGCAATTTTAATCATTTAGGGGCGTGTAATATACTGTTGGAAAGGTATTTTCAAGACCTTTCCAACGGTATATTACACGCCCTGAAATTCCTAAAATTGCAATCGTAAATCAAAAAAGAAAAATCTGCAGTCGCTAAGCGACTGCAGATCAGGGTGGTCAAAAGAACCGCAGCCGATTTTGGCTGCGGTTCTTTTCGACCATGTTTTCTACTAGTGTTGGATGCGGACAATGCCAAGGCCATTTTGGCCGACTCGCACGCCGCCTCTGAGGCCGAGGGTGACGTGCGTCATGCGCTCATGCAGGGTAGGTCGCTGAGAAAGTCATGGAATTCTAAATAGAGTTTGGGGACACCAGCGGAAGCGTGTCCTCATGTAATCGATTGGAATCGAAATAAAATTCCCCTTCTCTACATGGTGTGCATGTAATGCCACGTCCATATATTCAGGCTTTGCAGTGCCGAATAGTACAAGATGACGTATGGCTGTGGGGAGGGCTCCCCATCACAGATTCACAGCCTATGACTGCACACAGGGAACCCTGAAAATGGCATCGCTGGGGAGGCCTCCCTGTCATTTGGCAGATGACAGTGAAGATGAATCTATATCACGATGGGGAAGCACCACTATTCTGGAGTACCACCATGGAAAGACTCTCTGGCGCAGAAAATCAGAGTGTCAATACCTCTATATTAGAACACTCCTCCCCACAAATGGCGATCTCTCCATGACATCTCGCCATGGCAATTCTGGATTCTCAGTCCAAAAATCGTGCATAAATACAAAATTAACGAAATGTGTGTTACCAGCCTTCATAGCCTTCAAAGAGAGTGTCTATTAGTTTCATCCACCTTTATATGTAGAGTAATCAATGATTTCTAATTGAATGAACTATTGAATCAAATAAACAATTGCAGAACACTGTTGAATTGTGATTGAATGAATGCTTTCAATTATTGTTGACCATGGTTGATTGCTCTTGCTTAATGCCACGTGCCCCCATAGTTACTAATGTGATGTGGAATATTCCATATCATTTCATTGGGGGATGAAATGATGTGGGATATTCCACATCATTCTATTGGAGGGAGGCAGTAGTCATAGAGGCTATTGAATGTTATGTTGTCTTTTAATTTCATCCACATTTATATATGGAGTGATTGGTCATTTGTAATTGAATGGTCTATTATATCAAATAAACAATTATAAGACATTGTTGAATTGTGATTGAGTGAGTGCTTTCGATTACCATGGTTAATTGTTCTTGCTTAATGCCACCTACTCCTATAGCTATTGATGTGATGTGGAATATCTCACATCATTTCATTGGGGATGAATTGATGTGGTGGATACTTCACATCATTCTGTTGGAGGAAGGCAACACTTGCATAGGCTACTAAATGTTATGCCGGTCTTTATCGAGGGTGGCGTGAATAAAGTGTCTCTTCGTAATGACAATGACCTAATGTCCACGAGACAAAGGGCCATTGGAACCGAAGAACCTTGAATCTAAATTCCTAATATACGAACACTATTCACCCCAAGCCTCAATTATGTGGAATTTCTATTTGGGGCATCCTATATGATATTTTTGGAAAAAAAATTATTCAAATTTGGGACATGCAATCCAAACTAAACGTCCTGAGCTCTCTCCAAATTCGGCAATTTTGCAAAGTTGCATTATAAAATGCAACTAGGAGGGATATTTTGAACTTGATGTAGGAATAAAAGTTGTACATTATGAATTTTAGATTCTACCCATTTAGTCATATTTGCTATCACCAATAGTTTTGTATAAAATTTGAAACTTGCAATTTCAAAATATTTTGTAATTTGATTACGAATAAGATATCGACAAACTGTGAATGAAATTTGTTGTGATGGGTTGAAATGAAATACTCTAAGTGTAGTGATTTTTGGGGGATTTTTTGGTTGCTTAAATATTATGAGTTTATTTTTTCAAGAGCACATTTAGGCTAGTAAAATTTTCAAATTTTTTGGTGAATCCTTACAACATAAAATGAGGTTTAATTTTTTTACAAATCATCAACTTCCTATAATTTCCATATAATTTTATAGTATTTAATTTCTTTGGAAAAAGTGCATGACGGATGAGAAAACGTAAATGAAATCCATACATCGTCCAAAAAATGAATGGTTGGGTAGTTAGGGGTTAATTTATGGGATCTATTCAAGAAGTTTAATCCTATAAAGGCCCATGGCAATGTATGGGGAGATCTAGCAGTTAGTGTAAAACCAACAATATGGAATTGCCAAATTACTGGTTGAAACTCATATTTTAACCCCTAAAGGACTCAGAGTCCTAACTAGGACATTTCAATGTTTGGATAGGTTCCCACAATGTCAAATTTTATTTTTATTTTTTGAAATAATTATGTGAATTTGGTATATCAAGACAAAAACAGGGTTTTGACTTTTTAAGTGGAAGTTATAGAGCAAAAGGGATTTTCTTGGGGGGGGGGGGGGGAATGGGCAGTGCGTACATGGCTAAAAATAAACCTCAAAAATTATTATTTTTCAACTCTAACCGACAAATCTTGTTTTAGATTACCAAGAGAGTGCATGGCAAAATTTTCATAGAATTGGACTGTACAGATTGCAAGATTATAGCATTTGAAGTAAAAAAATGAAATTGCAGTATTTTTGATATTTTTTGATTGTCTTTAAAGACATGGGAATTTTTTTTAAATTGATCAAAAAAAATCTTGAATTTTATTTAAATGTTTAATTTGGTATTTTTTTAAGAGCAAAAGAAGTATTCACAATAAAATGAATAGAAAGAGATGAAAACAGTGCTCAAAAACAGGAAAAAACCGAGTTCCTTAACCCTTAAATGTTAAGAGAGCCTAGACGAGGCAGCCTGGAAGGCATCTAAGTTTTTGAAGGGAATTTTTTTTTAAATAATAAAATAAAATAAAATAAAATGCAAAAACGGCTATGTTGGGCACTGTTGGCCAGCACTATAGCATTGCAGCACATCAGCTGCCCCAACCTCAGAACCTGTTCGATTTGATAACTTTGATTGCTTACCAACGATTCCACAATCTTTCATATGAGGCGCAAATTTAGAATTTAGATTGCTTTTTTCAGTCGTTTTCCAATGCACCAATCCTCGCTTGATTTGGTTGAGAAAATCTACTTTTTTCTTCATTATTCTCTCATAAATAAGCCCATGGGGCTTACTTTTACATTTAAGAATTAAGAGCTTAAGGTGAAAATCTCGATAATACTCAGTGGGTGCTACCTAGGTGACACATAGGCAAGAACCAAAAAATTATTGTCTAAACCAGTTATGGCAATATTCGTTTAGTTGGGACTTTTCCACCATGATGAAACTCTTTGAAATCTACAACTTGCATATATCCAATGGGCATAGATCCAATCGCTCACTGGATCTATGCTAGTCGTAAATTTCAAAGAGTTTCAATATGGTGGAAAAGTCCCAACTACACGTATAAGGTAGAGGGCTCCAAAACCAACAGGGTTCTATTTCCAACAGAATTTAGACCATGCATTTATTTTAAAACAAAAATCTAGGCACATCATAGAGCTCTTATTGAATGTTGATCAAAATGATAAGCTATCTATGGTCTACCTAGATTTAGTTTCTAGGATGATTATTGTGCTTAGATTCTGTTCAAATTAGAACCCCATTGGTTTTGTAAAATATTGGATTTTAGGGCCGCTTCACAGTATGGCCGTTCAAGTCGAGAGGCCGTGGGATTGAGAGTCCAAACTTTGTTGAGAGTCCAAAGAAATCTACTGAAAATAGGCAATGAAATATAGTTTTCATTTTTTATGAAAAGAAACCGACGGCCTCTCGATCATAGTTTGGGTCTTGCAAATTGTAGGATTCAAACTTCCTCTTTAGAGGCTGCCACCTTGGTCAAAAAGTGTTGCCATGTAAGCATTTTGGAGGTTCACGGCCTTGGACTTTGGCTTTCAGTGTGAAGAGTCGAGAGGCCGAACCCATGATTTCTTGCAATTTGATTGGTGGTAATGGACGGCCTCTCGACCTTGGGGCATAGTGTGAAGCGGCCCTAAGCCAGTTCCCTTGGGAAACTCCCCGTTCAGTGACCCATGGCTCCCATGGCTACAGAGCCCTGAGTTCTCGCGATGAAGCGAGGCCGTCGATGAAGATCGACGGCCGGGGGCGCTCGGGCTGGCCCGTCGCGATGAGTTTCCGTCCTTCACATAGCGCGTCCTTGTACGCATTTGACGCTCGTTTTTGCGATCAATTGCGACGGAGGGCTCCACTGAATTTCAGTTTTCGTTTTGGTGTGTGTAAGCAGATTTCGACATTGCCATACGAGCAGCGAGGTACTGTATCATCTTCACTCATGCACATCCAGGTAATGTGATGCAGTGTACGTAGCTGGCTTTAATTGTGCAGGTTTCAATGATCGATGTACTCCGATGCTCCAGCCAGCTAGGGTAAATTCACGCTGTTTTGTGATGCTTTTCGTATAGTCAAAGTCCGACTGAACGTACGGCATCATCTTTTCTAATCAGTTCCTGCGCCTGTTGCGTCGCATTCTTGCACGTAGAGCTCCTTACTTCGAAAAGAAACTGTGGTGGATTAGCGCTCCGTGTTGAGCTACTGTATTTGTGAACAATCTCTTTCAATTCAGCGGATTAAGACGAACTCATGATCATGTGGTTCAATATTTAGGGTTTGAGCAGGCTTTTTCTTCACGGGCGGTGTTTAGGGTTTAGTTGAAGGGTTATTCTGAGCGATTTTCTCGTTCTTCGTTCAATTCCCAGTTACAGAGCCTTTCAAGGAGAATTTCTTACGAATGGCTGGCGGATGGCACAGCCTCTCCTTCCGCCTCTCCCATTTTCTGGGCGCTGCCTCCTCCGGGGCGTCCCGACGCCATGCCTCTGCGCACGGTGATGCCGTGCTGGGCGACGATGGCTTGCCTGCCAAGCCTCGCAAATCTGCGCGCTTTCCCCTCAAAGCTGCTCTCACGGCCAGCGTCTTGGCTACCGCTGGCGACACTGTGGCACAGCTCCTTCATCGTTCCAAGCAACGCAAGGCGCTGCAAGAGCAAGAGCAGAGACTTGTGGAGGGTGTGGATGGCGCCCCTGCGCTTGTGACTCAGGTGATTGCTTGCCTCATTTCCTTTCGAATTTCCATGGGCACTCACTATGCAGTCACACGAGAATGGCGCCTGGTTTAAACCCTAAAGGATCAAGAAGCCCAAATTTGAACTCATGTTTTTCTTGGTAGTTTTGATGAGAAGTTCCTTTTGTTCAACTTTTTAATTTAAATTTTTATCAACACATGCAATATAATTCACTGATTCCGGTGATATAGAATTTGGTCCCGTCTGAGTTATATTTTTCACAATGTTGAATTTTTCATTCTAAAATCACGAATTTTAGGTGTTAAAGTAGCCAGTGCAAATGGCTTTTCTTTTACGCTTTATTTCCTTTGAGTTATCTCGGTTTCAGAGCTAAGTCTCTACAAGGAACTTCTTAACAATGAGTGCTGTCCTTCACTGCTACATTGCTGTCTAGCCTTCTCGCGAAGGGCCTGTTTTTTCACCTCTACGGTGGTTACTATTTGTGTACTATTTGCTAAGTTGGTGATTACAGTCAGAATATGAAATTGAAGAGAACTTCCTCGTCCTCATCCATTGTTTAAAAGACGTAGGTGCGTTGGAATACGATGAGTGGTCCATTTAGATGTTGTTGTTGTTAGTGTCATGCCGTCCCTTTTGTTCACAGAAATATGATATGTGATATGCGTGAAGGCTGCAGACGGCGTGAGTCTATGGGATCATGATTGGAAAAGAGCGGCTCGCATGGCTAGTTACGGATTTCTGATATATGGGCCATTGTCCCAGTTCTGGTATGAAGTTCTTGATCACTTCATGCCATTGAAGAATTTGACGAGCCTCTCACTCAAGGTATTTATTCATGATGTCCACATGTTTTTGGCAGTCCTGAAGCACCTAGGTCTCGTAAAAGTTCAGAGGCATGGTGTTGTCGTAGATGCTTGGCCACGTTGTAGTGCACCACTTGAGTTGATTTTGACATGCTAGCCAAGAATGGCGATGTGTGTAAAATAGTGTGTCTTTTCTATTTGATTCTTTGTGAAGGGTACCTCAGTTCCACCCACAGCAATGGTGAGTTCCGTCGTCTTTCAGGTCCAAAAGTTGGCTCATGTTTGAGATGTTGTATTCACAGGTAGTTGCCAACCAGGTGATATTGGGACCCATCGTTATCACGCTTGTCTTTGCGTGGAACAAACTTTGGGAAGGCCGTCTAGAGCAACTTCCTGAGCTTTACCGCACTCGGGCTCTGCAGACTCTTCTTGATGGTACATATGTTCAAGTCACAAAGTCGTATTACGCGTAATATTGCTTTTTTTCTTTTGTGTTTTTTTTTTCTAAGACCCACGCTTATATTCTCTGAGCAGGTTGGAAGTTCTGGATACCTGCAAGTGTCCTCAATTTTGGGTAAGTTCACGCCCATCATTCATTCTTCGCTGAGATAATGGGAGTCACGACTTGGCTTCTGCTTATTGCTGTTCTGAATAATCTTCCGCTAATGCATCAAATCGCATGTCATGCAGTGTGATTCCCCTACAGGCACGAGTGGCGTTCATGTCGTCATGTTCCATCTTTTGGAATTTTTATCTTTCAAATACTATGACAGCAGGCAAGGCGAAAGCCTTACCTACAAGCAAGTCAGAGTAGCTCATTGCGCATTGTCTCTCCCACTTTCGCTACCGTAGCAACCTCAACTATAACGTTAGTGTCTGATTCTGTCTGCTGGATCCAGTTTTGTGCTCTGTCGAGTATCGGAGTATAGGGAACGAACTACTAATTCTCTAGCAGGCAGAAATTTCCCGTCTACCAGCACAGGTGGAGCATGAAGTTCATTGGCTCACTTGAGTATTCAACAATTGGAGGAGTCTGCAACTTTCAGTGGAGTTTGGGGAAGTTCACAAGGAGTGAAGTATTATTGCTGATTGCTTGGGCAACTTAATGATGGGATTCATTCTGGGGTTGGTCCCATATTGTAGCTGTGGTGCAGTTGTGAATTTGACTGAGAACACTACAATTGTCGAAGTTTTATCCCAACCTCGTCTTGTTAAGTGGTTACTTTTTCAGGACCATTGTATCAGCAACCATGTGCACTGAGCATGTGTATTCTACTCTCAATTGCACATCAAGATGCATACGATGCCCCCGTGTGGACTTGAATCTTGCCAACACTTACAAGGAGCGTTGTATTTGAGAGCATCATGGCCAATGCTTAATCCATCCTCCGTGGCAGTGGTTTTGGACTTTGAATCTGTTGCCACTCCTTGTGCTGGGGAGTTGCATCACATTAACCCCTAAAGGACCAACCGTCCATTTTTTGGGACGATGTGCAGGTTTCATCTACGTTTTCTCATCCATCATGCACTCTTTGCAAGGAAAAGAAATACAAGTGGCTAGTCGCGGAGTCTTTGCCTTCATATTTACCTCAGATTTACTTTTATGGCTTCTTTTTACAGTTCAGGCACATAACTCCTGGTAACTCCTCAAAAACGAAGCGTTTCCGTAGTCTCTCCTCTGGAAGGGCACAAACAACAAAATTCTATGGCAAGATAGTTCTATGCATGTGTGATCCTAGTAGAAAGGGGTTGATTTGTGAAAATTTTATGCCTCATTTCATGATGTGGTGTTTCACAAAAAAATTCAAAGATCTCAGTCTAAAGTTGTTCTTAAAAAAGCCAACTCATAAGAAATAAGCTATTGAAAAATCTCCAAAAACCACTATGTACACTTATAGTATTACATTTCAACCCACTACAAATTTCATCCACAAATTGTCAATATCTTATTTGTAATTGCATTATAAAAGAATTTCAAATTTCAAATTTCAAATTTTATAGAGAAATATTGGTGATAGCGATTGCAGATCAAATCGCGTAGATAGAATCTAAACTTTATAATGTACAACTTTTATTCAAACATTAAATTCACAATATCCCTCTAGGTTGCATTTTATGATGCATCTTTCCAAGAACTGCCAAACTTGGAGAGGGGTGAGGACTTTTAAACTTGGAGATGGATGAGGACTTTTAGGGGTTAGTGAAATGTATGGAAGACCACATGATTATTCTTTAAAAAAATGGACTACTTTCATTGTCCATTTTTTATGGGTTAACCCTTAAACATCACAGCGTACAGAAACTGAATCACAAATGGATTCAAAGCTTTGTAACTTTCTCATGCAATCTTGGATGACTTTCATCCAAGTCACCTTTGCAAGTCTATTAAATTCTCTACCAATTAGAGTAAATCTCTTGTGATAGAGAGATGTTGATAATATTGGAGAGGCCTCCAAAGGCAAGTATGTCATATTTGTTGGGTAGATTTCATGCATGCAATAGTCCTCTCATGTACACCTATTGTACATATGAGTCATGCTAATATCTATTTATGAGACTAGTATCTACTTGTGTTCAAAGGATCGGTACATTTAGGGGTTAAGAATTCTGGTAGATCAGCATAAAATGTACTACCAGAACTCAACGATTGCATTTGGATGTTCATATGAGCTCCTATGCAAAGTATTCTTGCCAGGAAATAAGACGTCTCATATTAACCCTTTTGGTCCCATATCTTTCATGGAATGGGAGTTTTCAGGGAATGTTTCACAAATTTCACACCGGTACTTGTGCAATAATTCAGAATGATAAACCGTAAAATGTGCTAGAAATTTTCAACATAGGTACCGCATGCACAGGCAGTCTTATCATGTACTCTGTATCAGACTAGTGGGACCCGTGCCGTTGAGCACTTGTTTTTGAGCTTGGGTTGTCTCCTCAACGGATTCCATAGCGGAACGGTCGAGTGAGACAAACCGAGTTGTATTGTATAATAGATAACTGATGAAATGCCGTAGTGGTGAGTAGGTTATCATACATAACTGGTTTACTTTTCAATCACAACCCTTGATCCTCACGATCCAAAAGTGTAGGATGTAAGTTGAAAGGAAGGAAGGTTATAAGATGTAACTTGTGATGGCAATGGTGACAATGGGTTGCCAATGAGATTGAGCCACATTAGCATTGAAAAGTCAACAACTGGTTATGAAAGTGAAAATACAGACTCAAAATACTGAATGTCAAAATTTTGCCTCGATAACCATTTGTATTCAAGAGTCAGAGTCCAAGATTATCTTTGCACCGAGTTCAAGAGTGGCATCAGATCATGATCCAAATTCAGTGATAAATACGTACGATATCTAGAAACTCACCTTGCATGGAAGGTTATTTATGATTATAACCCTTTAACTCCTAAATGCCCAACTGTACGGAAAGTGGACGATGTAGAAAATCAAACACATTTTTTTCATCCGTCATTGATTTTTTTGTAGTGTGGATTTTTTTTTATTGTATATTGTATGGGAAGTTAGCTTCATGCATGTGTGATCCGATCATTTGAAAGGAGATGATTTGTGAAAATTTTATGTCTCATTTCATGTTGCAGTGATTCACCCAAAATTTCAAAATTTCAAAATTTCAATGTACAAGCGCTCTTAAAAAAGTCAACTCATAAAATTAAGCAACCAAAAAGTCTTTAAAAATTAGTACATTTAGAGTATTACATTTCAACCAATCACAACATGTACAATTTGTCAGTATCAGACTCATAATAAAATTACAAAAGAATTTTCAATTTTAAGTTTCAAATTTATATGAAAATATTGGTGATAGTAATCATAGATTTAATTGTTGGATAGAATCAAAGATTCAGAATGTACAACTTTTATTTATATCTCAGGTTCAAAATATCCCTCTTACGGTTACATTTCATAAAACATCTTTGGAATTCGCCAAATTTGAAGAGGAATGAGTATGTTTAGGGGTTAATGGAAGATGCATTAATTGTTTCATATCATATATTCTACCTACAAAAAATATCTTAATACGTGTACTTTTGGGTCAAAAAGCTTGGAACTCCTTTTAGAAATAAAAACAAATTAAATGGTGTATTTTTTGGCCAAGAGTTCATGGGAGCCAGGAGGTCTTCCAAAAGTAGGCTTGGATGCGGGACATTAGAGCCTAGTTTGTTTAGTTTAGCAACTCCCAATATACCTTACCTAACTACTTGCCCCTCTCCTTGCTTGGTCCAAAATATCCCACCGGTCCTACATGGATTTTTTCTTCTTCTTCCACCTCCCTCTTCTACATCCCTATTACGCCTTCATTCCAACTCAAAACCGCCGCTTCGTCCTCATGTTCCCTTGCCCTCCTCACACTACATGTTTTGCTCTAGGCTTGTCCTCACTCTTGCCGCTTGTTCCATCCTACACACTCCTTACAACTGCAAACTTGGTCCAATTCGAAATCACAATACAACACTATTAGAAAAAATTTGGTTCAATCTATTGCTTTATTAGTAGTAGCCGCCAGATCAATTCTTTTAATATGTTATGAGTCATTCATTTGTGTGAGTGAAACTGATATATCAACATCTGAGCTAGGGAGGTCGAGTTCACATACTATAAAGAGCCAAAAGTTTAAAGAACCTAACTTCACTTCTTATACATTTCTTAAACAATGGAATTGATCTTTCAAGAGTTGATACACATCAGGAATTTCAGACCCCACTGATTCTGTATGATTTCAGTGCGATTTCCGATATTTCAAGGGTTCGTACAGTTTTCGCACTGATTCCGCATCCTTGCGTCATTCATCGCAACTACACTAGTATGACACAATGTTCGTACAAGCGGATATAGTACTGATTCGACACGATTGATACATTTATTGAAAACGTATGAATTCAACACTCTTTATAGTCGTCAAATGTCGTGTTTTAATCGTCTTTAAAACTACACTGATTCAGTGCGTTTTTCGTGCAACATCATCTTTTCCATATCTAGATTTTATTTTCTTTCTATATCTAAAATTGATCAAAATAATATTATTAAAAAATATTAAATAAAATATTAAAATAAAATAATATAAAATAATTATTTTCCTCGCTACCCACTTTAACTACATGGAAATTGCCCGAACCCGCGGTGGGTCCCACAATGGCTTCCCAAGCTCTATCGCTGACGACGAGATTTGAACTCACAACCTCCCGATTGTCAACCAAGCTTCAAACCACCAAATCACCACAAACTCTCGATGCATAGGATGGAACTCTTTTGGTAATTATAAAAGAATGAAACCATTGGCAATTTTTTGCCATGTGTATATAATTCTTTTTTCAATTTTTTGTTGCACTACAACATGCAGGGCTTTTCCTACATCTACAATTTTTTTCAGAATATTTTGAGTTTTCTTTTTTTCTGGCCAAAATTTTGATGGCAGATCATGGCTGTGAGCTGTTTTTTTTTTTCAGCGGACTTTGAATGTTTTTAACTATGTGAAAAAAACTATTTTTCCAAATTTTTTTTTGCACTAGATTATGCAGGACTTTTTCTATATCTAGGATTTTTTTTCATAATATTTTGCATTTTTGAATTTTTTGCCAAAATCGTGATGGCACTCATGGCAAATCATGGATGTGAGCTGTTTTTTTTTTCAGCGGACTTTGAATGTTTTTAACTATGTGAAAAAAACTATTTTTCCAAATTTGTTTTTTGCACTAGATTATGCAGGACTTTTTTTATATCTAGGATTTTTTTTCATAATATTTTGAATTTTTTTATTTTTTGCCAAAATCGTGATGGCAGATCATGGCTGTGAGTTGTTGTTTTCTTTTTCAGCGGACTTTGAATGTTTTTAACTATGTGAAAAAAACTTTTTTTCCAAATTTTGTTTTTGCACTAGATTATGCAGGACTTTTTCTATATCTAGGATTTTTTTCATAATATTTTGATTTTTAAAATTTTTTGCCAAAATCGTGGTGGTTGTAAGCTATTTTCTTTTTCTCCTATGATGAAAAGTACAATGATAACCAATAATACCAAATTTTAATTCTAAAAGTATAAAATGTTATTTCTTTGAAATTTTAATGTGTATTGCTTCTAAACTCTATAAATGTAGATCTAAAAATGTTTTGGAAAATTAAACCGTAAGTATAATTTAACCCCTAAAAGCCCGAGGGGTATTGGACAAAACATAGATGTGTTATAATATGTGCCTTCCACAAGTTTGATGAAGGCTCAGGAGGGGCACTCCCTTGTATATTTTGTATACACGTGCGATAATGGCCTATTCATTTGGGGGGTTATTTTAGCAAAAACATTTAGCAAAAAAATTATAAGGTGATGGTATTTTACATGTAAACATGTTTCACTTTTTAAAAATCCCCTATTTTACATGTACATTTTTTACAAAATTTATCTACGATGAATATATTGGATCCTATTTTTTATCGCACGTTGTTTCTAAAATTTTCGCCAGTGAACCCCCCAAGGATGAAGGTTGGTTCAATAGACAAAATGTAGAGTATCATCTTTACAAATTATCCTTACGGTCAAACTTCCTAAATAATTTTTAGATCATTTTTTAATGAATTTAAAAGCATTAACCTTCGAAAATTTGTATAAATTATAATTTTCAATTTTAGAGTTCAAAATTTAGTACGATTGGTTAAAGTTGGGCTATCTATTGTAAACTTCAAAAAAGCAAGAGAAACGATGGAGGAATCATCATTACTTTCCCCAAATAGCAAATTTTGTAATACTAAGACAATGTTGAGGTGATCTACTTTGAAAAGTTCTCCCGGGTGGAGTTTAACTCGGATTGCCATAATTCAAATTGGGTTGGAAAGTAGACTTGATGTAGTATTTTAAAATATTTTTTATTTTTTCAAAAAAAGATTTTTTTGTTCCGGGCAGCCCGTTTTTTCCGGGCAGCGACCAGAAAATGGTCGCTCGGGAGCTTAGGGGTTAATGAAGATTCTTGGAATATTCCAACATATTCCAAAATAATATAAAATATTTTGAAAGATTCCAAAAGATTCCAAAAAATTCCAAAAAATATATTAAAATATTGTACACGGATGTCGTACGAAAATAATTTGCATTATAATAGATACTGAAATCGCACAAATATAGTAAAAGGCATTAATATGATACGTATACGATACTGAATCCGCATTAACTAAAACCGCATGTTATCCGTGTCTTATTAGCCATGTAATGTAGATACACGATTAACGCTCAGATTCCGTCAAGCACGACTTTCGTGCGGAAACAACACTTTGTCATAATCATTGAAAAGACACTGCATCGACATCTTAGTAATGCATGTCACTTCCGTACGATAACGACACTTCTAAATGCACGTATGACGTGCAGAATCAGTGTTTAAAGATAAACGCACTGAAATCGTATAGAATCAGTGGGGTCTGAAATTCCTGATGCAAAGACCTTCATTTTAGTGTAGTTTGCAAGTTTTGGTTAATCTTTGTACAACATAAATTAAATCATAGTCTAATTGTATCAATTTCTTGGCTGACACCCTACGAATGAACCATGCTGGAGTTATCAATACCATGCCCTTGAAACGCTAGAGTATGACATAAGAGATGAAATATCCTATCATAGACAAGGTTGAAATTGTTATCTAGAGCATTGAAGTGCTACTTAAAGAAAATGTACAAAGATGCATTAAATACTAGCTACCATCTTAAATCTATTTAGGCTTGGCTTGTTTCTTTTCTTTAGGGTTGTTCAATAGATTATAGGCCTACAACATGTAGGAATTGAAGTCTGTTGGCTCTGACTGTAGGGAAGAGGCATTGCAAGGACACTCAATTTTTTGGGTTAAATACCAGTGTAGCGAGTATATTCCGTTCATGATTTCACTGAGATGCATTCTCGTCCTTCACCCGTTCTTTCCCAGTCAGAGCTCCTCATAGTGTAGCTGCTTATTGGTGTTGAGTGTATTTTAGAAAAGTAGATGATTGGAGGTGCTTAACTCCTAGTTGCTTAAGCCGTAGTTTTTTGGCCTAACGTACATAATTGAATTTTTCTTTCTCATCTTCATTGACTTTTTGAGGATACAAAGCACCCGGTGACAGAAAGTGGCACAAATACCGTATTTGGAAGGCAGGGTCGACAAAAAATAACTCCCCAAAAAAATGCCAAATAAATAAATATATTTATTAAGTATTTTGTCGAAATCAACAAAAATAAAGTAAGAAAAAAGCGGAAATAAAATAAAATAAAAACATAACACTAAAAAAATATCGGAATAATACATTTAGTTGTCGGAAAAAAATTAATGTTAGGTATTAATAGCCGATTTTTTATTAATTACTTTTGAAAGTGCCAACCTTCATTTTTTCAACTTTTATTAATTATTCAACATGAAAGTGCCTTCCACGTACAGTGTGGCTTAAATAAGGTAAGCCATACTATTTGTACAGAGCGGCACAAATAGTGTGGCTTACCTTATTTCCAACGAATTTCTCGTCTGCAAGTCGACGGACGAGAAACTTGTATCGTCCATTCCATTTCGTCGTCTTCAATACTTGTCTTCAACACACTCTGTGCCGCCATAGCCACGATCGCTCTTCGAAATGGCCGACCACGAGGATTTCGACGACGACTTACTCGACAGTGCGTTTCTCTCCCCTCTCCATGCTCGCCTGTTGCCTTGCCCTGCCTCACGCCGTTCTTTTGAGCCTCTTTTCGTCCATTTTCATGGGGTTTTGGGTTTACAATGGCGTGCCATTTCACATTTCGCAATTTCCTCTTCAATTTCTCTGTTCCGAGTTGAATTTTTCTTTCTCCGAGAGCCTCTGTAGATTCGTCAGGGTTTTAGGCTTTTCAAGCCAGATCCGTAAAATATTGTACTTCTTTTGATGGCCGTGGCTTGCTGTGAGATAATTAGACTTCTGTCTGCCTTCACGAATTTTGAGGCAAGGTGTTCAACTCGAATTGTGAATGACCTTGGGAGATGCCTTAGAAGAATAATTTTGCCCCGGATTTAATTTGTTTCGTTTTGCTGAGATCCACGTTTTTCCTCTCCTTGGTTTTGCGGGGCTATCTCGGGGGTTGTGGAGTTTTAAATTTTTACGTGCCAGCAGAATTTATATTGCGAATTCGAGTTGCGTAGTGGAGGTTCTGGTTAGGGTTTAGATTAGGGTTTAGGTTAGTGAAATAAGTTCATGGCGTAGTTTTTACTTGCGTTTTGAGGGAGAGGGAATATTCTAACTAGTACACTGGAAGGGATTCCCCCTCCCTCCAACAGAGATACATGCATCTATTTTCTATAGAAATTCTATAACGTGAATAACAGCTGCAGATTTCTGATTGTATGTGATTTTCGTCATTGCTACGAGCTCAATTCATACGGTTTGCACTCGGTAGGTTTTGGTAATAAATAGCTTCGCAGAGGTTGTTTTGCACTCGGTATGCTTGAGACATATTGGCAAGCTGAGAGATGGCGAGAGTCATTCTATTTTGATGATCAGTAAAGCTTGTTGTTGAGTTTGCAGGTGCTTTGGATGACTTCCGTGGAGTTGGTGGCTTAAGTATCAAGTAAGATGGTTCCTGCTCAGCTTAGCAATCATTTGCCTGCACTAATTATGAACTCTATACTCTTTGTACGTTTTGGCTAAAAGGACGTCTATTCTGCGCCACTAAGCATAATTTCTGCATAAAATGTTATCAAATGTGCTTGTCAATGACCTGCTGATACGGGACATTATTTCAGGTCTTCAGAAGCAGCTCCCTCTCAGTCAAGTGCAGTAACGAAGGCTACTTTAGGACAAGGATTAGGCACCGGTTTACCATCATTGACATCTGGAAAGAAGAAAGCAAGTGGTAAAGGTTTAAAAGATAAACATGTCGCTGACAGGAATCCTAACGCGGAGGCCAACATGTCAGCAACTCTGCAGAAATTGGCCGAACAAACCCGGCATACTGTAGAAAATATAGATGCGCCTCCCATGGGTGCTGATGACATGGAAAGTTTCGTTAAGCAGTTTGAAGCTCTAGGCGGAAGTCAGGTTCTCTTTCAAAATCCTTCCTGCTTACGTTAGCATGTCTCCTTTCGGACGTGGTTCATTCTCACAGTATCAACCATTTCTTTTTTGTTTGATCTGGAGACGTATTGTACACACAGACTTGTGATCTTATCCCCAGCTCCTGTGTGTGCACGCGCAGGATATGCAGGGGTTGATGGATACCATGATGCGACAGCTCCTCTCCAAGGAAGTATTGTATGAGCCGATGAAAGAGATAGGTGACCGGTACCCGGAATGGCTGGAGTCACATAAGTCGGAGCTCAGCAGTGAGGATACGGCGCGCTATATGAGACAATATGACTTCATCAAGCAGCTATGCCATGCCTATGAAACCACACCAGACGATTTTCAAAAAATTGTGGATCTTATGCAGAACATGCAAGAGTGTGGGCAACCACCCCCAGATATTGTTCGCGAGCTTGCGCCTGGCCTTGAACTTGGAGGAGACGGTTTGCCAGTGTATGTTTCCTTTCTAGTTTTGTGTGTTATCTGTGAACTTGGGTTCTCTCTGGACGCTAATGTCAAAAGGTGTTGTACTGATAGTAGGATTATGATCCAAGTCAGCAGCAGTGTTTTCGATATTGTTGTAACTGAGAAAATCTGGGGAGAAACGCTTTAGAGCTAGGCCTAGAAATTGAGAATGTAAAGTCGTTCTCATGTCCTCACTTTTGTCTGGTACTTTGCAGGCTCCCCAATTTTTCAGGAGTAGACCCACTTGGTGGACCAGGAAATTGCAGCATTATGTAATTGATGGAAGATAAAAGGTTAGGGACCTAACCTTTGTGCCAAGTGTTGGAGCTGATTGGAGCAAGAATATGAGCTATGAATCAGATGTCATCCGTTTAAGCTGTTGATCTCTGGTCGCCCAAGAAGTCTCAAGGAGATTCAACCCGTCCTGCACTTGATCTGAAAAGGCATAAAGTTCGAGATAGAGTTGTGGTTTCTGGATTGTTGGTTATGATGAAAGTTAATATCCCGGCAGTTATGGCGTCCAGGATATTTACACAAGTAGGTATTTACAGATGTTACAACATAAAGCTTAGGATTGACACTTCCAGTACTTATGCTGGACTAAGGTCCTGATTGATCTTTAGGGTAGGTTTCCGATTCATACAATATTGAACTTTTTCGTATGTGGAACCTCTGCATAAAACGCATGATTCTTGGTGAATTCTTTTTTCATCTTGTGCTACTTTCATTCACATGGAATTTTCCTGTATTATCATGAACGAGGGCACCTGTTTGATCATTGGTTTTTTCTTTTGTGCCTGACAAGGTAGTGGATGTGATTATGTGCCTTGAGAGCCTTTCATAACCACCCCGTGAAAACGGAAAGTGTCTGACGCGGTGGGCAGGCCAAGAACTTGAACCAGGGACCAAAAAGTAACTGGCTTTACTAACAGACGTTGGTTAGTTACTCGTTTGCTGAGACTCAAGGAGAACCAACTCCGTCATTGAGGTGACGGGTGCGATTGTTGTTTAGATGTACATGCACGGCTGAGATCTGCCTATCGAGGATGAAGCAAACGTGGGATTTTTTCCCTGTAAGTTGACAAAACCCTAGCTCTTCTTTTCTGAGTTCTTGGCATTTCTCCATCTGATCAGGAGGTCGGTTTTAAGTGTGAAGCAGTGCCTGCTGGGAGAATTGCTTGCTATGGTCGATCACCAACTTCCGTTGTAGTTGTTCGTAATATTGTGCAGATATGCCATATCATTACTCCGCCTGCTTCATTCAGGAGGAAAGTATGAGCATTCTGTAGGAGGATGACGCACGGTTTCAGGTAAACTCCACGATTTCTCGGTAATGAAGCGTATTTGTGATTGCTTGTAAGAGATGGACTAGGTAGGAGTGCCGTCGTTGAAAAGAGACCTGGAACCATTGAATCAGAAACACTTGACTTCCAATTATCACCAACTCTTTCCTCTTCCCCCACGTTAATGTTTTAGCCCAGATAGAGTCCTCCCCAGGTTTTTGTTTTTCAATATTGCAGTCTGCGTTTCTGGCAACTCTAGTGAAAATATGAGAGTGAAACTGGATATTTTTTCTATTTTTCGCCCTTCAAGAAAAGTGTTATGAGGCAAATTGTAGTTTGTATTGCATGGTATTCAGTAATATGTACCGTTTTCAGCCATTACATGGGAACTGTGAGGTTCTTGGCAATCTGCAACTTTAGCTTGGGGTGACTTTCGCAATTCGATGCTCATTTCTAGCTTATTTTTCCCATAGGCTTGTCACACGAAATTATTTCTCGTTACAATCTGGCTGCTAGCAGCCCGAAATAAAAACACTCTTCCAGTGGT
The DNA here is from genome assembly GCA_022496805.1 of Pohlia nutans. Taxonomy (NCBI): domain Eukaryota; kingdom Viridiplantae; phylum Streptophyta; class Bryopsida; order Bryales; family Mniaceae; genus Pohlia; species Pohlia nutans. The sequence continues at coordinate 19,498,698 of CM040099.1, read as the reverse complement.
CAAATGATGACTGTGACGTATCGATTAACGCAGGTTTTCAGGATAACCATTCTGATCTTTGATAGATCATCCAATTTTGTTGGGGAAAAAACTACAAAAGTGATTCGACTATGGCCAAGAACTTTTTGGATTCTCTGATGAACTGCCTTCCCAGGGCCTTGAGGCCGCAGAACCGTGATATGGAGAGTATGATACTGTGGAGCGGCGCCTCGGTCGTGGGCCTATTTTGGCTCATACAGCCTTGGGATTGGCTCAGTGAGCAGATTTTTGGTCCTGAGGAAAAGAAATGAGCCTTACCAGCACCATCACAGAGACCATTGGCCTCTTGCCATAACGCAAGCAGGGAAGCACTGGCTGTGTCGTCATTAACCCTTAAACGACATATGCTTTCCTGATACCACACCCGAATTCTCTTTTAAATTCCATTTTAAGCATGATTATGTTTTTAATTTACTTTGGCTCTATTCTAAAGAAGTATAGATCTCTCTAAGATGCTCGGTTTGGCATTTTAAGAACTCCATTCGGTGCGATGAAGTAGAAGTTATGAGCAAGATTCTCCCAAAATATAACCAAGCCCGTGGGGCTTGCATTGTCATTAACGATGGTGAGCTTGAGGTTGCTTTCCTGGAATTATATCAGTTGACAGATTCTAAGAAATGAGATTGTATTGCAGCCGGTGGTTTTGCTAAGTGGTGGTGTTGATATTGCTCTGCATTTTGAGGTTCGTAGAAATGTAAGGTTCGTTGTTGTTTAGGACGGAGTGACTGCAAGACATGAGTTTTTGGAATCATTAATTTTCTGTGTGGTCATGATCCGTGAGTAACCTTCACAGCTAAAATGCCAAGAATGATTCTCCCAATTTCGATCATGTGTAGGGTGGGAGCTTAAATATTACCTTGCATCTTCTGTGCACATTGTCTACGTTGTATTCCTGTGGAGCTGGCAGGTCTGGAGGTCACATAAACCTTCTCTGGAGTTTGACGTTCAAGAGTAGCACCAAGGGTCTCCGTTCTTTGCCCTTTTGTTACTCAAATGAGGGAGCTCAATCATACTAAACAGAATGTGCGGGTAAGTTCGTGTCACATTCCACTCCGGCAAAATGAGGCTTTTCTCAGTGGTCATTTCTCACTTGGGGAGTGTAATTGGTCACATAAGGCAAAACCAACTTTGGCTTATGTGACGAGTTGCACTCACCAAGTGAGAAGAAAAAAAGACCAGTTTCCTTGTAGTGTTCATAATGCATTCATTCTCGTCTTTTAAAAACACAAGGGTACATCTTTGGACTTCTTTTCCAAATCTCTGATGATTACTTGACATTGCTATTCTTCTCCAATGCAATAGAGTTATCCTAAAAGAGAAGTTGTGTTTGAACAAGATACCATGTGTTTTGCTTTAATACTCTTATTTGTTCACTCTAAATATTTCAAAGATGTAGAAGAGCTTAGTGGCCTCTCATTGTTAGGTGTGTAAGAGCTTGGTGGTCTTCAAACTCATACACAACTAATTTAGCCGTCAAAAAAGATGGCTAAACTAGTTTACCATGAGTTTGAAGACCATCAAGCTCTTACATACCTAATAATGAGAGACCACCAAGCTCTTTCAAACTTCATAACTATTTAGAGTGAACAAATAAGAGTACATTAAATCAAAACACATGTTATCTTACTCAAACACCACTTGGCTTTTTAGGATAACTCCAATAGTGGCATGATATTCTTTGAAAAGTCTACTATGAAGATCGCATATAGCCACCATATATTGGCATTTAGTAAGAAATGGCGTCGGTGGTCCATCAGGAACGAGTTCATCCCTTAAAAATTTAAGTAACCCTACAATATCTACAATGGAAGGGGACTCATATATCACCAGGTTGGAGTTCGGCAAGGGAGTCCCAATAACAGAATTGTCTTTGTGAGCATGCATGCATAATGAATGTTTTATAATAAATTTTGTTGGCTTTGACCGTAGGGAAAGAGGCATTGCGGGGACACTCATTTTTTTGGGCTAAATACTACTGTAGCAAATATATTCCGTTAATGATTCCACTGAAATGCATTCTCATTCTTCACCTGTTCTATTCTGGTTAGAGCTCCTCGTAGCGTAGCTGCTTGTTTTTTATGTTTACTCCATACTATTCTTCTTGTAGTGCAAAATTTGAGTAGTAATGCTTGGATACTTGTGGTGATGAGGTCTGTAAATATATTTCTTGTTAGAGCAACATTAGTGATTAGTTTGGGTTTGTTTTTGGCATTCTAAAACTTTGTTGCTCCAAAGAGTGATACAACAAGTGCAGTAGCATCACATCAACATGTCAGCCAAAACTAAAATTATTGTGAATCCTACGTGCATTGGTTTAAAAATATGTGTAGTGCGAGATCAATGATGAACAAAATCAATACAACCTTTGAAAAAATTAATAAAAGATGGCTAAATCTTCAAAGAAAACAACACGTACAAACATGCACATATTTTGAACATCCACACGAACTACACAATTGCATTCGTTACAATACCTAAAATAAGCTTCAGCTAGAATTGTCAATTGCATTCGTTACAATACCTAAAATAAGCTTCACCTAGAATTGTCAAAGACAAGAAATAAATTCTATCACCTAGAATTGTCAAAGACAAGAAATAAATTCTATCACCTGGAATTGTCAAAGACAAGAAATAAATTCTATTCAACTCCTTGTAATTTCAAATAGAGACAAGCACATTTTATTGTAAAACTTAATGCAAATTTGAGATATCCAAACATTATAAAATTCATACGGTGTAATGTTGATTTCTAAATTATTCACCAAAATGCTCGTTCATCAAAACTTCATATCTTCTTCTACTAAATTAGATGAACATTCATTTAATATTTCTCCAATGAACTCATGAGTGAAATGACCATATCGACAATTGTCTTGAAGGAAGTCTTGTTATTTCTTACAACTGAAATCATCAAACAATTTGGAATAAATTTTATTTATTCATATATACATGAACTTTCACAAAAACATCATGATATTCATATGTCAAAGCCAAAACATAGAAACTAACATTGTTGTCCCTATTACTTTCATTTTCAAAAACCAAACTTCAAATTACATTCTAGATGTATGGCATGAATCCAATCATTCAAATATCTCAACATCTAACATCTTTATGAATTTTCAATTCCACTCAAGCTCTACTTGTACTTTTTCACCCAATTTCTCCTTCAACCGATCTTTAGATATTTTAACTTCTATAAATGACTTCAAAGTATGTTGAATATTTTTTCAACTGTAGGTCTTGTTGTAGGATCAAATTGCCAACATCATCCAATAGTACATGTGCCCAATCTTCAACATAAGTAAGAACCTTAGGACGGAGGTGTTGATTGACGATAAGATCAATTAATAAAGAGGAACCGTTGCTTAATGGATAATCTTCAAATGGAAGCTTACCTGTCAGGATTTCATAGCATACCATTCCGTAATTGTAAACATCTATTGCTCTTGAAAACACCTCGGGCCTCTCATTGGCCTTCACCTGAACCTCCACCTGTCCACTTAGCTACTAATGAAGTATTATTGGGTGTGGAATATGCCACACCATCTACTATAGATCCAAAAGCAGAGACAATCCTTGCTACTGAATGATGTGTGGCGGAAACGTTGCTCAACAACAAAGGCTTGAAAAAATCAAGTGACTACTTTTACACGATCTCGTTAAACCCTTGTAGGACCATAAAGCACCATCTCGTTACTTTATGATGATTTTTTTTTTTTCAAATTGTCAATTCCAGGAACATCCTCATATGTTTAGGAGTTAATGGGTTTGAGTTCAAAACCAAATTTAAATTTAAACCAATGCGGTTTCAGTGAGCTATTAAGATCCCAAATTCAAGTTTCTTGTTGGTAGCAAATTTCAATCATATGACAACATACTACTGGACGTTCAAGGGTTAAAGGTTAATATTGATCTAAGGTCGAGGCACCTAAAACCGATCACTTAAGCTATCTACACTATTTTTGGACCAGCCATTAATAGGGTGATATTTTTCCTGGGTTGGAAGTTAGTTTTTGCGGAGAATGCAAATTTTTCCATGAATTATTTCCCAATATTAAAATTTGTACAATTTTTCAAAGTGAAAAGTACTTCAGAACCCAAAACCGATCACATGCTCTAATGTACAAATGAGGTACATCTTCCCTTTCAAAATCTAGAAATTAGGCCTGATCGGTTTTAGGTACCTGGTCGGCTTTAGGTGCCTCGACCTTAACTACGCTAATGGGTCAAAGAATTGTAAATTGGGCCCACTTCAAATCCAACCCACAGTGGACCTCATTCCTGCTCAATCTGCCTCAAACACTAAAGAAGCGACTTGAGAATCTTTCAGACAATAACGACTCCCTCAACGCCACGTCAGTCTTGCCAACTCAGCGTGTCCTTGAATCTGACTTGGAACATTCTGGTGGCTTCCAACGAACCCTCGAGAGCCTTCTCGAAGTCTTCCGGGCCCTTCTATACTCTTCACTCTTTCAGCTCCTCTTCTCTGTCTCTGCATTTCGTATAAATTCCGTTGAGCTTGTTCATCGGCCAGTGCGCAATTCAGCTTCAGATGTTCACAGCCTTCTCAATTACATTGTCTAGCATATTTGTATCAGCTGTTGAGGTTTCTTTTTGCCTTTGATCATCGTCAATTTTGCTTGCATTTCGTTGCACAGGGATCCGTTTTCGTTCCTGCCGTGCAGTGAGATTGAATTGAGTGAGTAGTTGCTGGGAAACAGAGGCGGAAATGGCTCTCTCGTTGATCGGCGGCCGTGGCTTCGATCCTTTGGAGTTCGGCAGTGTGTGGGATCCGCTCTCAGGGCTGGACAAGAGCGTGGCTTCGCGTGAAGCGCATGCCGTTGTCAACACGCAGATCGATTGGCGCGAGACGGGGGAGGCGCACATTTTCAAAGCCGACCTGCCGGGGATGAAGAAAGAGGACGTGAAAGTGCAAGTGCTGGAGGGGAAGACGCTGGAGATAAGTGGGGAGAGAAAGAAGGAGGAGGTGCAGAAGGGCGATACCTGGCATCGCGTGGAGCGAGCGAGCGGCGGGTTCTTGCGACGGTTCCGGCTGCCGGAGAACAGCAATGTGGACAAAGTGCAAGCGCAGGTGGTGGACGGAGTGTTGACGGTGACGATCCCGAAAGTCGAGAAACCGAAACCACAAGTGCGTCGGATCGAAATATCGTGAGGTGCGAGATTTGGCAGGCCAGGGCAGAGAATAGTACGTGATGAGCATGAGATTCTACGTGAGTTGAAACCTTTGTAGACTATGAATTTCCGTTGATGTAAATAAAAAACTTTGGATATTCAGCTCTGCAATGGAAGAGATTCTGTACGTTTTCTGCTAAGAATGATAGCAAATCATGCATGTTGGTGACAGCGTCTCTTTGCATGTAAGATCAAAATTGCTTAATCTTAGGTCGGAATGATCACAAGAGCATGTAAGTTACTGCATTCTTGAGTTACACTCTTTATTTTATTCTGTGTTATCCATAATTTGATGTAATATCAAAGTAGTGTGAGTTATTGAATTCTTTTTGTTTGAATTGTTTACCTTAAACCAGCATCACGAATCGTATTGTATGAGTAATCACTCAAGCAAGTGCTTACGAGCATGAGATCTAAAGATTAGTAAATGTGTTCTCATCATTAGCTAACCATTAATTCATGGTTTATCCACTCAATGGGACTAAGAAAAAGTGTATCATAAATAATATGGGCTAGTTTGTACAGTATTTGCTTCAGGTCTAAACAAAACATTTTGCTTCTTGTTCGGACCCTTGGTAGCAGAGTAGAAGTCTAGCAATAGTTGATCAATGTCCAGCGCCATTGGGATTACGCTTTGGCTGATTAAAGCTTCTGATCCCTGCCATACCATCACGCTCTACGAAGTTTGTACTAGAACCTACGAATAATTCTGTGGGTTTTACATCTTGTGAGAAGATTACTATGCGTTATTCACTGTAAAGATTTTAGTACGCCTCACATGAATGTAAAATTTTTGCAATCACCACCGAGGAACGTGATTCCTGTCCTTTATAAATTTGGAGTTGGAAACATATTATCTGTGCAGTGTCTGTTGTACCTTCTACACCAGCTTGCACCTCACATGACACTCATCTCCTTCAACCATGCAGCGAGACAGAAACGCTCTTGATCCCACTGATGACCCGATGCATTTGAGAAATCTGTCGTTTACAATTTCTGCTGGAATTCCTCCTGCAACGAATTTGGTTCCACCTGTTACGTTAGTTCCTCGGATCCTCCACCTGTATTCCTAGAGAGCCAGCTTTCCTAGAGAGACAAAGTCAAGGGCGGGCATCGAAAGTCTACGGAATCAGAGGGGCATATTCCGTTACTGCTCACCTTGTAGACCGACCGTGGCAGGCTCCCAAACCCCAGCCAGCACTCGCGCCCCTCCCTCCTTCTCTTCACGAGGGTTTGCAATTTGGAAGCAGGCTCGCCTCCGTAGTGTATACTCGTTACTTGCTTGATCGCTACTTGCTTGATCGCTACTTGCTTGATCGCTACTTGCTTGATCGCTACTTGCTTGATCGCTACTTGCTTGATCGTTACTTGCTTGATCGTTAGTTGCTTGATCGTTACTTGCTTGATTGAGAGAGGAAGCGAGCGACAGACAGAGAGAAAAAGAAAGAGAGAGAGCTTAAGCGCTAGTTCGTGTGCAGCGTGACGGAGTGCTCCGGCAGAGTGAAAGGTCGCTGTCAAACCCTCGTGACCTCGAAAGCTTCAACCTTTGGTACGACGGACGGACCCGCACCGCAGCAGCCTCGCCCCACTCCGCCGATGCCGCACGACTAACGGGAATCACGGCAAGCATCCCGCAGAGCTCTCCCCAACAGTCCCTGCAGAGCTCTCCCGCTCTCCCCGATTTCCATTCCTCCAAGGTCGGTTTCCCATTCGCCGCCCTCTTGTAACTGCAAAAAGCTCACCGTGTCTCATCGACGCTCTTCATCAGGGTTTCGGAACAGCCCTTACCTTACCTGTACTTTCGGACACATCTGCTGTTGCAGTTGATTGTGGGAGGCTCCCAAACCCCACCCAGCACTCGCGCCCCTCCCTCCTCTTCATGAGGGTTTGCATTTGGATCCAAGCTCGCCAGCACTCGCGCCCCTCCCTCCGTCTCTTCACGAGGGTTTGCATTTCGATCCAAGCTCGCCTCTGGAGTGTACGCTCGTTACGTGCTTGGGAGGAGCTGTTTCGGAGGTAGCAGTGCGGGTGTTGCCGTTGCCGTTGCTGTGGAGTCTACGCGCTCTTCTTGCTCTCTTTGCTTGCTTGCTTGGAAGGAGCTGTGTCGGCGGTAGGGGTGCGGGCGTTGCCTTGGAGACGGTGAAGCTGCGCTCAACATCCATCGATCAGCCGGCTGGATTCCGTGCAGGTAAGCTTGTTGGGTGCATCATTCTGTTGTTGTTGCTGCGATCCTGTTGAACGTCGAGCATGGATTTCGTATGTATCAGGAGGCGTCCTTCAATGTCGAGGGTCTCGCACATGCGTAAGGTGCATGTAGTCCACATTTGAGTAGTCGTCTTCGGCTTGTGCATGCGGGCTTCTCCTACAATCTTGGCTTTTTGGTTTTTGTTCACACTACTTTTCGGGGAGCAAAGCCTTCGCTTACCGTCTTATTCTTCGCCCTCGTTTTGTAGAGTGCTTGGCAAGTTGATTGCGTTGAAGCAGTGCATCACTCTTGGAATAGCAATGGGAGGTGCATATTCGCGCCTGTTCAAAAATTTGGGGCTGAAGGAGAAGATCGAGCAGTCCAAGTCTCACTGGAGCATCTTGACGGATCACCTGGGTTACACGGATGAAGGGGAATTGGACTTTAAAGTGAGCAATGAACAAGACTTCCTCGCTTTGCAGGAACATCCCACCTGGGGCAGTTTCTTTGCAAATTTCACTGGTGACGGTTTCTCTACAGGCTTGAATTATGATGATTTTGGAGAGTTGATGGTGGGGAAGAAGTTTGCAGAGGGCGGCCAAGCTGAGCTCTATGAAGCCCAAATCAAGTGGATTGATCCAAAGGATGTTGAGACTGATAAAACATATGGACTTGAATATGTCGTGAAGGTCTTCAAGGAGGGGACTCTCTTGAGACATGTCAAGTCTCAATTGCCACATGGATTGTTCCTACAGCATGTCCAGTCACTAGAAAATGTGAGGTCTCCTATTCCTAAGGTACTTCCGGTGTATACTTCTTACATATGCAACGGGATATTGTTGAAGGATAGAAGATTTGCAATCCTTATGCGGAAGCATCATTTTGATATGCGTGCTCTAATTGAACATAACATGAAATGGAGAAGTGGTAAACACTCTCAACCGTTTTCAAAGAACGATGGAGAATCATTGATGTATCAAGTTGCATTGGGTGTGGAGAGGCTACACAATGGCAACATTGTTCATAGAGACTTGAAGGCATCAAATGTCCTTATACGTGATCACAAAGAAAAGTGGCCGAGGTGGGGATGCTTTGTGGCAGATTATGAATGCTCTATTGGAGTTGTGGGCACCAATTTCTTCAGGGCACCAGAGATATTACAAGCGTGCAAAGACTGGAAAATATATGAGAGGCCAGAGGTGTTTTCAAAAGCAGCAGATGTTTATAGCTTTGGGATGATTTGCTATGAAATCTTGACGGGGAAGCTTCCGTTCGAAGATCACCCATTCAAAGATAGGCCCTCTCTATTGATTGATCTTGTAATCAATGAACAACTCCGCCCAGAGGTACCTCTACATGTTGAAGATTGGATTCGTGAACTATTGGGTGGATGTTGGCAATATGATCCCACATCAAGACCAAGAATTGGAGATATATTGAGTATACTTTCAAATAATTCAAGAGAAGCTAAAAGGATTGAAGATTGGTACAAGGAGCAATTTGGTGAAAATTATAGGTGGTAGTATTTGAGTGGAATTGCAAATTCATCAAGATGTTATATACAAAGGCATTTGAATGATTGTATTCAAATTAATCATTTGGAACATGTATCAAAAGTTTGTTTTTTTGGAATAAAAGTAATACAAACAACTATTGCTCTCCTTTGTTTTAGCAGTAACAAATGTATTTTATGATGATCGGAATGTTCATGTACATTTGAATAGATGAAATTTATTCCAAGCATTTTGATGGATTTGGTTGTAAGTAAATGCTACAAACTTCTTACTTGAAGTTGAAAATAGTTGTTGATATTGACATCTTAGTTTCGCAAAGGTGCATTGACTTTGTTCACAAATGAGGGTTATTATGTCAAGATAAGGGAATTCATAAGTTGTTTAGTCATTCTTATCTTTCTTGAATATCAACATATGTAACTGTGATTGAAACATGTATTTGGTGAATCTTGACAGTTTTTGAAAACAATTGATTCATCAAACTTGTATTCCATAGGGTCTAATATGTGTCTTCATGACAAATTTTGCATCAATTGCCAAATATTGAGATGTCTTTGGAAACTATAATTGGCCTTCATTAAAAAAAATATGACAATTTGAGTTTGATGGATATGTTGATGTGATACTAGTAAAGTACTTAGTAAGTGGTAGATTAGATATGAATCTTTTTCTTTTCAAACGGTCTTGTCATAGAAAAAATGTTGGCTATAGATGACTTAACATGAATTTAACTAAAATCGGACAATTTATTATATTTGAAGTGAAAAAAGAATGTAATGTGCTTCCCTACCCAATAGAGATAGGTCCCCAATTTTCAACAGAGTTCTTGTTCATGGAATAGCATCATTGCAGACCTAACTCTCTAATATAGAAAGCAAGCCCCATCACTTTCCAGTCCAATTTAACAAACTCTCTGTTTTTTCCTAAATGTAAATTAATTCTATGTGTATTTAATATTATTTAATATGGTATTTCTTTAAAAATGAAAAGTGGAATGTATCAGCTTTCTATTGGACTTATTGGTTCTCAATTTGATAAACTTTTGGGCTTGCAAGACTAACTTGATAGAACATTTGTCTACACTATCTCAGTCGCAAATTATTGGGGTTGATATGTTCTAATTTCCAATCGGGTATGGTACACTTAATTTCTCATTTTGTAAGGCAATAGAGATTTTGAATGTCAAACAAAAATCCAATTACTGGCTTCTCATACAAAAGTACCACATCAAATATCGTGCTAATTGCAAACATTTGCGTAGCCAATGATCTACACTGTAATGAAGTTATTGAATTTCAATGATCCCATGCAATCATTTGAGATTGCTATCCATCTTTGGACAACGATTTTGATTGCAAAACTATTTTTCAAATTCTGATTTTTTTTTTAAGAATAGTGAAATGAAATTCCATTGAATATGGTAAATGAAATACCATTGAATATAATGATCGAGATTGTCGATGAATATTTTTCTTTTGAAAAGAATGCAAAATGTACAACATCAAGTAATACAATTCATTTTAGTCCAAATAAAACTCTTGTTGCCCTTTTGATGTTCATGTTGTTTTCTACGTCAATTTTGGCTTTATTAGATTTGGGAAATGTTGAATCCAAATTTGTGAGAGATATAAATAAGACTGAAAGAATCCAACTACGTTGTTTTGTACATAAAGGTGCTTTGAACATTCAGTGTGAATTTCTATGACATCTATAAAAAAAGATGTGAAGATTGTGTGGACAAGTTTGTGTACAAACTTAAATTGTGCAATCTAAATGACAAGTCTATTAAAAATTGCATCCCACTCATGAACACTTGACGTAGCATTATAGAGTAGTTCAATGGAGCATCTTTTTGAAAATTGAATCAAAAGAGAATCTTCACATAGATCCTTTTTTCTAAGTAGTGTAGGAATTTCATTTCTATTTGATGAAATTTGGGACTATTGTGTCATTGCCACGTAAACTTAGTTTCTAATTGTAATTAAATAGTGGTCCTATTTCAAAAGGATGTTGGCTTTCATTGTTTTATTATGCTATGGAAGAAACTTCAATTTGAAAAACTAGAAAATACCACATATGGATTTAAATAGGCTTACGTTTGCATTTCGGATAGTTATTTGTCAAAACCTTGTCACTTTTAGGGTATTGAAATTCAAAATTGTGACAATATGATTAAAAATGACAAACGCCGACTATAACCCTTAACCCTTTAGTGCCTAGCAAGCCAGATTATGGTCACTGCAACGTCGGAAATGCAAATAACAGAGAATCCGTGAAGAATTGGAACTTCAGTTCTGAAGTTCAGATTTGCGCACATACATTACGCACCTTCCAGAAAAAGAAATTTTCAATTTGGAATTGTACAACTATCAAAATACCTATCAACAGAACGCAAAAATACTGCAAATACTTGAAAATACAGTAAATACTTACAAATACAACATATGTATTGTGTAGTATTTCTTGTGTTTGGAAGTTTGTTATCTTGTTTTATTTTTTTGGATTGTGTTCTCTTCTTCATCTTCCATTAGTGTGTGTAATCCGATCTTGACTAATGTACCCACTCCTGTCAATTTTCAACGTATAAAATTTTGTCCTAAACCGTACATGGACAAGTCACTTTCACTTATAAATCTCACAATAATTATGTGTGAGTCTATTTTTGATATGAAAGATTGCAACGGAGAGGTGTTGACATAGGGCATAGCTGAACGTCTTTGCTTTTATTTTTGAAAATTTACCTCAAATTCTATTTAACTTTGAAGTCACACACCCCCCAAAATCTCGTTTTTGAGCGTGCATTATACAATTCAAATACATACTATAATCTTCCAATCCCGCCATCGGATGATTCTCAAATTTTAATAAAATGTGTGCTCTCGAGTTGAGAATAGAATTGTACGGTTACTTTCTAATTTAACCCATTCTATTTTTGGTAGTCTCAACCACAGTGGAAAAACCCACTGAAATCCAGAGCTGTTTGCTACAATATCCTAGGCACTAAAGGGTTAAGCATCATTGGACTGTATTGGGGCATCCAAAGAGCCTGTCCAAACTTTTATTGCAGTGAGAATTATTCCATAAGTATTAAAATAACAATAATAATGATAATAACAATAACAATAATAATAGTAATATTAATGGTAATTAGAGGAAAAGGTAGTGCGGTGCAGGCCTGGCATGGCAATAGCGGTGTTGATCCAATAGTATTCTCTACATGGCGAATGCAAGGTGAGTGCGGGTGTTTTTTATTTTGTTTTTAACCCCTAAACGTCCCAGAGTCTAGAAACTGGATCACGAATGAATTCAAAGCCTTCTCACGTTCTCATCAATGCTTGAATGAAACTCATCCAATTTTTTAGAGATTTTTCACCAAGTTGTTGTCCTATCTAATGGCTGGATTTAGTCATACTAGAGTACATATTTTTCTAAAATTACAAATGTAGAAGTATATCAAGTCGTTGACCAAGCCAAAATTGCATTGACTCTAGTTCAAAGTGGAATCGTGAAAAATGAGGTCATAAATTTAAGAAACACAAAAATTTCAAAGTATCACCACATTTAAGAGTATCTCATTTCAAACTCATTCCAACAAATTTTACTCAAAAAATATTGAAATTTAGTTTGTAATCAAATTTAGAAGGAATTTTTAATTTTAACTTTCAAATTTCATATTAAATATTGGTGATTGTATTAGTGAATCAAACCGTACGGATGGAATCTAAAATTCAAGATCTAGAACTTTCATTTGTATATCAGTTCTAGAATATCCTTCTAAATGGTAGTTTATAATGTTTTTTCTCAAATTGTCAATTCCAGGGACACCCTGGTACGTTTAGGGGTTAATTTGCATTTCGACTGTAGAATATCTGAGTTTGCAACAAAAACCAAACACTACAAGGTTTAAAACAATGCAGCTGTTGTCTTAGCTCAATTCCAGACCATACCCGATTCTTTCTTTATTTGTCAATTGTTCTTTAAGTATTAAAGTTTGGCGTAACTTGAGAGTCTAATTTCTCTTTTTCAACAGCTTTCCAAAGCATCAATTCTTTCCTATTTTAGTTCACAAAAAGGATACATTCACAATATAACGACCCAAGGAAACTGTAACCAATGATTAGTTTAATGAATTGTTAAGCAATAATTCTATCATTTGAATTGATAATGCAATATAAATTAGTAACTACATATAATATATGTCATTCTACAATATACTAAAGTTTGACGATGTTTGGGAAGATATTGGTACTCCAAAACGACTAAAATATGGTTGTAAGCAGTTGTTAATAACGACTAAAATGTGCTAAAATGTTCAAAATATGTCGCAAAATGTCCTTAAATTTTTCTAATATCTACATAAATTGAAGATATTATTTTCTAAGCACTCATCAAGAGTTGTTATAACTAGGCGGGATTGGCTCGTTATATTGTGAATGCACCTAATCTCTTTTTTCCCATAATTCTCTCATAAGTAAATCCATGAGGCTTAGTTGTTGCTTTAAGCAGTAATATTTTAAAAAACATGAAATGGAATAATCAACATAGCAAATATTTTGAAAAATATTTAAACAATATTCAAACAAGAATCAATCTCAGCTTGACCCTAAAGTGACCAATCGACCATTTCAAATATAGATCTCTTCCTTATACACGCTGCTCATGATGAAAAAAAAGGAATATGAAAGGAAAACAACTACAGTATTGGAGGTTGTGCGTACAAGTAATTGAATCTCCACATGTTACAACTGATGTCCATTGGTTGACAAAGGTTAACATAAAAGACTTTTGGCTTGTGATTTTTTTATGACAAGATGACCTTGCTTTTACTGAAGAATTTTAGGATTTTACTTGACTTATCATAAATACCCCTCTTGGTTGAAAATTCAATACCCAAATTGATGTAAGGCATGATAATGTACATCATCTGAATATAAGGCATATTCTTTTGAGGGGTTGATTTTGGAAATGTTTGTAATCAATGCTTTGAAAATTCATAATTTATTCATACGGTGTTCAAAAAGTACATGCTAAAAAAATCTAGAATTCTTTTTCAATTGACAACGAGATACAACAAAAAACAAGACAAAATAATAATATGAACTTGTTTAAATGCTTCTTTGGATGATTGTTGGCTCAATTTATCTATTGTTTTCTCCTCTCAAGTTGGCTCTCATCCATACATGATCACAAATGTCAAATTGACAAGTTTTCTATTATTTCTTGAACTTTATGGTTTGCGCAAAGGTGTATAGTGAGTAAAATAAGTGCACTCATCATTGTCACTAATAGCAATTGAACATAGTAAATATTATAAGATTAAATGTTTTTTATTGAGGCTTCTTGGCAAGTAAAATAGGATTCTAGCCCACTTTAGTATGTATTATTTGGACACCATATGAATGTAAATTATAAATTTTCAAATTATTGCATATAGATGTATTCAAAATTGACTTTAGGCTCTCACAAGTTCTCATGTTTTGATTATAATGTAATGCACCCTATTTATGACATCTATTGAGAACACGCAGTTCGCTATTTATGCACTTGGCCATATAATCATGCACTTGGTCCCCGGAAGCATTAAAAATATTGTCGTAAAAATTTCTCTAAAAAACAACCATTTTTGTCGTTCTACAATTACTTTCATTGTAAACAAACAATTATTTAATTTAATTTTTATTCTTATCTTTATCTTTTATCTTTATCTTTTATTTTCTTTTTTTCTTTTATCTTTTTTTTATCTTGTTTCATTTATCTTATTTCTTTCTTGTCTTCAATTTATTTTCCTTCTTGTCTTCCTTCTTGTCTTCTTCTTTTTCTTCTATTTTTTTTCATTCCTCTTGTGGCAGCCGCAAATCCTTCGCCCGCACCAAAGACAAAAAAAGTAAAAAAAGAAAGAAAAAGAAAACTTTTTTTTTTTTTTTTTTTTTTTTTTTGGAGTTCGTCTTCTTTTTTGTTTGGGGCTCATGAACCCTGAAAATAGAAATTTAAAAAAATAAAAATTTAGGGTTCAGCCGCCGGCGGTTGAACCCTAAACGGCAAAAAAAAAAAAAAAAAAAAAGAAAAAAAAAAGTTTTTTTTTTTTTTTCTATTTTTAGTCTGCTGTGCGCTAGAGGGTGCGCGGCCGCGCACCCTTTGCCTCATTTTCTCCTCTCCTCCTCTCCTCTCTCCCTCTCTCCCTCTTCTTCTCTCTCCCCTCTCCCCTCTCCTCATATATATAGGGGAGAGAGAAGAAGAGGGAGAGAGGGAGAGAGGAGAGGAGGAGAGGAGAAAATGAGGCAAAGGGTGCGCGGCCGCGCACCCTCTAGCGCACAGCAGACTAAAAATAGAAAAAAAAAAAAAACTTTTTTTTTTCTTTTTTTTTTGCCGTTTAGGGTTCAACCGCCAGCGGCTGAACCCTAAATTTTTATTTTTTTAAATTTCTATTTTCAGGGTTCATGAGCCCCAAACAAAAAAGAAGACGAACTCCAAAAAAAAAAAAAAAAAAAAAAAAAAAAGTTTCTTTTTTCTTTTTTTTTTTACTTTTTTTGTCTTTGGTGCGGGCGAAGGATTTGCGGCTGCCACAAGAGGAATGAAAAAAAATAGAAGAAAAAGAAGAAGACAAGAAGGAAGACAAGAAGGAAAATAAATTGAAGACAAGAAAGAAATAAGATAAATGAAACAAGATAAAAAAAAGATAAAAGAAAAAAAGAAAAAAAAAGATAAAGATAAAAGATAAAGATAAGAATAAAAATTAAATTAAATAATTGTTTGTTTACAATGAAAGTAATTGTAGAACGACAAAAATGGTTGTTTTTTAGAGAAATTTTCACACAAAAAAATTTAAGCAAGATTTGCTCATGAAATGAACGCACTTGACCAAGTGCATAAATAGCGAATTGCGTGTTTGAGGCACCCATATCTGTCACTTACTTGCGTTTGCATGGACATTCATTAGGAGAAATCTGTAGTCACAAAGGGGCCTTTGCCTTCGGCACATGCTGAAAATTTTAGGCAAAACCGTGCACTTTACACGAGGGCATCAATGGTGCCACCGTGGTTGCTAGCAGTGCAGTTCCGTGGGTCGCGCCAATCGACGTTGCCAACACTGCAGACACTGCCAGCACTGCGGCTTCCGACGCTGTCAACGGGCAGCGACTGCACCAATGGGTTTACCTAAAAAGGGGTACTTGGGCAGCCGGTTCACCTACCACGGGCTGTCTTACAGGGCCCCTTTGGGACCCCATTTTTCTCCTAATGGTTCATTGTTGTCAAAAATTGTGTACCACTGTAGCCATTTTGGATTGAATACTTTCCTTATTGCCAAATGTAACTACTTGTTAAACACAAATGAAAGCAAAATAGTTAAACACAAGTAAAAGCTAGAATATATTGTCTACTAAGTATATGTCCATTTTGAATTAATCTCCTTATTGTTTAAACTAAAATTTGTGGCCGTTATGAATGATAACAAAGAACATTATAGGTTGTCTGTTTGCGCAATGTGGGGGACCCTCAAGGAGGTTACTTTCAAATATTACGTAACAATGTGCAAACAACGATAGGGTTCAAATAAATCTTTGAAAGTAATTTTATAAATGAATTACATTAATAAAAGATGCTCAAAATTGATTACAAGAATAAATTTGAGAATATTCTCAAAATAATACTAATTATAATAAGACTTACTTTTAATTTTAGGATACTTTTAAATACCCTTTGTTCACACGTGATACTCAAAAGATACCAAGAGTGACTTCCATGAGGGGAGATCTTTGTGGCACTTTTGGATTTTTTGAAAGCACCTTTAAAAGATTATATAAATAACATAATTATGATGTTGAAAAACTATAATTCCACTTGGTGTGAGTTTGAACTGCAACCTTCTACATTCAACAATTTTTTGAACCTTCATTACATTCTCAAGAGGGCACAATTGAAATTGTAGCACAAATAAGGAAGACTACTTTATGCTTGAGTATGTAATTCCCATATTATGTACAGAGGGCAATGGCATTAAAACAGTTTAAAGAACGGCTTTTGTAAAAATTATATCAAATCATATAAAAATAAAAGGATCAAAAAGTTAGGTGAAGACCAAATTAAATAAAATGGAATCTAGAAAATGTTGGGTTGCATATTTATTAAAAAGAATCTCCGGAACCTATATAAAGAAATGAAACACTACCGTAGTAGGAAGGCAGGGTCGGCACTTTTATGTCGAATAATTAATTAAAGTTTGAAAAGTAGGGGTTGGCACTTTCAATAATATTTATTAAAAATTCGGCTATTAATAACTAGCATTGAATTTTACTTGCGGCTACACGTTTTCCTTTGTTTTTTGTCTACAATTTTTGTTGACTTCATTTTTGTTGATTTCGACAAAATACTTGATAAATTTATTTATTTTTTTGGCATTTTTTTGGGGAATTATTTTCTGCCGACCCTGCCTTCCTGGTACGGTAATGCATAATTTAAAAAAAATCCATAGTAGAAGTTATTATTATTTGTTGTAAAAGAATTAAATATTCAATATAAGATGTTGACCCTAATGACTAAGTACAATACATGCCTTGTCATACTTTGACCGCCAATGCTTTCAACCAAGTCTCAATCTCCACATACCACACTACTCAAGCAAATTTTGCCCCAATATCAACTCTTCTACAAAGGCGGATATCATTTGGTGCATTTGTATTGTTCAAACGCCTAAACAAAAACAAGGTGATAGTTTGCAACAAGCTTTTGAGTGAGGACATACTAGTTTCTATCTCTTTGAAAGATAGCGGTAGAACCCTGCAATTTCGATTTGTGAGTAGAAGGAAATTGTTTTGGTGTCTCTTGCAATCATAAATTTGAATCGAATATATATATATATATATATATATATATATATATATATATATATATATATATATATAAAGTTTAGCCTAATTCCCATGTTAAACAAAGAAGCTACATCACACAACTAGCTAGCTACATAAGAACCAAAAGTTGCCATTTTTGTTTATTTACCAACCATTATTTACCAATATAAGAACCTACGAGCGTCTAGTAACAATTTAAAGTGCAATGCTTTTAAAATCTTCATTACTTATTCATACAATGTTCAAATAATGCATGCTAGAGTGCATTAGAATCTTCACTTGCCAATAAGATTTAATAAGGGTTATCAAAGTTCACAACTCCTATACCACAAAACGAGGCAATTCCCTAAAATTGCACAGCAAGGGCTAGTATTTTACTACACAATTGACGAGCTATGAATCAATTTAGAAAGTGAGTGAGAGGAGAGATGTCAAGTAGGAGAATTACAAACTGTGACACCCCTCATAAAAATAATTAATAGAGTTAACCGAAAAGAGTGTCTGAAAGTGGAAACTCACCTCATACTCACCTTCAACTCGTTTCTAGTTCAAAAAGACAGCAAAACTAGTCTATGGTGAGTTGGAGAATAATCTAAAGCAAGACCCTCCGCCATCACAAGGTGTGGTATTCGTGACCTCCCCAATGCTAAAGGAGAGCTCCCACCCACTCCCCCAAGCCAAGAGCCCCAACCATGGGGACTAGTCATAAACAAAGTTTCACAAAAAATTTAATTATAGAGAAAATACTCCTCTTCAACTCCTCTTTTGTTTTCGGTTACCTCCTAAACATACCGACCCTTTGAACAGAAATAGATGCTAGCCTTAATAGTAGGTATTAGTATGGCTCACATGAGAGGTCCATTGCAAACATGAAATCTACCCAACAAATTTGACATACTTGCATTTGGAGGCCTCCAATACTATCAACATCTCAACATCACAAGAGATGTACTTTAATTGGTAGAGAACCTAATAAGCTTGCAAATATGACTTGGATGAAAGTCATCCGAGATTGTATGAGAAACTTACCATGCTTTTAATCTGTTCGTAATCCAGTTTCTGACGTTTAGGGGTTGACTCAAATATCTAATAATAGTAATAGTAACTATGCTCAGTTACTGTAGTCGCACATAGTCAAGCATCATCCTAGCTTTTAGCTGGATAAACGGTACAATTGCTGCTCCCGGTGAAAATTGTGTAAGGTAAAAACTATACTTGGAATAATAATCCACTTTGCAAGAGCCAAAATTGTTCTCAGAAAGACAATAAAAGAAACATGTACTCTGCAGCACGTTCAGGGACGTTTAGGGGTTAACTCAAATATTACTATGCTTAGTCACTGTAGTCGCACACAGTCAAGCATCATTCTAGCTTTTAGATGGATAAACGGTACAATTGATGCTCCCAGTGAAAATTGTGTAAGGTAAAAACCATACTTAGAATAATAATAATCCACTTTGCAAGAGCCAAAATTGTTCTCAGAAAGACAATAAAAGTAACATATACTCTGCAGCACGTTCAGCCTTGAGCAGTTGATCTCACACTACAACAGGTTGTAAATTAGATTAGAGCCGGGTGGGAACTAACTTGATCATTCAGTAGAAGGTCTCCTCATCATTCAGTCTTGAATGGAGCAGTTGCAAGGCTTGTCTACAAGAGGTCCTTCGGTGCGCTGAGCTCCCAAGGAGGCCATGTAGCTGGTGGTCCACACATCAGGATTGGGAGGCCGGGCAGCAGAAGCATGCGGAACGTGATTGGGGTGCTTCTCCCGCTTGTCTCCTCGCAGTTGCTTCAACGCATGAGGCAACGCTGGCATCAATGCTGCTATGCATTCTGCTACTGCGTTCGGGTTGCCTGGCATATTGATAATCTGTACACAAAAATTAATTCATGGTTAGTTCCTAATAGTAAATTTTATTTTATTTTTACACACGAATTGCATTTTTGCAACCTGCGGCAAGTTTCCAATGAAGTAGTAAGATGATTTCACAGCTGGGAATCGAACCGCCAACCTCTCCATTCGGTTTGGGTACCTCACTGCCATCAGCTTGGTAGTTTAGGGTCATATCAGACCAATACCAGTAAAAGCGTTTTCACTATTAACCCCTAAACGTACCAACCCTTTGAACAAAAGTAGATTCTAACCTAAAAAGTAGATATTAGCATGGCTCAGATGTACATGAGGTGTACATGAGAACGCCATTGCAAGCATAAAATCTACCCAACAAATTTGACATACTTGCAATTGGAGGCCTCTTCAATATTATCAACCACTCCCCATCACAAGAGATTTATTGTAATTAGTAGAGAATTTAATAGTCTTTCAAAGGTGACTTGGATGAAAGTCATCCTGAGAAAGTTGCCAGGCTTTGAATCTGTTTGTGATCTAGTTTTTGGATGCTGGGACGTTTAGGGTTCAAATCTTATATTTCATACACGAGGTTCAAAACTTTTTGAGTTGAGGATAACTCTCAAAAAGTTAGTTACAACGTTTACTCTGAATACTAAAATCGTTGGGGATTTGATCTTGTCAACAACAACACATCTATTCATACACTTGGTTAGCCTTCGATTAGCAAGTGGTGTAAGAATGATTGATTTGAATAAATGTCTATGACAACTCAGCTTTGAAGTTGTCTAGTGTTGGTTATAGTGGTCTAAAACCTCCCCGAGAACCTCCCACGTTGAAATTGCATACATAGAGATAAAAATTGGTCTCAAGAGAGTTTGGCTCTTGTACCCAAAGTGATCTCTCCACTGAAAGCACACTCCTGCATGTTGGTTAAAATCTGTGTAAAGGAGGAACCTACTTCATTTGTATAAAATGATGATGCACAGGATTGTTCGTCTTACCAAGGAGGATCCTCGAATTCCAGCTGCTGCCCGTGATAGCATTGCGGTAGGGGTTACCTGTGAAATGAAAAAAACAAAGACAAATGTATGAATATAAATGAACCTTGGATGATAATATTATTAAGGTGACCGAACCTCAAGGTGACACTTGTTCTGATCCCACTTTGTGAGCGAGAGTATAGTCTAAGATTTGACAATCATGAGTGTGTTGGCAAATGGAAGCTGTTTCATATTTTATGACACTCCAATATTATTCTACGGTTCTTTGAGGCAACCAATGCAAATTGAAGCATTTGATGTATCAAGGGTGTTCCTTAACTCTTGAACGTCTGAGGCCTAGAAACATAGATCTTTGACAACTTAGAATCTGTGCAATAGAAACATACTACCATGCAATTCTTTTGAAATCTCTACATTGTAAAGATATTCCTTTTAGTAGAGTCTAGATATACTTTGGTTCGATTCCACTTATATAATTATCAAATGGTCAACTTTGAACTCAAGCTGTTACGCAAGACATAGGACTTCAAGCTTAATAAGTCTTGGATGAAAGTCATCCACGCTTGGATGAGGCATTTGTTTTCATTCAGTGTCCAGATTATGGACACAACAACGTTTAATTGGACACCTACATCAATAGTAGGTTCTCATATGATCTCAACTTTGAAAATTCAGAGTTTTACTTTTGAGAACTATTGCTAGTTATACAGACCTTGGACTTTCTTTTCGTGCTAAATGTAGGTGTCACATTAAGAATGGTAGTAGGCTTAAAGAGAGTTGCAGAGAAACAATACCTTGAGACTCTCTAGAAGCATCACTTGCGTAATGCCAGGCGTTTCCCTTTCTATTAAAGGTCGTGTGGCTTCTGGAGTCACATCCCGAGGTGTGAAGCCAGTCCCACCTGCCATCACCCCCAACAACATATTAAGTTAAGTAATCGATTATTCATTGTGTCCAAAGTGATACAATCATGAGCATGAAAGAAAAAATATCATTTCTAGAGCTTTTCTAGAACCGGGAGTGTTCCAAAAGTAATACAAAGTAAGGCATCTACAAGTCTATAAGCCTCACGAAGGATGAATTTAAAGTAAGGCATGGAACCCGTTTACAATGCAAGGGACTTGTATGTAGGAAATGAGATATTTTAAGGTTTTATCCAAACATGTTTCCATAAAATGGTTCAAAGGGTAATCTAGGCTCATAATTGGGACCTTGTAAAAACAATTCATAACTTAATCATATGATGTCCAAATGACACATATTTTATTCTGTTGGAATCCTCTTGAAAATGACTTTATTCTAATTATGGAAACCATTTAGAAGAGATGAAAGCCACAGAATGGGTTTCTTAGCTTAATAGGACACAGAGATTGCAGCCAGGGAAAAGGTGTAAGCAACATACCAGTTGTAAGAATAAGGTTTACATGGTCGACATCACTCCAACGTTTCAACACTTCCTGAATTGCCTCCACAGAGTCGGGCACTACAGAAGTGGCCACTACTGATGCTCCTCCAAGACGCTCTGAGACACCATTTATAACTTCCACTGCCCTCGGCCCACTGCAACATATAACCAGGAAAACAAAAAAATCAGGATGCCAATACTTTCTAAAACTTCTTTGCACTTAAATTTCTCATTGGTATAATCACAGACCACCAAACAAAAATTTCTACAATTGCACTGGCGAGGTCAACTTAAGCCCTTTTCCATTGTTAAGCAATTGCAGTTCCTCTAACCCGTGTGGCCAACAGTGGCTGCTTCCATATCAATAAAGCTTCAAGGGAGGTATCGATAGAAAAAGGAAATTATGTTTTACATTTTTGAAGGATAGAAACTTGTTTTGAAAGGTACATCAGGAATTTAGGACCCCGCTGATTTTTAACGATTTCTGTGTGAAGTCCAATATTTCATGCGTTGGTGCATTTTTTGCACAGATTTTGTGCTAATTCTGCATTGAATCTAAATTGCTTCTCCATTCACTCTTTTCGTTATCTAACAATGTGCAGAACCCGTGCAGAATTAGTGCAAAATCCGTGGAGAATCCGTGCAGAAAAAATGTACAAACCCATGAAATATCGGATGTTGCACGGAAATCATTTAAAATCCATGGGGTCCAAAATTCCTGATGAGTACTATAATCAACTATTACATATAACAAGGATGCTTGAGCTAAATGCTATCAGTAAACTTTAGAAATCTAGAAGAGTGGTTCACCTGCGATCAGGGCCAGCGCCAGTTGCGACCGTGTCACTTACTGTCAGAATTGCCACTCTGACTCCCTGTCCTGTGGATCCCTCGCTCTTCTTTCCCATGGCATGTGAGTGACGGTGCTTGGGCTCAACGCTGTGAGCCTCTACCTGGGCGGCGGCTGCTGCTGCTGATGCTGGAGTTTCTGCTGCAGGGATATCTTTTGACGAAACTGGAGCCTTAGCAGGAGGCATGCCTGAAATATCAATTGAAAACAGATAAACACCACCATGCATAAACTCAAAAACATTCAACCCATAAAGGACCAAATAGGCCTCATGTATTTTTTTTTAGCAGTTTTGAATAGGTTCTACGTGGACTTCTCTTTCTTCAATTTTCTTGGTTTTGTCACCAACACATGCAATGTTCTTCAGTGATATAAAATTTGAATTATATTTTCACAATATGATCAATTGAATTTTTCATTTTAAAACCATGAATTCTTCGTCCTGTAGGGGTTAAGTGAATTGTGTGTGAGAACCTCCGTTCCGCTAACAACTGAGTCTCATCTATTATGACAGAATTTCTGACAGCAGAATAAACACACGCAGAAAGGAATAACAAGTCGCCACAGATACCTGCTAGATCAGCAATTAGAAGGGCAGGTACTAATGTGCCTGCAGGCACGGTTGCACGAGCTTGAGGCAGCTCAAGAAGGGCATTGGCAGATCGCATGGCCAAAAGCCGGCTGCTGATTTGACGACCATTGCTTTTTGCTACAAACCTGGACAGAATACAGAACATCCATTGAGCTCTTGAAGCGTTAAAACAGGAAAGCTTAGCCCCCAAGTGCAAAAGTCGATTGTAGTAACTTTCAAAACATATAACTTTGTTAAAAAATGTAGGATGGTATGATTTCTTCTTCCTATTTGTACATTTTGTTACCTCCTTGAATATGCAAGTGGCCGCTTTTGGCCATTCGGCCACTTAGGAGCTAAGAATATGAATACTCATGTCAAATCATCTATGAAATTAGTGGCACAATGAATCATAAGCTGCTCCAAAGAGAACTTTTAACATTTAAGACACGAGAATTGGGTTCCATTCCTGAAAAGAAATATAGCATCATATGAAAAAACCCTTTCAGCTATACTAGTGTGGCCCTGTGTTGTTGGCCTAGGTGTTCTCCGTAATTTAGCCATGCATTTACTTCTTATTTTATTTTTAGAATAATTTATTCATAATCTAGTTCAACTCATGGTGACAAAATTTGAATAAAAATCCTCAACTTCCACACCGTAGGTCCAAAAGCCACAAAACAACTTCGGTACACCCCTTCTCATCGAGAGTTTTTCGATGATACCAAGAACGCGGACATCAGGTGCACGGTCCAGGAGATCTCAACTTGACATACAAACCAAACAAACAAACAAACAAACAACCTTCCTTAATGTATAGATGGCTTAGGGCTCACCCAGGATGGCCTGTACCATCATCCAGCTCCCAGTTCACAGTTGCCGCATGAAATTCAGGTCTATCTGGATCAAGTCTCAGAGGTCCCAATGTTCTAGCTTGAATTCTGCAACACATTTGTATGTTCCAATATTAGCATATTAAAAAAACATGGTTGGCTGCAATCAATCAATTTTTTAGACAGCTGAAAAACTGGAACAGAATCAACAAACATGACCACAGCTTCAATTACAGGATGCATGCTCAAGGCTTTGGTTTCTAGGTCCATTGTGAAAGATGGCAAGCAACAACACGTACATGAATTGCATATTTTATCCCCTAAAGGACCAGGGTTTCATGGTTTTAAAACGACAAATTCAATCAATCATGTGTGAAAAATGGGACCAAATTTTATATCGCTCGAATCAGTGCAGAACATTGCATGTGTTAGGGTAAAAAAAAACAGAAGTTTGAACAAAAGGAAGTCTACATAGGACCTACTCAAAACTGCTAAAAGGAACATAATTATAATAATGTGGAGTTGGAAAGCACTTACTTTCGAAGATTGGAGTCTACCCATCCCGAAAGATGGCGGATGGCAGGAACAGCGAAAAGATTGAATGTCACAACACTGCTCACTGGATTACCAGGCAGTCCAAACACCAGAAGTTGTCTTGTGTCTGTGGCGCTTCTTGAACGAGCTTCCAGAGTTGCAAAAGTAAGAGGCCTGCCTGGCTTCATTAACACCTACAAAAATCACGCAATTGAAAATTCATAGACTTCTCGTGTAATTACTCTGAAGTAAAAAACACATACTTCTCTATGATTAAACCCTAAAGGACCAAGGTTTCATGGTTTTAAAATGACAAATTCAATTGATCACATTTTTGGGAAATATAATTTAGATGGGACCAAGCTTTATATCACCGGAATCAGTGAAGAGCATTGCATGAGTAAGTTAGAAAACAAATAAATTAAAACAAAAAAGGAGTCTTTTCAAAACTGCTAAAACACCAGCTTTTGGTCCTGCAGGGGTTAAAACACATGATCAAAATTCTAAAACCTGCATTGAGTTTCGTTCTCATCTTCAAAATGTTTTACCTTACTGAAATACACCTTGCCACGTTGTTCAAGCAACGGCTTCACAAAATCCTTATCGCCCATGGATACTCCACCAGAACTGATGAAAATGTCGGCATTTGAGGCTAGAGCCTTGTCTAGCATGAGATTCACCTCTGCCTCTATGTCCCGGGTAATGCCCAGGTCAACGACTGCACAATCGTGTTCTTTGCATGCTGCTAGGAGCATAGCACGATTCGAGTCCCGAATCTGCAACCCACAGGGTACATAGGATTAATTGCCATCTCAGTACTCAAAAAATGGTCTATCTTTAATAGTAGTATGTAGTTTTTGTGTCACTCTCATTGTCCACCCCATTTGAAGTGGACAAGGCTTACGTTTGAGGTATAAAACATAGGACAAATATTGCAAAAAAAAGCCAAAAACTAGGACAATTATTTCTGGACAAAGGGAGTAGGATAAACTTAAGTACGTTTACTTGTATTAGGAATATTGTTTCACACAGGTCTGACGCTAAGAATCAATTTTTTTATTGATTAGAAACAACAAAAAAATAAAAATTTCACCTGGCCTTTCCCCAGACGACTGCCATCCATCGGGTCTAGGAGCTCATCGCCAGTTGAAGCTACTGCTATCTTTGGTCTGCGGTATACCTGCACAATGTTTCTGAGTATCTTCCATATGCAAAGACAGAAATAACAGAAGTGCATCGTTGCCTATAAAATAGTACCATGTTAACCCCGAAAGGACCAAGAAGCCTAAATTAGGCCTCATGTTTTTTAAGCAGTATTGAGTAGGTCCTATGTGGATTACTATTTGTTCAATTTATTTATTTATTTTTACCAACACATACAATGTTCTTCCCTGATTCTAGTGATGTAAAATTCGGTCCCTAATGAATTATATTTTTCACAATATCATCAATTAAATTTAACATATTAAAACCATGAATACTTAATCCTTTAGGAGTTAATCCCTACACGCATGCTTCCACATCTAATATCCTACACTTTTTAACAATAAGGGGTGTCAGAGTGCAAGTATTTGCCCTCGCTTTTGCAACAAGCTTTGCAGTAAGCTTTTGACTAAGGACGTGGCCCCTATCTCCTTGAAGGGAAATGGTTCCACCCCACAATTTCAACTCGCAAGTAGAATGCAACTGTTTTAATGACGGTCTTGCAATTGCAAATGTGCATTACAAAATGCCAACATGTAGGAACCGCGTCGCAAGCTTGCACTCTCACACCCCTTTAATAGCAATATGTTTCGAAAGCTACTATTACCTTCCAAAGTGGAATTTCTATTTTTAGCTTGGGCACCTAGGGATTATTGAATCAAGCCTAGATACCGTACAGATTCAGACAGCCCAGTGTACAAATGGAATTTCGACGTCAGATTTTGAGGGTCCACGTCACCCTAAACCAAGATCACGTGGCACTTTTTGACAAAAATGAGGAAATTAATTTAGGTCAAAACTGAGGGTACTGACGAGAATGTTACCTTCACGTGAGAAACACCAATTGTAGCCAGCAGGCCAATTTCTCCTGCCCTTATTCTTTCGTTTTCTTTAAGTATATTAGCACCCTGGGCAATGTCAAAACCCTGCGTCACCCACACATGCTCAGCTAAGTCTGATTGAGATGGTTCAAAACATACCATTTCACAACACTAACCAAGCTAAGAAAAATCTCATTTTGCAAGCGATGCACTATACTAATACAACATATATTATCTTATAGTACACATTTATGCTACTTCACTAATTAAAAATTATTTTGGAAATTTGTTCAAATATTTGGGACAGAGCCTCCTTTTTAAACCTTCCAGTGCCACAATGATATTAACCCTTAAAGGACCAAAAAGCCCAGATTGGGCTTCATAATTTTTTAGCAGTTTTAAGTACTAGGTTCTATGTGGAGTTTCTTTTGTTCAAATTTATTTACAGTGTGTTTGATCAACACATGCAATGTTCTTCACTGATTCCGGTGATATAAAATTTGGTCCCATCTGAATTATATTATTCATAATATGAATGATTGAATTTGTCAATTTAAAACCATGAATTCATGGTCCTTTAAGGGTTAAAACGGAAGCAGATTCTACATTATCTCTTGCAACTTGGAAGAATGAAAAATATGGTAGTGATCCAAGTATTACCACAGGCCGAATGTCGTGACCTTTTGTGACTGCTTTCAATATTCGAATCTTCTTCACCCCATTGTCTTCCACAACCTCTGTATCTTCAACCTGCACAACTGCATCAGCACCGTCTGGCACAGGTCCTGTTTGAGATGAACACAAAAAAATAAAAAGTTCAGAAAGAGTCTACAATTTGGTTTGTCTTCAAAACTAGGAGCTCTATTCAAGTATGTCTATTAGAAAAAGAAAGGACATACTTCAACAACGCAATTTTTCCCAGTCACGCTTTTTCTTCAACCCCTAAAGGACCAAGGATTCACAGTTTGAAAATGACAAATTCAATCAATCATACTGTGAAAATGCACCAAATTTTATATCATCACAATCAGTGAAGAGCACTACATGTGTTGGTCAAAAAAACAAACAAATTTGAATTAAAGAAACTCCACATAAAACTCACTCAAAAAAATGAGTTCCAGTTCAGGCTTCTTGGTCCTACAGGGGTTAAAACCTTGAAGAACCTTAAACCCTAAACCCACATGGTCTCTCGGATTAGCTCGAATTCACGAAATATGCCATATGCATCGAATCAAAGCAGAGTTACAGGGATTCTCACTTATCATGAAAAATTCCGTTTGCAAAAGGGAAGATAAGTATCAAACCTCCGGTTGTGATGTAAATGACAGTGCCAGGCTTTAAGTGAAGCTGAGAACAATCATCTCCTGCTCTCGCTGCAGCAACCACTGGATACTCTCCTGGCCCATCCGATGCCACCACGGCATAGCCATCCTGCACAAGCTCCATCACCTCAGTCTTACGTGAAGTTTGTGACACCAAATTTTGCTAATCATCAACTTCACATACTCCCTCCGTCCCAAAGTTGAAAGTGCTTTTTTAAGTAGGTCAAAAAAATACTTCTCTAAGAAAGTTTTAGCAAACTCCTCTTGAACTCCTCTTGAACTCGTATTGAAATATAAATAGACCGAAAACTAGTTCATGATCAGTTGGGAGACAATCTAAAGCAAGCCACTGCCATTATTCTCCACACCTCATGATGACTCCCACACCTCCTACCAAAGCTCCAAGCCCATGGCCCACAAGGGACAAGTTATGACACGACACTATTCAACCCAATTATAGCTGAAAAGAGAGGTTAGAAGGAGGTTGAAAAGGGAAGTTCCATGGCCTTCTTTTCGGTTACCTCTAATGTTCTTCAATCATTCTAGTGACATAATTTGGAACCTTTTTTACTCATGTTTCTTACAATATGATCAATGAAATTGGCTCAAAGAAATACCAAGTTGGACAATAACTTTGGGACATGGTTTTGGAGCTGCAATTGAGCTCCAAGCTTACAAAGAAATGAAAACAGAAGTGTGTATAATTTTTTTTGTAGAATGCAAAGTTACCTTAATTGAGGCTGGAAAGGGTGGAAGAGGCTCAGGAGCGACGATGTCCTCAGCTAAAATAGCGCCCAGAGCGTCGTGTAAAGGAACTGTCACAGGTGACAATCGTTTCGCAATGGACAGAATGATGCTGGTGGCTTGCTGCACGGATACTAACGATGGCATCGGAGCTTCTGCATCGATCGCCATAGCTACTGCTACTGATTCCCAAGACAATCCCTACAAGAACAAACAGAGGCTCAGATTGCAAACCTCACAAAACCTCAACCAGGGTTTCACGCTTCCTACCAAGGATTCATAGTTTTAATTGTAAAATGAAGAAGAAATGCTCATGAAATTGAACAAAAAACACAATTACGAACGCACTCATCCCCCGATCCACATTACGAAATACGAGGAAAATCTCGCTCAACGAAACAAGCTCCTCGTGAAATGGCAGGAAAGGTGTGAAAGAAAAAAAGTGTGACAACACAAGAACAAAAGCTACAAAAAAGAGGCTCAGATTGTAAACCTCGAAACCTACACAAAACCTCAACCGGGGTTTCACGCTTCAATCACCCGTATAGGAGAAAGGATTCGAGGTTTTGATTGTGAAATGAAGAAGAAATGGTCATGAAATTGAACGTAAAAGAAATTTCTACTTAAAAAACACAAGCGGCCGGCTCAATCCACATTACGAAATACGAGGAAAATCTCAAGCTCTGGAAGGTAAAGCACAATTGATGTGAAAGAAACATACCCCGCAATGAATACAGATCGATCATCTACACAGAAAGCGACAGTCGAGACGAGCAAGGTCGGCAAAGAATGAAAGAAAGAGACTCGGGAGTGGGGGCTAGAATGGCAGAACAAACAAAACCCCGCCAGCTAAACTAAGCTTAGTGACGAAGCGCCAGACGTGGCGAGCTACCCCTAACTTTTACTTTGTAGTTTGTACTGGCGCCGCGTACATATACACTGGTAAAAGAAAAAGAGGGGCAGACTTGGTTTGACCCAGATGAGATCCCGAAACGAATCAACCGGCGAATATCTCTCTTGAAACGGGTTTTGCTTTCCTTCTGGAAGTTTCCTGAGCATTTTGTGTTTGGGAGAGACGATCGTTTGGATGCACAGCGCAATAGGGTTTGGCGAGCGATGGCGGGGACGACGACGACGATAGTGAGGACGGCGAGCGGCAATGGGCCGCCGCAACGAACGCAACTCCCTTCGCAGGAGTTGCTGGACGATCTGTGCAGCCGCTTCGTGCTGAACGTGCCGGAGGAGGAGCTCCAGGCGTTCGAGCGCATCTTATTCTCCGTGGAGCAAGCGCACTGGTTTTATGAAGATAACGCGATGGAGCAGAACATGGCGTTGAAATCGCTCACGCTTCGCGAGTTCACGTCGCTCATGTTCCAGAGCTGCGGGGCGCTCCGCCCCTACCTCACGCAGATCGACGACATCTACAAGGACTTCACGACGTACAAGACGCGGGTGCCCGTCATGGGCGCCATCATCCTGGACGAAACCCTAGAGCGCTGCCTGTTGGTGAAGGGGTGGAAGGCGGGCGCGAGCTGGAGCTTCCCGCGAGGCAAGAAGAACAAGAACGAGGAGGATCACGTGTGCGCCATCCGGGAGGTCATTGAGGAGACGGGGTACGACGTGCAGCCGAAGTTGAGATTGGAAGATCACTTGGAGTTCGTGTTGGGCCAGCAGCGGATGCGGTTGTACATCATTCCGGGCGCGAAAGACGACACGGTGTTCGCGCCCCAGACTAAGAAAGAAGTGAGCGAGATTGCCTGGCACCGCGTGGACGAGCTCCCCACTGCGAGCGGGGAATCCATCGTGCACCATCGCGGTCCCACGGGGTTGAAGTACTTCATGGTGTTCCCGTTCGTGACCCCGCTCAAGAGCTGGATCGCCAAGAAGCGGCCCGCGAAGCGCGCGGTGCCGCTGCCGGGCGTGACGGTGTGGAAAGTAAAGCACAACAATAATAATCATCTGGGGTCTTCCGGCGGATCGCAGAACTACGTGAATGCTGTGATGCCTGCTGCGCCTGCGGCTGTGGCCGCGCCTGTTCCCTCGTCGGAGAAGATTCAAAATTCCCCGAAACGAAACAACACCACTCCCAAGCACTCTCCCAAAAACTCTCCTCGTACTGCTCCTAAAACTCCACCTCCTCAGCAACCTCAGCAACCTCAGCAACCTCAGCAACCTCAGTCTCAGCCTCTTCCTCTTCCTCCCGCAGCTCCCAAGGCCGTTCTCAACGGCCCTCCGGGAAACGCTTTTCGCAATTTCCGCTTCGATTTCGCTCGCATCCTTCAGCAGCTGGATGGCTAGCTTGAAGATGGTGTGCATTTCGCCTCCTCCTTCTGTTGTACTTTTATCCTTAGATTTTAGATTCTTGGGTCTTTCACCCACCTGACAGCCATAGGGAGAACAACAACAACAGGCATTCATGGTACTTCCGACCTGGAGGTTCAGAATTGGTAGTTTTGAAAACTACAGGAGTCTTAAGATTTCTGATCACTTGGACGATGTGACAACAGTCCTTCTGCGGACTCACACACATTAGCATAGAGTAGAACTTCATAGAAAGAGCCTCCTCAGTTTTCTGTCTATTTTTACCGATTTTCTGTGTTTACAGGATCATCCTTAGATTTTAGATCCTGTGATGGCCCTTCACCCACCTAACAGCCAAAGGGAGAAGAAGAACAACAACAGGCATCCATTGGTAGTTTTGAAAACTACAGGAGCTGGAAGTTTTCTGATCACTTGGACGATGTGACAACAGTCCTTCTGTGGACATCAGCATGGGAAAAAAAGTAGAGTAGAACCTCACTTGGTAGAAGGAAGGAAGCCTGCTCAGGTTTTCTGTCTACTTTTACCGCTTTCCTGTCTCTCACAGGATCATCCTTAGCTTTGGGCTTGCATGATGCGCAGCCATGCCGCATGACAACCATCAAGAAGAGGAGGAAGAAGTTTTCATGGTAGTTTTTTGGAAAGATTTCAAAACTTCAGGGACTGGAATACTTTTGATCCATGTGGACAAGGATGTTATGACAGTCCTTGCACATCAATCACATGGTGTCCAATTCGTAGGTGTAGGAACAAGGATGGACAGCAGGGATGCTGCGATTTTTGAGTGGCATCTCTGTACAGGCATCCGGTGTAGAAACAGCACACATCTGTGGGCTGTTTTTGTAAATAGCTAGATCAACTTGCATGGATTGTGCAATAGGATAAATAGTGTATTCCATAGTTTTTATGTGCATTCATTTGATAGCGGGTAGAGGGAGATCAGTCGGTTCTCTGCACAGTTACAATCAAGGGTACATACAAAGATGGACGGATGTGCATATAATATGGCACGGGGACTCTATTATTATATGCTTGGATGCAGGTGACTGGCACTATTGGTAGAGGTTTCGGAAACACTCCCAGGTGGCAGTTCTTTTGCAACAAGCGTTCTGTTTTCTGAAGTAGATTTTATCTTTATCAAGCCGGGCATGGTAGTTGACGGACTACACTGGATTTCAGTTGCTGCTTTTCAAACTCAAATGGAGAAACTTGAGCTAAGGTCAGTATTTTCCTGCCCCTCGCCTTTCAACATGTAATTTCCTTGCTCCTTTTTTGCTATGTACAGTCAGGTACAACATGCTTACGAATTTTTCAATCACTTTTCACTAGAAAGTTCAACAATCTTTAGGAAGCTCTAGCATGCTCAAAAATGAACTGATTTTGAAACCACAAATTGCATTGGAATTGCAATGAAGCGTGCTTCAACTTCATGATAGGTTAAAAAAGAATAATCCAAAATCATACAACAGTTTAGATTTCTTTTATACACTTTCTATCATTTCATAGTGAACCTTTGGAAGATAGTCAAAGATTTTTTGCATTTAAGTACAGAATAAGTAATAGTAATGATGATAATTTAGACTTTAGTGTGATTCCAATGCAATTTACAATTTGAAATCCCGTTCATTTTTTAGCATACGGGGGCCTTCCAAAGTTCCCACAAATCTCAACTGGATCCAGAATTTGTAACCATCTTGTACCCAACTGTACAATACACATACATTCCTCTTTCATTTCTGTAACTGAGCACGTTTGTGATTATGTGCTTTGCAGGTACTACATTGCCATATAGTTGAAGAATGGCATTTTGTAAGTAGCGAAGTGGATGATCAAATCCCAACGTCTGACCATTTTTTGTTCATTTATGTGTGATAGATATAACATGTAATAGTCATGGGACTCATTAGCTGAACATACACAGGGCTTGCTTTCTACTCATTTGTACATCCTTCCAGATAGGCAAGCTTTTCTATAGACATTCTTCGTTCTTCTTCTCTAGGAACAGGTGTACTGTACTGATTGGATGAATATGTTTATACATATACTTGCTTCCCCCTGAAGGCCCAGATACAGTGGCAGGTGATACAGGGGCTGTTTTTTTACAGTGATCACGGGTGGTGGTCACACTGAAAACTTGGAAGGTTGAGCAGTTTTTCTCAGCCTTGGAAGGTTAGACTGTACCCATGTAGTGAGTACAGACATGTAAGTAGTTAGTGCTCCTGGATTTGACCACGTAAGTTAGCGTTCAGTTTGAGATGGTAATCTTTGCGTTCCACTGCTTAGGCATAGTGTTCACTTGTTTATGTATGGTGAACAGGCTCCTCTTTCTACATAATAAGTGTTATTTGTTGTCTTGTTTTCCTTTCTTTGCACATTGTCATTTGTTATTTTCTTTTTCTTTTTTTGAACAATAGAGGTTAGAATGGGTTAGCACAAGAAAAGATTGGATAGAAAATATCAAATATCTATAATTTTGCATTATTTTCATCCATTCTAGCTGTTTCATCTAGGAAATTTTATTTAGAGTTTTAGGTGAAAAACCTCGTGATTTTTGGCCATGTTTTATCCAGTTTTTGTTTTTTTTTTTTTTTTTTGCAACTTGGCAATATTTCGCCCCAAAAAAATCCCCTGTTACACATCCTCTCTTCAGTTGGTGGATACTAGCTACCACCAGTTATTGAAGAGGTATCAATTTCTTCAGGTTTGGAGAGAAATCGTTGTTCTAATGTTCAGAGTTTGGAGTAATTCATTCTGAGATTACATAATGAGTCTTTTTAAGTAGAAGATATGTTACCATGGTTCATGTTAAGCTGAATAAGGTGGAGGTTTCTACAGTTGATAAGTATCTCACAACTTGATAAGATGCATTTTATGGCCCAAAAGCCAACAGTTTGGGCAATCAAGAGGCGCCACACCGATCAAGCTAGTTTCCATCTTGTTCTAGTATAATACTATATTGTAGTGTGAGATCAACTGCTCAAGTCTGAATGCTGTGAAATGTATGTTTGCTGTGAAACATGCTGTGAAATGCATGTTTGTTGTCCCCACTCTTCAAGGGAGAGACTGCAGAAATACTTCATTTTCAAGAGTTATTAGGAGTTACACGGCTAAATAGTGTAAACAAGTCATAAAAGTAAATACGGGGTAAATATTAAGGCAGACACTACGCGACTAACCACTTCTTTTTTGGTCTTTTCGAGAACAATATATTTCTATTAGAATCGTGCGGTGCAACTATGCAGTCATTGGCTTGTTTTTGGAACTGTACGGTCCTTGGGAATGTGTGGTCATTGGCACATCTACTATAGCCCTTGTTGTGCGGTTTTAGTTAGTCGGCTCGTTTTGTGAATTTTGACACCCGCTATTGAATCATGTTGACAAGTGAAAGTGAATTCCAATGCACTGTGGCATCAATGCATTATTTGAACATTGTGTGAATAAGTTATGAACATTTTCAAAGTTTTGAATATAGTTGCACCATAACTTGCTACTAGACTCTCATAGGTCCTTATATTGGGATTAGGAATGGGTAATTAAAGGTTTGGAAAGACACAAATGGCAACTTTTGCTTATCATGTAGCTAGTTGTGTGATGTACCGTAGTTGCCTTGATCCTAAATTTATGTCCCAACCTCATAATTATGTACACAACCTCTAATACTCCATGTAATACCAATTGTGACATAAAATTCAAAGTGTAATTCACAATTGAATAGAATATACATGCATATAGTTTTAAACTATCTATGGAAAATGAACAATGAATAGAGTAACTGCCAAGTTCCCGGTAGGGAACGAGGAAGGCTACGCGACAAAACCCATGAGCCGATGGATGAAATATTTTGTAACAGGTGACCAAATGGATGAGAAATAGTTGTACTAGTGTACTTGATGGATGAATAATGTACTTAAATGGAGGAAAAGTTGCATGAATGATAGATGGAGTTTAAGGGCGTCCTTCACGAATGGGTTACGGTTGAATTGCTTCTAAAGCCTCAAAAAACAGATCCACGTTCATGTGGGACGTAAACTCTATATTGAATAAGGTATAGCACTCTTCTCACAAGGTGTAACACCAAACACAACCGCAGCATTCCTAAGATTCAGTATTACATACTAGTGGTAGAGCGTCATGGTATGGCAAGCGGCGTTCAAAAACCAAAGTGTGATCCCAATCGCGTTGGACATTGATCAACCATTGCTAAACCTATACTCTGCTCTTAAAAGCTCTGAACAAAAAGCAACATGTCTCCCTTAAACCTGTCATTGGAAATGTGCGCACGCTCTTATATCTGTGTTTTGTATGATACATATCATAGGTTATTGAGTGGTAACACCATGAACTAATGTAGCTAATGATCAAAACTCATTTACTAATCTTCAGATCACATGTTGATAAGCAGTTGCTTGAGTGATTCCTCATACAAAATGATTCGTGATGCTGGTCTAAGGTAAACGATCCAAACAAAAAGAATTCAATACGTTACTCTCTGTTACACTATTTTGGTGTTACATTAAATAAAAGATAACACCGAATAAAATAAGGAGTGTAGCTTAAGAATGCACTAACTCACATGCTCTTGTGATCATACCGACCTCAGATTAATCAGAACGTTTCTACATGCAAAGAGACGCTCTCACATCCATGCAGGATGTGCTATCATTCTTAGCACAACATGATTTCTTCCAATGAGGAGCCGAATATCCAAATTCTTATGTAAATCGTTGAAAATTCATCGTCTACAAAGGTTTGAACTCAAAGGACAACGGAAACTCTCATGCTCAACACTCTGGCTTGCCACATCTAGCACCTCACATCAGGCTAATCTCTGCATTGTTTCTATGTATCATCAATGTGCAAAAAAGACACTTATCAACATGCATGATTTACTATCATTCTTAGCAAAAAACAGGATCTCTTCAGTTGCAGAGCTGAATATCCAAAGTTTTTATTTACAT
Organism: Pohlia nutans; assembly: GCA_022496805.1. Lineage (NCBI taxonomy): Eukaryota > Viridiplantae > Streptophyta > Bryopsida > Bryales > Mniaceae > Pohlia > Pohlia nutans. Next base: position 19,462,505 of record CM040099.1, on the reverse strand, counting down.
CAACGGAAATTCATACTCTGCTTGTAAAGGTTTCATCTCACTTAGGACACTGCAAAATCTCATGCTCATCACTCTTGTCTGCCCTGGCCTGCCAAATCTCGCACCTCACGATATTTCGATCCGACGCACTTGTGGTTTCGGTTTCTCCACTTTCGGAATCGTCACCGTCAACACTCCGTCCACCACCTGCGCTTGCACTTTGTCCACATTGCTGTTCTCAGGCAGCCCGAACCGTCTCAAGAACCCGCCGCTCGCTCGCTCCACGCGATGCCAAGTATCGCCCTTCTGCACCTCCTCCTTCTTTCTCTCCCCGCTTATCTCCAGCGTCTTCCCCTCCAGCACTTGCACTTTCACGTCCTCCTTCTTCATCCCCGGCAGGTCGGCTTTGAAAATGTGCGCCTCCCCCGTCTCGCGCCAATCGATCTGCGTGTTGGCAACGGCATACGCGTCACGCGAGGCCACGCTCTTGTCCAGCCCTGAGAGCGGATCCCACACACTGCCGAACTCCAAAGGATCGAAGCCACGGCCGCCGAACAACGAGAGAGCCATTTCCGCCAAATTGATGAGAAATAGATGCAACAACTTTGTGAGAAGAAAACGCTACAGCTGATGGAAATGTGTTAGACAATGTAATTGAGAAGGCTGTGATTAACTGAAGCTGAATTGCGCACTGGCCGATGAACAAGTTCAGGGAATTTATACGAAATGCAGAGACAGAAGTGGAGCTGAAAGAGTGAAGAGTGTAGAAGGGCCTGGAAGACTTCGAGAAGGGCCCGGAAGACTTCGAGAAGGCTCTCGAGGGTTCTCGAGGGAAGCCACCAGAATGTTCCAAGTCAGATTCAAGGACACGCTGAGTTGGCAAGACTGACGTGGCGTTGAGGGAGTCGTCATTGTCTGAAGGATCCTCGAGTCGCTTCTTCAGTGTTGAGGCCCACTCTGGGTTGGATTTGAAGTTGGCGTAATTTGTAATCTGTTCAAGTTGATTTGCCCTACTGAAATTACAATGTTTTTGGACAAAGGCTAAAAAAGAGTATTAAATAGTCTTTTCTATTGGTTCTAAGGTAGGAGCATCCAATTCCAACAGGGTACCTAGTGCCGAATTGTTGACCCAATTCAAATTTCACATTATTTGGGCCCTTTATTGTAAAGCTTTTGAATCCGATCAATGGCCCAACTTGTTTCAATTCTGCAAATCAAGCCAAGTTCTTCAATTGAGTCTCTGAATTATGACAACCAAATTTATTTTAGTCATTGTTTTTATTTTTAGTTGGATCCTAACTTATGGCACCAAAAAACTGTCACATAAAAAAATGTGAGGAAAAGAAAATAATCATCAAAAAGATTATTGGGATGGGTGTTGATAGAAAGACAAGAATTCAAGCAATCCCATAGGTTCATTTATAAAATTTCAAGATGAAGTATAAATTTAAATCATATTACGAATTGGTTTTGATTCAAATCAACAGTTAGACCCTATTATAAATTGGTTTTAATTCAAAAAATTACATATTTAAATATTACAAAATAATACATTGAAACAATAACCAAAGGCAAAGTGTGATGCTTCGGCATTAACCTCTAAACGTCCAACCATTCAAGAAAGTGGACGATGTACATCATGAAACACAATTTTCTCATCCGTCATTGACTTTTGGAAATGTGGATTTTTTACTATATATTTTATGAGAAGTTAGCTTCATACATGTGTGATCCGATTAGAAAGGGATGATTTGTGAAAATTTTATGTCTCATATCATGTTGTGGTGGTTCACCCAAAATTTCAACAATTTCAATGTAAAAGCGCTTTTAAAAAGGCAACTCATAAAATCAAGCAACCAAAAAATCTCCAAAAAGCACTACACTTAGAGTATCACATTTCCAACAAATTTCATGTACAAATTGTCAATATCTTAGGGACGGTTTTCACTACAGACCAAGAACGCATCCCATGCAACTTTAAAATCTGTGATTCACTCCATCAACTCGTCTCGGGATGACTTGGGTTTACACTACAAGGAAAAAAGAAAAATGACCAAAAGAGTTGAGGTCCTCAAAAGGCCTAAAAATAGGCCTAGTGGATAATGTTGAAGGGTCCCCGGATTTTGTGGTGAGAGAGGCAAAAAGGGTTCTCTCAACGCCGAACGAGGAGACTATGGGCTTGAAATGCCGTTTTATTATAATTTTAAGTCTCGGTTCAAGTTCGGTTTACACTTACTAGTGAGAGGCCCAAAGGCTTTAAACATTACGTTTTTTTGTAGTGTGACCATGGAAGTGTGACCATGGAATTAATTCATTTTCATTGGTCATGGCTCTTGGTCCGTAGTGAAAACCGCCACTTAATTGTAATCAAATTACAGAAGAATATTCAATCTAAAATTCCAAATATTATACAAAAATATTGGTGACAACAATCATAGATATATAACTATATGAATAGAATCAAATATTCAAAATGTACAACTTTTATTTAAATATCAAATTCAAAGCATCCCTCTTCCTTACATTTTATAACACATCTTTGAAATTCTCTAAGGTAGCGGACCACATAACCGTCCGGGTCTCAAAGCCGACCCCTACGGATCAGGGCTGGGTCCCAAGATCTGCCCTGTGAGATGTCCAAAAGCACCCAAGGAGGTGCATTATTCCAATGTGGACGGAATAAGGTAATGATTTAGTCGCAGTAAAGGATTTCTCTAGGATGTTTTGTTTTCTCTGGGATGCTTTGTTTTTGTCAGAGAGTTGATGCGCTCATATTTAGAACACTGAGCCTTCGAATTTAGAAATCCCACCTGACCAGATACCACGTACCCTATGCTCGAGGACTGGTCAGTCTACGACTTCCACTTTAAAAATTCATAGTAAATTACAGACTTGCTCAAAAAAACTGTTCTCTTCGGGATTGTCATCGCACAAGCTTTGCGGAGCAATGAAAATTTATAAAATTTTGGTTTCACAATCTGAGGTACTCGAATCTGAATTTCAGTCGGTTATGTGGTCCGCTACCTTACTTCTTGAGAAGAGTGAGGACGTTTACCAATTCCGGTACGAGGGGCATGCACCCTTAATTACAACGCACTTACAAGAAAATTGATTATTCGATGTGGCACAGTACGACATGACCATGAGTGTTCTCTGTCTTCAGTGATCACTGAGCGTCAGCTTTCATTCAGGATGGTGCTGCAGGTAACAAGGAGCTCCGTCTGTAGCGTAATTGCAGTAGCCTCATATATGCATTCGGGCATTTACTGGTTACTGCCGAGTAGCGGAGGGTGCTCTCAATTCAAGAACAATCTGAATCTGAATGGTTGATTCTGTCATGAAAGACAGATTGATCAAGACTGATACGATATGTTGAAACAATCTTCTCAAAAGATGTCAAACCCGAAACTAACTTAGCAATCCTGACTTTCACGGAAAACATGCTAAGAGGTCCATTCACGGCCCGAATCATTACAAAACAGTGATTCCAATCGTATTGAACATTGGACTTGACTCTGCTCCTAACCTCTGATCAACAAAATCAGTACTCCCTTCAAACCCTACGGAAAAACTGTACAAACTAGCTTATGCCGGAAAATGTCAGTAGCTCCAGAATGCTCTACGAAGTGACATGCTCTTCTGTTCATACCGACCATCTTCAAAGACCTCACAGACAAATCTCTGCGTTCTTCCTATGTATCATCAATGTACCAAACAGACACTCATCAACATGCACAATTTACTACCATTTTTAGCAGAAAACAGGATCTCTTCCAATGAGGAGATGAATATCCAAAGTAGTTTTTATTTACATCAACGGAAATTCATAGTCTGCAAAGGTCTCTACTCACATCCTACGACACTGCAAAATCTCATGCTTGTCTGCCCTGGACTGCCAAATCTCGCACCTCACGATATTTCGATCCGACGCACTTGTGGTTTCGGTTTCTCCACTTTCGGAATCGTCACCGTCAACACTCCGTCCACCACCTGCGCTTGCACTTTGTCCACATTGCTGTTCTCAGGCAGCCGGAACCGTCGCGAGAATCCGCCGCTCGCTCGCTCCACGCGATGCCAAGTATCGCCCTTCTGCACCTCCTCCTACTTTCTCTCCCCGCTTATCTCCAGCGTCTTCCCCTCCAGCACTTGCACTTTCACGTCCTCCTTCTTCATCCCCGGCAGGTCGGCTTTGAAAATGTGCGCCTCCCCCGTCTCGCGCCAATCGATCTGCGTGTTGGCAGCGGCATACGCGTCACGAGAAGCCACGCTCTTGTCCAGCCCTGAGAGCGGATCCCACACGCTGCCGAACTCCAAAGGATCGAAGCCACGACCGCCGAACAACGAGAGAGCCATTTCCGCCTCTGTGTCCCAGCAACTACTCACTCAATTCAATATCACTGCACGGCAAGAACGAGAACGGATCCCTGTGCAACGAATTGCAAGCCAAATTGACGATGATCAGAGAAGAAAACGCTACAGCTGATGGAAATGTGTAAGACAATGTAATTGAGAAGGCTGTGATTAACTGAAGCTGAATTGCGCACTTGCCGACGAACAAGCTCAAGGGAATTTATACGAAATGCAGAGACAGAGAAGTGGAGCTGAAAGAGGGAAGAGTGTAGAAGGGCCCGGAAGACTTCGAGAAGGCTCTCGAGGGTTCTCGTGGGAAGCCACCAGAATGTTCCAAGTCAGATTCAAGTTCACGCTGAGTTGGCAAGACTGACGTGGCGTTGAGGGAGTCGAAAGATTCTCGAGTCGCTTCTTTAGTGTATTGAGCAGGAATGAGGTCTACTCTGGTTTGGATTTGGAGTTGGCGCAATATACAATCCATTGAACTATTAGTTATTGAAGGAGTGAATTTAAAATTGGGCCCTTTTAGTGTAGAGCCTTTGGGTCAGATTAATGATTTTAATTCTAAAAACATTCACTTGGATATCGAATATAAAATTCTGAAACTCAATTATTGACCTAATTTCAAATTTTACGTTACTTGAGTGTTTTAATAAGATGAGAAGTCTCCAAGTCCAATTGATGGCCTATTTGCAACTTTGTCATTACTTGGGCTATTTAGCGTGAAGCCTTTGAATCTTATTGAAGCCCCGACTTAATTCAATTTTGCATATTAGGTCCAAGTTCTTGAATTGTGTCTCAAAATCATAGCAATTTTTTTATTTTTTTTATTTTTTTTTGTTTTTTATTAATTTAGTTTTGATTTGGGCCCAAATTAGTGGCACCAAAATATTTGTCACATTAGAAAATGTTAAGAAGAAAGGAAATTTGTCATCAAAAACAAAATTGGGATGGATCTTGAGCAATACTAATGTAACCAAGAATTTGAGCAACCCGATTGGTCCATATTTGTAATTTTGAAAATGAAGGATCTTATTGTGAATTGGTTTTAATTCATCAATGCTACATATTTAAATAATATAACATAATACATTACGACAAGGGCATATGATATTTAAAAATTAAGGTACGAGGGGCATACTATGATGCTTAAGCATTAAGGTAATTTATCAAATAATAATTGATTCATCACTGCTAGTGGGAGAAGACTACTGGAATTGTTGTCTTTTATATAAAGGGAAATTGAAAATAAAAAATTAGGAAAAACTGATTAAATTCACGGAAAAAGATAAAGAAATATAGATCTTACACCCGACACGTGAATGAAGAGTTTGATGAAAGTGGTTCTATATGCTGTAATTCGACATAGACATAGATACACTCACAACTCTTTCATATCACCCTTTGGTAGTCAAAGTAGACGAGTTCACAAAGTCTTCAATCACATGTATACACAATAACAAGTATATGGTGCAAATACTCAAATGTGATAATAAAAAGTGTGATAATAAAAAGTGTGATAATAATAATGAGTTTAGAGTGTAGTAAATGATACCCTTTTGGACTCAAAATGTACTTGTGAATTTTCAAAAATAGAATTGAAAAAATGTGTGTTTTTCACCATCTAACAAGATTATTTCAATTTTTCCATTAGTGACTAAAATTCTCAAACTTCGTGCTAAAAATTGAGGTTCCAATCTAACCCTTTAATGTCCCGATTCAACACTAATTTCAAAGATGAGTTATAAATGTTTGATGAATAACAAAAATGGAGTTGATGTACAAAGCAAAGTTTCAAATGTCAATGTAAAGATCACATGTGTACGGTTGGATTTATCATATTTTTTAATTAATAAATTGTAATTAAATTTTCAAGCTCTTCTATTGAATTTCAATAAAAAATCCCAAATTAGTTTAAAAAATCAAAATAAAAAATATTTTTAATGAATTTGGAATAACATGCATTACAAGATGGTATGATTTCCATTATTTGGTTCTACTTATTTTGGAAAATCATGTCTAAGATCTCACTTTTTGAACTATGCATGAAATTTGACAAAAACCAATTATGTTATTTAAAAAAAATCATAATATCTTATTTTGAAAAGCCATACTGTACAAATGATAGTCAACTCGCACAAGAACCAAGAGAATTTTGGATGGATGAAAAATTGTAGTCAAGAAAAATGTTACAAGGCGTTAGGTCTGGGCCGGTATTTTGCAAGATCATGCATCATCCTTAACCCCTAAACGTCCCAGCGTTTAGAAACTGAATCACGAACAAATTCAAAGCCTTGTAACTTTCTCATATAACTTCCGATGATTTTCATCCAAGTCAACTTTGAAAGCCTATTAAATTCTCTACCAATTACTAATTATCTCTTATGATGGGGAGTTGTTGATAATATTGAAGAGGCCTTCAACTACAAGTATGTCTAATTTGTTGGGTAGATTTTATGCTTGCAATGGTCTTCTCATATACACCTCACGTACATCTAAGCCATGCTAATATCTACTTTTGAGGCTAGAATCTACTTCTGTTCAAAGGGTTGGTACGTTTAGGGGTTAAAGACTTTACGACGCATTTATACGAGATTTGATCACTCCATATGACACAGTACAACAGATCGTGAGTAGTTTTACAGACTGTTCTCTGTATTCAGTGGTCACTCAGCTTCAGCTTTCTTTCAGGATGGTCCTGTAGGTGACAAGGAGCTCCGTCTGTAGCGAAATTGCAGTACAGCTTATTACAAGCATTCAAGCATTACTACTTAATGCCCAGCACTTCACATTCGTGCTAGACCGATACGAAACATTGAAACAATCTTCTCACAAGATGTCAAACCAGAAACTAACTTAGCAATCCTCACTTTCATGGTAAGAAGTTCATATCACAGCCCGAATCATTACCTATATCTGCAGAACTGTGATTCCAATCGTATTGAACCTCCTATTGATGGACATAGACTCTAATCCTAACCTCTGATCAACAAAATCACTATTCACAAGCTTCCAGTTCCCTTCAAACCTCACGGAGAAACTGTGCAAATTAGCTTATGCCGGAAATGTCAGTAGCTTCAGAATGTACTACAAAGTCACATGCTCTTTTGTATATACCGACCATCTTCAAAGACCCCACAGACTAATTTCTGCGTTCTTCCTATGTATCATCAATGTACCAAACAGACACTCATCAACATGCACAATTTACTACTATTCTTAGCAAAAAATAGGATCTCTTCCATTGCAGAGCTGAATATCCAAAATTGTATTTACATCAAGTGAACGGAAATTCATAGTCTACAAAGGTTTCAACTCACATCCTCCGACACTGCAAAATCTCATGCTCATCACTCTTCTCTGCCCTGGACTGCCATATCTCAAACCTCAGGCTATTTCATGCTCATCAGACTGCCATATCTCACACCTCAGACTCTTCTCTGCCCTGGCCTGCCAAATCTCGCACCTCACGATATTTCGATCCGACGCACTTGTGGTTTCGGTTTCTCCACTTTCGGAATCGTCACCGTCAACACTCCGTCCACCACCTGCGCTTGCACTTTGTCCACATTGCTGTTCTCAGGCAGCCGGAACCGCCGCGAGAACCCGCCGCTCGCTCGCTCCACGCGATGCCAGGTATCGCCCTTCTGCACCTCCTCCTTCTTTCTCTCCCCGCTTATCTCCAGCGTCTTCCCCTCCAGCACTTGCACTTTCACGTCCTCTTTCTTCATCCCCGGCAGGTCGGCTTTGAAAATGTGCGCCTCCCCCGTCTCGCGCCAATCGATCTGCGTGTTGGCAACGGCATGCGCGTCACGAGAAGCCACGCTGCTGCCTAGCCCTGAGAGCGGATCCCACACGCTGCCGAACTCCAAAGGATCGAAGCCACGACCGCCGAACAACGAGAGAGCCATTTCCGCCTCCGTGTCCCAGCAACTACTCACTCAATTCAATATCACTGCACGGCAAGAACGAAAACGGATCCCTGTGCAACGAATTGCAAGCAAACTTGACGATGATCAAAGGCTAAAAGAAACCTCTACAGCTGATGCAAATGTGTAAGACAATGTAATTGGAAAGGCTGTGATTAACTGAAGCTGAATTGCACACTGGCCGACGAACAAGCTCAAGGGAATTTATACGAAATGCAGAGACAGAGAAGTGGAGCTGAAAGAGTGAAGAGTGTAGAAGGGCCCGGAAGACTTCGAGAAGGCTCTCGAGGGTTCTCGTGGGAAGCCACCGGAATGTTCCAAGTCGGATTCAAGGACACGCTGAGTTGGCAAGAATGACGTGGCGTTGAGACTCGAAAGACTCTCGAGGCACTTCTTTAGTGTATTGAGCAGGAATGAGGTCCACTCTGGGTTGGATTTGGAGTTGGCGCAATGTACAATCCATTGAACTATTAGAGCAAGCCCAGCAGTTCCAGAGAAAATATGTCCGCCAAGCATTAATTTGAGGGCCATTTTTAATTTAGAGGAATGTAATACAAGAAGTACCCCAACAACATTCCTGGAGCGAACACCAAGGCAACTTATAAAACGAAGAATTAATGAAAGTAACTTGATGACCTTGAAGCACGGGCCGGTGAATAGTCTTGAGGCTCGTTATTTAATTGTTGATTGAGCATGTTTGCTTGCTTGGTGTGAAAATTTGCTTGCGTCAAAGCTTCTCTGGATGGCGGGGAAACCTCAAAGTTTGGCTCCAAAAACTATTATTTAACGTTAGTGGGTAGTGGAGAAGCAAGTGGAGATGATTACACCAAATTTTTACGTTGGTCCTTCCAAAACCCCTGCTGCTGGGCATGCTCTTAGTTAATTTAAAATTGGGCCCTTTTAGTGTAGAGCCTTTGGGCCGGATTAATGATTTTAATTTTAAAAGCATTTACTTGGTTCTTGAATATAAAGTCCTCGAACTCAATTGTTGAACTAATTTTAAATTTGACGTTGCTTGAGTGTTTTAATAGGAAACCCTCGAGTCAAATTGATGGCCTATTTTCAAGCTTTGACATTTCTTGGGTTCTTTAATGTGAAGCCTTTGAATCTTATTGATGCTCCGACTTCTCTTAATTTTGCAAATTAGGCCTAAGTTTTTGAATTGGGTTTCAAAATTGTGGCAAGAGTTTTTATATATATTTTTTAATTTTGATTTTGATTTTAATTTGGGCCCAAATTAGTGGCACCAAAATATTTGTCACATAAGAAAATGTCAATTAGAAAAGAAAATTGTCATCGAAAAGAAAATTGGAATGGCTTTAGAAGCCAAGAATTTGAGTGGTTCCATCGGTCCATTTTTTTAATTTGTAAGATGAATCAACAATTGAATTCTATCATAAATTGGTTCTAATCCATCAATGCCACATAATTAAATAATACAATATAATACATTACAACGAGGGCATGTGATATTTAAGCATTAAGGTATGAGGGGGCATGTTATGATGTTTAACCCCTAAAGGACCATAAGGCCACCATGTGGCTCATGTATTTTTCAGTAATTTTGAGTAGCTTTTATATAGATTTTTTATTTATTTTTATTTATTTATTCAACATATGTAATATTCTTCACTCTTTCCTATGATATAAAATTTGATTCCATTCAAATTATAATTTTCGCAACTTGATCGTTTAAACTTGTCATTTTAAAACCATGAATCCTTGGTCCTTTTAGGGATTAAGCATTAAGGTAATCCAGAAATAACAATTGATTAATCACCGATGGAAGGGAAGAGTGTTGGAATTGTTATCTTTATATAAAGGGAATTGAAAAAAAAATTATGAATAAGAAAAAGAAATATAGATCTTACATCCCACATGAATGAAGAGTCTGATGAAGGTGGTTCTATATAACACCGTATTCATTAAATTGGGAGTTTCCATTAAATTGGGAGTCAAATTGATGTATGCATGTTGTAGATCTGATAGTGAAATGATCATGTGATGTAGATCAATTTGACTCCCAATTTAATGGAAACTCCCAATTTAATGAATACGGTGTTATATGTTGTAGTTCTACATAGACATAGGTACGTACACTCACAACTCTTTTATATCACCCTTTGGTAGTCAAAGTAGATGAGTTCACAAAGTGTCCAATCACATGTATACACAATAACAAATATATTATGCAAATACTAAAATGTGATAATAAAAAGTATGCTAATAATAGTGAGTTTAGAATGTAGTAAATGATATCCTTTTTGGACTCTAAATGTACATGTAAATTTTCAAAAATAGAATTGAAAAAGATGACTATTTTTCATCATTTGACAAGATTATTTCAATTTTTCCATCAGTGACCACTACTGTCCAATTTCTTGCTAAAAATTGAAGTCCAATTTAACGCTTTAAGTCCCAATTCAACACTAATTTCGAAGATGTGTTATAAAGTTTTTAATGAATAAAAAAAATGGAATTGATGCACAAAAAGAAGTTGTAAATGTCAAGGCGAGGACCACATCCGTACGGTTGAATTTATCATTTTTTAAAATTAATAAATTAATGGGTTAATTGACTTGGGAAGACTTTCTGCCAGCTATGGGGTTAGAGTGATACCATTAAGATTCTGACAAAAATTAGGTCATGTATCATCCTTGAAGACTTAGGACCGCATCACACTATGGCCGAAGGTCGGGAGACCGTTGATTTCCACCAATCAAATTGCAAGAAACCATGGGTTCGGCCTCTCGACCCTTTACACTATAGGCCAAAGTCCAAAGGCCGTGGACCTCCAAAATGCTTACATGGCAACACTTTTTAACCAAGGTGACGGCCTCTGAAGAGGAAGTTTGGCTCGGATTTCTTTGGACTCTCAACAAGGTTTGGACTCTCAATCCCTCGGCCTCTCAACTTGGACAGCCATAGTGTGAAGCGGCCCTTAACAACGCATTTGCCCACTCGATGTGGCGCAGTACAACAGATCGTGAGTAGTTTTACAGACTGTTCACTGTATTCAGTGGTCACTGCGCTTCAGCTTTCTTTCAGGATGGTGCTGTAGGTGACAAGGAGCTCCGTCTTTGGCGAAATTGCAGTACAACTTATTACAAGCATTCAGGCATTTACTGATTACCGCCCAGCACTTCACATTCGTGCTAGACCGATACGAAACATTGAAACAATCTTTTCACAAGATGTCAAACCAGAAACTACCATAGGCAAAAATGTGATTCCAATCGTATTGAACATTAACCTCCTATTGACGGACTTACACTACTCCTAACCTCTGATCAACAATATTACTATTCCCAAGCCTCCAGTTCCCTTCAAACCTCGCGGAAAAACTGTACAAATTAGCTTATGCCGGAAATGTCAGTAGCTTCAGAATGCTCTACGAAGTCACATGCTCTTTTGTTCATGCCGACCATCTTCAAAGACCTCATAGACTAATTTCTGCGTTCTTCCTATGTATCATCAATGTAACAAACAGACACTCAATCATCAACATGCACAGTTTACTATCATTCTTAGCAAAAGCCAGGATCTCTTCCATTGCAGAGCTGAATATCCAAAATTGTATTTACATCAACGGAAATTCAAAGTCTACAAAAGGTTTGAATTCACATAGGACACTGCAAAATCTCATGCTCATCACTCGTCTTCCCTGACCTACCATATCTCACACCTCAGGCTATCTCAATCCGACGCACTTGTGGTTTCGGTTTCTCCACTTTCGGAATCGTCACCGTCAACACTCCGTCCACCACCTGCGCTTGCACTTTGTCCACATTGCTGTTCTCAGGCAGCCGGAACCGTCGCGAGAACCCGCCGCTTGCTCGCTCCACGCGATGCCAGGTATCCCCCTTCTGCACCTCCTCCTTCTTTCTCTCCCCGCTTATCTCCAGCGTCTTCCCCTCCAGCACTTCCACTTTCACTGTTGAAGTAGGATGATTGCGTGGGCTGATGTTGCTCATAGCCATGCGCATTAGCTAGAGTAGATGATGCAAATGAGCTAGACTTGCAACTAGAGAAGTGGTACTAGTTAGAAGTAATGAGAATTGGGTCTCCCAAGTGATATGGGCTGATCCTAGTGTACTAGGAGTGGAGTATGGGCTGATGTCCCATATGGTTTGCCAAGGGGACTCCCTTGGGTGTGCTACTTAAGAGGGGCAGCCCATGAGTAAAGATTATCTCTTTCCTATGCATTCCAAGTGTTTGTGTGAGGCTTTGGCATTCTAATCTGACCTTCAATAGGTTATGGGCCCACTCATGTGTTTTGCGTGAGTGAAAGATTAGATTGCTCATTGTGTGGAGGTCGTGCGTTGGAGCGCTGATTTTGGAGTATTGGAGCGCTGATTTGGAACTTTGGAGGGCTGAATTCGAGCTTTGGTGGGCTGATTTCGACATTGGGAGGTATTACAATCTTCCTACCTTTGATCTACGTGTTGGAGGGCTGAATTCGCACTTTGGAGCTATCATTTGTTGATTTGGAGCTTTTGGAGCACTTTGGAGCACTTTTGGAGTTTATACACGTCTACAAGGGCTGAATTGGAGCTTTGGAGCTTATTGGTGCTTGTTGGAGTATATTGGAGCTTATTGGAGCTTATTGGAGCTTATTGGAGCTTATTGGAGCTTATTGGAGCTTATTGAAGCTTATTGGAGCTTATTGAAGCTTATTGGCTCAATTTGTGCTCAATTTGTGCACTTGTGTTGTTGCAAGGCACTTTTATGCTTTGAGGCTCTTGGGGTGAGTCTACAATCTGATTTTGGTATTGTAATTCTTGCACAAGGGTTTGGAATGTGAGTTATGCCCTTGGAGTGCTCAAAATTAGAGTTTGGGTTAGTGAATGCACAACGGGGCTGATTTGATGAATTTCAATGCAATTAGGACTTGAAGGGGCTGAATTTGCATTGATTGAGAGTCCTTGGAAGGCACAAGGGTGTCCATAGGGTGCATTACATGTTGTGAAGCACAAGGGTGCTGATTTGAGTGGATTTGAGCCAACGAGTGCGCAATTCTCCTAGTTAGGGTGTTGTGGTATGATCTTGTGCAAATTCACTAAGAACCATCACGATTGAGTGTTGTGAGGTTGATGTGTAGCACAAAGGTGCTGATTTAGTGTTTGGAATTAGTTTGGAGGCATTAGAAGCACATACGTGTGCAATTTGCTTCACAAATCACAAAATTGTCAAAAAATCATAAAAACAATTTTTCTTAGCTTTCTAGGGGCTGAATTTGGTGAGCGTACGTGCTTCAATCAAGGATATGGCTACATTTGAGGGTGAAGGTGCTAAGGTTGTAGACAAGTTCGATGGCGTCAACTTCCACTTGTGGAAATTCAAGATGGAAATGGTCATGGCCGAAAAAGAATTGTGGGAGATAGTTGAGGGTAGTGAGGAACCGCCTTCGTCCGACGCCGAGGCTAGGGTACGAACTGCGTACACTCGGCGAGAGAAAAAGGCCTTTGCGATTTTGGCTCTTAATCTTTCTGATTCCCAGCTTTCTCATATTCGGTCGTGCAAGACTCCCGCCGAGGCATGGGCCAAGCTTTGCAATATTCATGAGGCAAAGAGCTTGGTCAATATCTTGTTTTTGAGGCGCAAGTTTTTCACCATCAAGATGGAAGAAAACGACGACATGTTGGCGCACATCAACAAAGTCAAGGCTCTTGCGGATCAGCTCAACGGCGCAGACGTCAACATTACCGACAGTGATATCGTTATGACGCTCCTCGAGAGTTTGTCGCCGTCGTACGAGTATCTTATCGTTGCTATGGAGAGTAGGCCCATTAGCGAGCTCACTCTTGATTATGTGACATCACGGTTGTTGCATGAACTCTCGCGGCGCAAAGAGAACGAGACTCGTGGCGATAGCGCGGCGCTTATGGCGAAGCAATCCAAGAGCGCTGCGAGTGGGAGCTCTACAGACAAGGTATGCTACTATTGCGGTAAGAAGGGCCACTTGGCAAAATTTTGCTACAAACGCAAGAGAGAGGAAAGTGCCAACAATACAAAGGTCAACGATGCAGGTGATGAGTACGCATTTATGACTAGCGTCTCTTCTTGTAGTGATGACGGGGACGAGTATGCAATGATGGTAAGTGACGTGTCATGCAATGGTAGTGTGATCGATTGGATTATTGATTCGGGAGCCTCGAGTCACATGGCGCCCATTAGGACTTGTTTCCAATCATATCACGTCATATCTCCAAAGAATGTCATTTTGGGTGATGATACGGTTCTTCAAGCCGTGGGTAAAGGATCCATCGCCGTAGACACCGAGGTGAAGGGTCGTGTGAAGACAATTACCATCCATGATGCCCTCCACGTTCCCAAGTTGAAGGCAAATCTTTTATCGGTGCGACATTTGGTGATGAAGCATTTGCGAGTGGAATTTAGCGACCAAGGGTGTTTTGTGTTATCTCCAAGTCGTGAGGAGGTGGCCATTATACACGAAGTCAACGGCTTGTACCAAATCAAGTTTTTCAAGATGCACGCGGCGGAATCGGCATCGTTGGTGCAATCGAGTTCAAACGAAGACAAGTTGGCGTTGTGGCATCGTCGTCTCGGGCATTTGAATGTCAAAAGTGTGAAAGCACTGCGTGGAATGGTAAGTGGCATGGATCTTGCACAATCACACGTCGCGCCTAGTTCATTCACATGTGAGGGTTGTATTGAAGGCAAGCAACAACGCTCACCGTTTCCAGTTGATGGGGCAACTCGTGCAACCAAGGTTCTTGAGATTGTGCATTCCGACGTGTGTGGTCCAATGAAGACCACGTCTATGGGGGGTTGCAAGTATTTTGTGACGTTCATTGATGATTTTTCGAGGAAGATATGGTTGTATCCGATCAAAGCAAAGAGCGAGTGTTTTGAGAAGTTCAAAGAGTTCAAGGCGTTGGTTGAGAAGCAATCCGAGCACAAGATCAAGGTGTTTCGATCGGATAATGGCGGCGAGTTCTTGTCCAACCAATTTGGAGAGTTATTGAAGAAAGAAGGCATTGCTAGACAAACCACAACGCCATATACACCACAACAAAACGGAGTGGCAGAGCGTGCAAATTGAACAATTGTGGAAATGGCAAGGAGTATGTTGCATGCACAAAATTTGGGTTTGGACCTTTGGGCGGAAGCGGTGGTGACTGCGGTGTACACACGCAACCGATGCCCGACGAGTGCGGTTCAAAACATGACACCAGAGCAAGCGTGGAGTGGGAGGCCACCCCGCGTGGAGCACATGCGCACATTTGGATGCATCGCATTTGCAAAGGTACCCGATTCTCAAAGAACCAAACTTGAGGCCAAGGCAACAAAATGTGTGTTTCTTGGATATTGTGAAGGTACCAAGGCGTACAGGCTCATGTCGCTCGAGACCAAGAAGATCATTCGAGCTCGTGATGTGACATTTTGCGAGAATTCCAAGGTTGAAGACAATTTGGACGATGGTCCAAGTGGGAGAAGTGGCGATAAAGCGGGGATTGTGGACCAATCTTCCAAATCTCCCGTTAT
The DNA here is from genome assembly GCA_022496805.1 of Pohlia nutans. NCBI lineage: Eukaryota > Viridiplantae > Streptophyta > Bryopsida > Bryales > Mniaceae > Pohlia > Pohlia nutans. The sequence continues at coordinate 19,446,738 of CM040099.1, read as the reverse complement.
TGATATTGTTGATCAAGACGAGGATGACGAAGATGGTGGTGATGAGGAACATATTGAGGAGCCACCTTTGAAGACGAAGAATGGCGAGAAAAAGGCACAAGCAACGGCGGTTGAAGACAATGCATCCTCGAGCGATCGTCGTTATCCCGAGAGAAATCGTAGACCACTTGGCGAGTGGTGGAAGAATCATGTTCTCCCTCAAGGTGAGGAGGAGCATGCAAACGTTGCACTTTTAGATGCTCCATTGACGATTCGTGAAGCGTTGAGTTGTGATGATGCAAACAAGTGGGAGCAAGCCATGCAAGAGGAGTACAATTCGTTGATGGACAATGGCACTTGGGAATTGACTCCGCTCCCCAAGAATCGCAACGCTATCGGTTGTAAGTGGGTATTTCGTGCAAAGAGAGATGCAACGGGTGATGTGGTTCGTTATAAGGCAAGATTGGTGGTAAAGGGCTTTTCACAAATTGAAGGTGTTGATTTTCATGAGACCTTTGCACCGGTGGCGAAATTCACCACTATTCGATGCATTTTGGCCATCAGGGCTGCCATGGATTTGGAAATGCATCAAATGGATGTGAAGACGGCGTTCTTGAACGGCGAGTTGGACGAGGACATCTACATGATACAACCCGAAGGATTTGTGCAACGAGGTAATGAGAACCTTGTTTGCAAGTTGAACAAGTCATTGTATGGGTTGAAGCAATCTCCACGCGCATGGTATCAAAAGATTGACACGTTTCTTGTTCATATCGGGTTCACAAGGAGCATCGCTGATCACAGCTTGTATTTCATACAAAAGGGGCAACATGTGGTCATTGTGATCATATATGTGGATGATTTGATCATCCTTGCAACTTGTATGAGCTCTTTGAAGGCATTGAAGGCAATGCTTGAGAACGAGTACGAGATGAGTGATCTCGGTGAGTTGCACTTTTGTTTAGGAGTTGAGTTTGTGCGAGATAGAGCAACACGCACCATAACAATGAATCGAAGCAAGTATGTTATGGATGTGCTCAAACGTTTTGGTATGGAGGATTGCAAGCCGGTTGTCACTCCATTGCATGTGAATTCCAAGCTCGTAAAGCTCACGGATGAGGAGTATGCATTAGAGGCTCAATCTATGGTGGATGTGCCATACAAGCAAGCTGTAGGGTCATTGATGTATGCTATGATTGCAAGAAGGCCGGACCTTGCGTATTCAATCAGCGTTGTGAGTCAACACATGGCAAGACCGGGTTCAAGTCATTGGGTTGCGGTCAAGAGGATCATGCGGTACTTGAAAGGCACAAGTGATGTGAGGTTGTGTCTTGGAGGTGACAACATTGTGTTGAGTGGGTATTGTGATGCGGATTATGCGGATGATACCAATGATCGTAGATCGACCACGGGGTACATGTTCAAAGTTGGATCGGGGGCCGTTTCATGGAATAGCAAGCGCCAACAAACCACGGCCACGTCAACGGTTGAGGCGGAGTACATGGCAACGAGCCACGGTACGAAGGAGGCCATTTGGTTGAGGCAACTAATGGCGGATGTGAAATGCACTCAAGAGGAGGCTACAACAATCATGTGTGACAACCAAGGGAGTATGTCATTGGCGAAGAATCCAACGCATCACTCACGGACAAAGCACATTGATGTGCAATATCACTTCATTCGAGAGAAGTTAGAGATGAAGGTGATAGAGTTGAAGTATTGTCCAACGGAGCACATGGTGGCGGACGTGCTGACAAAGGCTCTTGCGAGAGATCGACATCAAAGACTAGTGGTGGCATTTGGGCTCGAAGGCTTTGGCTATTCGCAAAGTGGGAGTGTTGAAGTAGGATGATTGCGTGGGCTGATGTTGCTCATAGCCATGCGCATTAGCTAGAGTAGATGATGCAAATGAGCTAGACTTGCAACTAGAGAAGTGGTACTAGTTAGAAGTAATGAGAATTGGGTCTCCCAAGTGATATGGGCTGATCCTAGTGTACTAGGAGTGGAGTATGGGCTGATGTCCCATATGGTTTGCTAAGGGGACTCCCTTGGGTGTGCTACTTAAGAGGGGCAGCCCATGAGTAAAGATTATCTCTTTCCTATGCATTCCAAGTGTTTGTGTGAGGCTTTGGCATTCTAATCTAACCTTCAATATTCACGTCCTCCTTCATCCCCGGCAGGTCGGCTTTGAAAATGTGCGCCTCCCCCGTCTCGCGCCAATCGATCTGCGTGTTGGCAACGGCATGCGCGTCACGAGAAGCCACGCTGCTGTCCAGCCCTGAGAGCGGATCCCACACACTGCCGAACTCCAAAGGATCGAAGCCACGACCGCCGAACATCGAGAGAGCCATATCCGCCTCTGTTCCTCAGCAAAAATCAATTCAATCTCACTGCACGGCAGTAACGAAAACGGATCCCTGTGCAACGAATTGCAAGCAAAATTGACAATGATCAAAGGAAAAAGAATTGTGAGAAGAAACGTTTACAGCTGATGCAATTGTGCAAGACAATGTAATTGGAAAGGCTGTGAATATCTGAAGCTGAATTGCACACTTGCCGATGTACAAGCTCAACGGAATTTATACGCACTGCAGAGGCAGAGGAGCGGAGATGAATACGAAGAGTGGAGAAGGGCCTGGAAGACTTCGAGAAGGCTCTTGAGGGTTCTCGTTGGAAGCCACCAGAGTGTTCCAAGTCAGACTCTAGAACACGCTGAGTTGGCAGGTCTGACGTGGCATCGAGGCAAGTCGTCCAGACTCTACACTAGTGTTGAGGCCAGATTGAGCAGGAATAAGGCCCACTCTAATTTATATCAGGGGCCAGGCCCAATTCACAATTCATTGAGGCTTCCTTTAGGCCAAAGTTCAGAGAGGTAATTTAAATTGAGCCTTCTACCGTACCCAACTGTCCTGGTCGGCAACTCGTGTTGAATATTTATTTATTTTGTAAAAATTATGTGACTATTCTTGGAGACTATGTGGATATTATGTAAGATTCTCATTTTTACCATAGAAAATAGATTTCTTTTTGGAAAAATAATTCTTTATAACTTAGGCTTCTCTTTTTATAATTTATTTTTATCAACCGTGATAGCTGGGTACGATATTATAAAGCCCTTGGACCTTGTTAGTGGTCAAATTTCAAAAAAATACTTACTAGGGGTTCGCTACTCTTCGCACTACCAATGAAAAATGATATCTTATGATACATTGGAAAGTGAAAATCATGAAAATTTTAAATTAATTACCTAAATAATAATTGAAGACGTATAATATTGGCACTAATTATGGTTTGTACATAAGATATCAAATTGATTGTGGAATGTGGTAAAAGTGATTGTGGTTTAGATTGACGACATATAACACAAGTCCAAAGTCAAACCTTAACAATTGCACTAGAGCTCCCTCCCTTTTCACCACGAACAACCTCCAAACGCTCCAATGATCGCCTAATTAGAATCACATGAAATCCTCTTTCTTCAAGTGCAACAGCTGTTGCCCGGCTGATTCTTGAAGATGTCTTGAAATGCAATCAAACAACTTAGTACAACATTGCCCTTGAACACAATGCACCGTAACATAAAGCCTATTAAAGCAAGACCGATAAGTAAAATTCTCCTCATACTTATCAATCTCAAAATTCAAACGACTTCACTAAATACACGAACTTTATTAGTTAGATAGAATAATGGTAAGCAATACAATCACATGATTGTAATACACAAACTCATAAAAAAAATCACTTCAATTAGTCAAAGCATATGATAAAAACCCTAAACCCTAAACACCAAACTGATGACGATTATGAGCAATTTACAAATTCTTGTCTCGACCACTGAATTCATACAATTTCAGATCGACTAACACTGAGACTAAACAAGAATGTTTTGTGTGCATAAGGATGTGAGTGTCGTAACCCTGTAACGATATAAGCAGGTTTGGATTGTGGAGAAGAAGACAACAATCAAGGGCTTTAAGCTCCTGTGGCTTTTATTGGAGACAAAGAACGAAATAAGAGAGGTGGAAGTAAATGAGACACAAAACCCACAACACACCCATCCGAAGCAAATTGCCCATTTGCAACACATCTGGGACACTACCCTTGAGGCCCATGATTCATACTATGTCCTTACGATTGACAATTCCTTCACTTACACTTTAACCCCTAAATGACGGATCAACAATTTTATGGTCTCTGCCCTTTTTTTACGGGCTGCCCAAAATAGAAAAACATGTTTATAGAAAATAAAAAATATCTTCAAATAGGGAATCAAGTCTACTTTCCAACCCAATTTGAATCATGTCAATCTGAATTAAACTCCACTCGGGAGAAATTTTCAAAGACAAACACTTCTACATTTGTCTAGTGTTAGAAAACTTACTATTTGGGGAAAGCAATGATGTTCTCTTCATTAAAAAATTTGCAATTTTTAATTTTAGAATAGAATGTCTAGTTTAAATGAATCATAAAAATTTCAAATTCTAAAAATAAAATTTGTAATTTTGATAAATATATGAAGTTAAATGCTTCTAAATTCATTATAAGAAGATAAAAAGCTATTTTTTGAAATTTGATTGAATGGATAATTACTAAACATCAAGCTCCTCATTTTCTCTTTTGGACTAAACTTCATCAAAGTTGAAGAAGTATTTTTTTATAACACATTTATGTTTTGCCCTTGCCCCCTCCGTCGTTTAAGGTAGGATGTCCTAAAACCACCACCTCCCCCAATTATGACATGTATACTTTTCTTGGGGCCACCACAGTTGAGACCTAAAACCACCAATTTCACTATTTAAGGAGACCAATGACACACCAAGCATTGCAAAGAAATAGTTGGTGGTTTTGGGTTAGCTCATGAGCGGAATTAGGAACAACAAAGTGTGAACATGGGGGAACCTAGAGGTTTGATTTGGGTCACAGGTTACTTTCCACTTTGGAATTTTGTATAAAATTAACAAATGTGAATTAGATGTTGCAAATTTTTGCAAAACCTATTTCGAATTTAGGACTGCCAAAAATAGTCCAGATTGCTTAAGTTGGTGGTTTTAGGACAATCAACCGTAGGGGTTAAACTATTTCCACTTATTACAATTATATGCAATGCTCAACCACTTGAAAAAAATGTGTGCATTTTTTTGACAATAGCAAACCCTACCACAATAGGGTTCTCACAAAATATCGACCTTCCAATCAACTACAACGTTGGTACATTCCCTGTATAGAACATGTCCCTGAGCAACAATCCACCGGATATATGAACCACTTGCAAATATGACAAGTAATGCTCGTTCCAATTTGCTTATATTGTCAATTAAGAAATTCTACACCTTATACAATACATCTCCCACAACTAACACTCTCGAGCTACAATGGTATTGAGGACTTGATGCAATGTAGGCTCTATGTGAACCCTAAAAGACACAAAATAAGATATCTCTTCCTCCACTATTCACAATAGCCCTCAAATTTTTCTTGTTGACATGGAAAAATGATGATTGTACAAGGCATGGTTTTTCCAGTTGAGACAATTCACCCTCGAATATATCATTATAAACCCAAAAGCTTCAAATCAACAATGGCAAAAACTCCAAGGTCGTCCTGAAGACTGAGACCTGTACAGTGGGGTCCAAGGTAGAATGGCGTTTTTGGTTTCGCAGTGAAAAAAAATTCAAGTTTGCCCACTTTGAAAGCCTCCCGATAGCTCAAAAATTGGTATTTTACCACGAAAGTTATACCAAAGACTTATCTTTAAGTTAATTATATGTATGCCAAATTTCAAGACCAAAAGATTCACCCAAAAAAAGTTATTCAAAATCTACCAACATTGGTAGCTGTGGAATTTTTTTCACTTCTGCCAACTTTGACAGCCTCCCGAAGATTGATTTTTTTTTTTGTTGCCATGAAATTCTAGGAAAAAAAAACCTCTTTATGTTAATGACATGTGATAAAAATCTCAAGGCCAAAAGATTAATACAAAAAACGATATTAACAATCTACGAACATGTGTAGTTGTGGGAAACAATGGGGGAAACTACACACATTGGTAGATTGTAAATATTTTTCTTTGTATAGATTTTTTGACCTTGAAATTTGGCTTGAATGTTTTTGTCATAAAGAGCATGTTGTACCAAGAATTTCATGGTAAATAGACAATTTCTCAACCGTAGGGAGGGTGTCAAAGTTGGTAGCAATGTTTCCCCCATTGTTTCCCACAACTACACATGTTGGTAAATTGTCAATATCGTTTTTTGTATTAATCTTTTGGCCTTGAAATTTTTATCATATGTTATTAACATATAGAGGTTTTTTTTCCAAGAATTTCATGGCAAAAAAAAAATTAATTCAATCTTTGGGAGGTTGTCAAAGTTGGCAGCAGTGAATAACTACCAATGTTGGTAGATTTTGAATAACGTTTTTTTGGTGAATCTTTTGGCCTTGAAATTTGGCATGCATATAATTAACTTAAAAAAAAGTCTTTGGTAAAACTTTCGTGTTAAAATACCAATTTTGGAGCTCTCGGGAGGCTTTCAAAAAAGGCAGTACTGAAAAAAAATTCACTGCGAAACCAAAAACGCCATTCTACCTTGGACCCCACTGTACAAGTCGAAGGAATTGATTTTGTTTCTAGACACCAGTACTCGTGATACTCCACGCCTTGATTCCTGTTCACTCCCAATTATCCCACCTCTTTTGGCTGCTATAAAACCTCAGACCTTGCCTGGTTTACTCACGCAACCAGGTACTCAACACAAAGCAAACTATTCTTTCGCCTTTTATTGGAGAATACCTTGTGATGGGTACACGCATTGGCATACCTTTTTGTTGGATTGCTCCTAATGGGCCCAATCCTTCAAAACTCATACTCGAAACCCTAACCCCAATACTTTGCTTTAAAACGGTGGTGGAGATAGCCTCGAATGGTCATGGAGATGAGACGAAATAGAATCAGTCATAGTAACAAAATAGAACTATATTTGTGCTAATGACCCTAACATCTCATGCATGCCAAACTAACTCCGACTTTCGTTGTCACTGGAATTTTATATTCTTATATATACCCCTTAAGTATGTCCAATTATTGACTCAATTTCAAATTTTACTAGTGTAGCCATGTGCCGTTGACTTGACATTCCCTATGACTTAGCCGTTAGAAATGGCCTAATATGGGTACTACTTCTACGTGTCTCACATAGTGTGACTTATGTCTAACTCATTATTTTTATGTGTGCTAAAAATTCTGTCTTTAACTATATATATATATATATATATATATATATATATAGAGTTATAGTTATAGTTGCAGCCATGGTGTCTATAACACCCTTTAAGTTTTGTAATTTTCCAATGTTTTTATTTTTACCAAAAGATATTTCTTGAAAGTCACACTCTTTTTGAAGGGGATACTTGTATCAAGCCATCACTCGCGTGCTTTTACATAATATTGACTTATTTTAAATTCAATTTGCCACATAAATGGCTAGATAAAGGAAAGCGACCAAAACATAGTATACTAGAGCAATGGGAGTCAACATCCTTTTGCAATGGGACCACAATCTAATTACAATTAAAAACTAAGTTTACGTGTCAATGACATGGTAGTCCCTATATTCATGGAATAGAAACGCCATTCTTGCATTACTTAGGGCCTCTTTACACTAGAGGCAAGAAGCCGTGAAGTGAGAAATTTCAGCCAATGAGAGGTGTGAAAACCGAGAAGACCAATTTCTCATTGTTTGAAATTTCTCTCCTCACGGCTTCACCTCCAGTGTAAACAGACCCTTAAAAAAGTGGATCTAAGTGAAGATTCTCTTGCGATCTAGTTTTCAAAAGTGTGCTCCAAAGCATGGCTCTACACTAGTAGGAAATGTGTCGTTTTTCACTTCTTATAAATGAAAAAGGAATGAAACCGCACCAGGCACATGGGTTGCATCGACGCTAGTGAGTGGTTTTGGTTAGAAGAAGACAAAAATAAGGTACAATATTCCGCCACGGCTAGGATGTTGTATCGGGAACCTCCCGTGTATTATCTCGTGTAGAATGTAGCCAGCGGGTACATTTGCCCAGGTGAGGTTCATTGCTAGAAGTTTACACTAGAAGCTACGGGGTAAACGTTGCTTTTTACACTAGGAGTGCAATTTATTTGAATTTGTACAAACGTAGTTTAGACCTCTCCCAAACGTAGCTTCTGATAATGCTACGACCAGGGGCTAGCTTAAGCTACGTTCTTTTTATCAAGGGAACGCGTTGTTCCCATCCTACTCTAGGGTTGTTCTAGGGTTCCCTTACCATCTAATGCGCTCCACGTGGCATATTGTACATTCTAATAATATACGGTTCCTTAAGATTTTCACAGCTACTGTGCGAGCGCCTAGTAAAGATAAAATTAATTTTACAAGAGCAGTTACTACAGGTAAGTGTGTATTATTTCTAATAATAAAGTTACAGTAAATCCAAACATTTGCATGAAATCCAAGAACTTACTTGTAAAGAATCACCTCTTGGATGTTATTTTTATTTTAACGTGAAGCTAATTAATCACTTGGTTATTTTTAGACATGCAAGTAGGAAGGGTCCGGGTTCAAAGAAAAAAGTGCTTCCAATTTCGACTGTATTCTATGGTCCCTAGTCTCTAGCATTTATTGATAAGAATAACATGTGTCATTTTCAGATTAGTTGATTAATAGTTCCGATTGCGCATACACATCCATATAGTCAATGGTGCTTCCGAAATTGATGCCGAAACAGGTGGACAATTCCGTAGGGGTCTTTGAAGGACATGTGTCATTCCAACTGACATTATTACATGATTTTTTATAGCATTCTAGACCAAATCCATGGGAATGTTAGCCATTAATTGATTCGTTCTTTATCCACTGCATTATCCAATAATATGTATCAATGTACTGAAGACATGAATCAGTGATGTAAGCATATCTAAACTGTCACATTATATTACTGAGAAAACAATACTCCTCATTGATACTCTATTACCACGCATGAAACATTATCACAGCCGCTGTTGTACTGTGTGTGTACCCAATGTACAAGAATGACATAGTCTGCTATAATCTTAAGTTCTAAACTAACGTCATAGCTGATAGTGAATATTCACTTCATACTTTGTACATCGTCAAAGAAAATGAAGAGACGGCGGCTCAGGATTGGTCTAATGGAGCTTCTTCGTCGACACTGGTCCGACTGCGATCTTCATCATTCCTGTCGATCGTCCTCTTCGTCATCGCTTCCTTCATCCTCTTCATCGTTCGACTCTTCCCCGTCATTGTCATAGCCAAAAGATTCATCGGATCCTTCGTTCGAACTGGAGCTCGCATGCAATTTGACGTCACCGCTGTCATCGTCTTCTCCCGAGGAAGATGTATCTGCTGATCCTTCGCTATCTGGATCAAGGGATTTGGCCGCTGGCTTCGCCTTCTTTTTCTGCAAAGCCTTCTTTCCCTTCGATTTTTTTGTGGACTGTACATCCACGGCATACTGCAATTCTTCGAAAATGGTCTTTCCTGTGACCGACTTCTTCTCGTAGGTGCGTTCAATTAACGTAGGCACACCATGTCTTTTTGCGTACAAGATCTCGTCATTACTGGGTGCACGGCCAAATTTGTCGCTCTGCAATATAGAGGGCAAACATAACTATGTCAATAAAAGCCTCATCTCATTTTTCTCTCTTCCCAATGCAAAGCATAACTTATTGTATTTTATCACTCCACTTGTTAGAATGATAACAACATCTGCTTGATACAATAAGTTATGCTTCGCATTAGGTCCCTGTTCGTATCACTCTATTAGCATATGTTGTTACCAGTCCACCTATTCTTATCATATCACTCTACCAGATGTTGTTATGACTCCACCTATTTGTATCCCTGTACCAGATGTTATCACTCCACATGTTCTTATCATATTACTCTACCAAATGTCTAGATGTTATTACTCCACCTATTTGTATCACTCTACCAATGTTGTTATTACTTCACATGTTCTTATCGTATCGCTCTATCAGATGTTATTATCACTCCACATGTTCAAATCACTCTACCAGATGTTATCATTCCACATGTTCTTATCATATCACTCCACTTGTTCTTATCACTCTACAACGACTAAACCAATATAACTAGAACAAAGCAGTTCAGGTAAATAACTGAAGTAAGATTTCAAAATGCAATGGGAGAAGAAAACACTTACAAACTTAACGATTAATTTCTTCACTCTACCAGGGCCGAGTTTATGGGTGAAGCGGATGGTCTTAGTTCTTTCCTCTGCTGCAGCCCTGCATTTCTCGGCCTTTTCTTGATATTTCAGGTTAGTTAAAGAATCATAGATAGCATTCCAACTTGTGATTGAACAACCAACTGGTATAGGCACAGCAGACTTGTTATGCCACTTCTCGAATCTCTTCCTAAGTCTGTTCCGCCTCTCTTTGAGGTTATTCCCTACTTGGTGCATGACATATTTTCCACACCTATTACCGGGATATATCTGCTTCAATCTATATTTGAAATGGCTTTTCATCTCCAGTTCTTGCTGACGCCATTCGAGATGCCACTCAAATACCATTTTTGCTCTTTCGAATGCAAACTGGCTAAGATGCTCCCAGTACATACCTACAAGCTCAAACAACCCATTCAATTCAAGAGGCGAGATATCGTTTACGGTGTCCCATGTGCCTAATGATAGTGCATCGGAGCAAGTTACTCACCCGTGCCCAACCGACTGCTGGCTATAGTGAATATCGAGTTCTTTACTGGTCTTACCTCTACTGTGAATATTGACCTTACTATCTCGGCGTGATTGGACCACAGTCTTCGTAGTTGTCATGGAAGTCCCTTGTTTTAAGCTCTCTCGAGGGCTGCGGAATGTCTTATGCATGAGAATTCCGGTGGACCTACATTTCTCCGCTTCCAGTTCTGGGATACGCCAATCAATGTCGTCGATGCGCTTCCAAGTCGTCTCTTCTTCTACTTCCTTTTCTAGTTGATCACGAACTGTAGAGGATTTGTTCTTTTTAGAAGAAGATCCTTCCCGTACACCCTTCCCTCCCTCAGAAATCTCTTCAAAGCTATGCTTCTTCATACCCTTGGTCTTTTGTAATTTCCTCTTTCCATCCTGCAACATCCAAGAGTTTTATCCCGAAGACTTCTTTGTATTGCAAGGTACTTACAATCACTGTAACATAAAATCACAACTCAAAATGAATTCGACAAAAAGCAGTTCGGCATGAGTGAATTACCTTGGCGGCGGCAGTCAGTAGTCTAGCAGCTGCCGCAAGGCTAAGTTGCTGCAGATAGTCGTGCAGCTTTCTCTTGAAGACGTCCGGTGATAACTCACCGTCCACCAACTTGTCCTCCATGGTGCGAGCGTCGCTGGTTGTTGCAGCGGGACTTCGAGGAGGCAGTCCTAGAACGGGTGTAGTGACAGTCAGCGGATGACCTTCAACTTCAATACTCACCACCGGTGGAGGCGTTGCAACTGGAGTACTGAACGGGGTAGGGCGCAACGAGCAAGCTGGAACTTCGCCTTCGTTGACAGAAGGATTCTTTGGGGCTGCTTCAGAATTAGAAACTCATTGGGGCAAGTTCAGTAAAGGTTGAAAGCGTTGATACATACGTGCTCTAATCTCCGACGGTGTATTTGAATGGACGTGTTGCAGACTCCCTGACATTTGTAAGGACGGTTGTACTGGAGTTGGTGATATCATATCCACTGCGCCGACTGCATGGTCGACCGACCGAGCTGCTTGAACTTCTCTTCTTAGTTGTTGAGAAGGTCTCATGTTCGATAATACCGGGTGAACGGATGCGCCACTGTGAATGCTCCTTCGAAGGGTCTCTGGAGACAGAGTGAGGCGTAATGGAGCAGGAGTTCGACTTGGAGGCGTCGACGACGACAATGGCTGTTGCGAAATAGTGAGCCTTTTCGTAGACGTAGTGACTGTAGCACCTCTAGAGCTTTCTAATACCACTACGTCATCTTCATCAAAGTCTCGGTGCTCATACGTACGATTCTCGCTTGGTCGTTGCTGCGTATCTTGGTCTTCAAACTCACTCTCCACTGTAGTACCCTCCTCAGCAACTCTCCTTTTAGATTGTCTGCTCGCGCGAGTGCCCGGCTTTGCATGCACTTGGAGGTCTTTGGAAGTCTTAAGCTTCTTTGTTGAAGCTGCAACCCTTTGTACGCTCTTCTCTTGTCCCTCCGTCGACTGTCCTTTTCTTCCTCTTGCGGCTGCAACTCTCCCTTTCCTTGAAGGCACCGCAACTACGTCTCTCGACTTCTGAAGCTTCTCTGGCGTTCGGAGAGCCTAAAGTGACATCACCTTTGGATTCACGTCGCCACTATGAGCGTCAATTGCCAACTCCATCAGAGGGCCGCCACCTTGATCCGCCGCTTGACTGCTTTCCCCTCACGTACGTCCTTGCACCCTCATTACGTTCTTTCTCTATTGTCTAAACAAATTATAGAGTTCTAAGAAAATTGTTCACGGACAACCACGCTCTAATTAATGCATATAGAACACACTCCAAAGACTGTGTGAATATTAAAATATGTTAAGTGCATATATAATGATGATGAAGTAGTCGTTACTATAATTCCAATGCAAATTACGATTTGAAAAATGCATTAATTTTTGAGAATAGAAGGGCCTTTTTTCATTTTAACAAATCCCAACTGGATGAAAAATGTGTAGTTACCATTGTTGTACCCGAGTGTAGTACAAGGTTGGTGGGTGCTAATTGTACTAGGGTAGGAATTGAATTCAAGTGATGCAGATGGCAATAAAACTCAGAGAGTGTAAAGTATGGAAAGACTGTCAGTTAGAGCTGAAATTTTGCAAATGGTGATTTGTTAAAGTAAGATCAGACTTTGTAGTAAATGATGACTAAGGAACCCATAAACGTTCTACTGTCATTACTAGGACATTTCATTATTTAATGGGTATGTATGAATGGTATCTTTCTTTTTGTTTCTTCTTTTATGTAAATAATTACGAGGGTTGGGTAGGTTAATTAAAATATGGGTATCATGTGTATTTGTGATGTTTACTTTTAAAGTGAAAGTTATGGAGCAAAAGAGGTATATTCTGGAAAGTGGGGAGTCCGCCTAAACCGTAAACCCTTAAACGTCTCATGGGATAGTATATAAGTTGTCGTATAATTGAGATTTACTACCAACAAGAAACGCTCAATTGGGATCTTAAAAACTCACTAGAATCGCATTGATCAAAATTTCAACTTTTCTTTTGAGTTCAAACTCATGAAAGGTATGAATCCATTCCAAATACAACCATAGTACACCGTATTCTATTGGTCGCAACGGCACATGAAATTCTGTAGGTGTTAAGAAAACCTAAACTTTGAGAAATAAGTTTTTCCACTGTAACGGCAGGATCCCGTTATAGATTTTTATAGGAGTGAATGGGAAAAATTTCATAAAATTAGAAGAAACAGAGTGCATTTAGTAGAGTTTGCAAGGAAAAGGTAAAACTGCAGTGTTCTTGGATGGTTTTGGACAGACTCTGAAGACATGGGAGACATAGGTTAATTGGTGAAAAAAATTCTTCTGTGTGAAACTTTTTGATGTGGTACTGTGTACAAGAGGACAAAAATTTCAGAAAGAAATAATGACAAAGATATTAAATTTGATGCTCAAAGGTACTTTTGAAAACAGCGGTTCCAGGGGTTAAAATGTACATACTTTGTGAGAGAGCTCCATGTATGTGATAAGTATAAGTCCATTGTGTATACAGTGCTATCTTGTACATAGACATATGTATATAGCATGATAAAGTATAGAGTACAGTCCAACATTATTGATGTCACAGGTGAAACATCCAATTTCAAATCATGGGCGTGGCTGTTGCAGATGTGTACACATTTTGTCTTTGATGGTGTATTTCTAATACTCAGTTCTTACACAATTATGTACAACGTGCAGAAGGTATCAACTGACTTGGCAGAATAGGGCGAATGCACGGACAGAGTTCCGGCGAAGACACCCTAGAAGAAACGGATGACCAGGGGCACCATATCCTGTTGGGATGGAGGAGATCCCGTGCTTTGCACAATGGTTTCAAGCACACATCGAAGAAGAAAAAGAGCAGGGGGTGGCAGTGCCGATGATGTGGAGGACTCCAGTAAACCACCCTCTCTCCAAGCGTAAAGATTTCGAAGCATGTATTCTTATGGATATCACTTTCGAGTGAAGAGCGCAGAGTCTAGCATAAACGATACGTGTGACTCAAGGGTAGCTGCAATTTTCTGAAGGCCATGTCGTGCAGGAAGAAGAGATCCAAACCCTGTTGATGCCAACCTTGAGTACATAGGCCAAATTACAGAGATTGTGGAATTGAACTATGGTCGTCATTGCACAGTGCTACTAGTCTGTGAGTGGGTGAAGGCGCACAACAGAGGAAGGACAACTACAGTGAAGAAAGATGAATGGGGATTCACGATGACGAACTTTGACTCACTTGTCCCATTTGGTTATGACTTATGAGTCATTTGCTTTCCCAGTGCACTGTGACCAAGTATTTTTCTCTGATGATGAGGATGAGCCAGGTTGGAGGGTGGTGTTAAGAACAGAGGTTAGAGGCCGTCGAATAGACAGTGAAATGGAGGAAGAAGATGAGGCACAGTTGTTTGGAATGGGACATGACCATGATTTTGAGGGCCTTAGAGCACTCATTCATATTCCGGAGATAAATTCGGATCTTCTACCTACTGGAAGGAACATTGAAATCCCAGATTCAATGAACCGGATGGCAGAGGAGAATGCTGGAGCATATGACAGAGATGTTGGAGAATCTTCAGAAGGGGAGGACTAGATGTTTTTGGCCATGGTACGTATCCTAAAACGTCTTGTCAATTTTCCCAGGGATCTGGAATGGAAGTTAAGAATTCTAAAATTGGATTTGTTTTAAATATATTCACAGAAATATGTATCTCAAGAATCCTATGAATAAGAGAGGAATACAATATTCAGTCTAAATTGTATATGTTTATAGTGATTCTCATGTAGCCAACAGTGTAATAATTGCACATATTGAAGACGGCATCATGAAGTGCACCATGTGTGCTTTCCCCGAACCTTGAAATGTGGATTTTATTGGACCAGATCGAAAATGTAGTTCCTGACATGTGGTATGATAGATGCTTGAAATTGAGATGTCAATAGTCTCACTGTGTAGTATTGTTATCTGCCCAATTTTGCAGATCATGGGTATGACAAGGTTGGCCCCACGTTATCCGAACCATGCATGCAGCAAACATAGTGCTATACAACGACGGCAACTGCAATGCATGAAGCAAAGAAACAGTCTTATTCTGTGTATGCATATTTCATCCATTGTATATCAACCAGGTGAAGTACCAGATAGAGTGTGAGGTTTTCAACATTGAATGATGCTAAACATTCCATTAACTAAGGAAGAGTTGAGCATTGCAGAGATTCGTATATTGCAAAGGGTTGCTTAGTACACTAAATAGGTAGAGTAGTGTTAGATACAAAAATTTGCAAAAATATGTTGTGATTTTTATTGTTGACTAGTCTTTTTACCCTCTATGTTGGTAAAGATGGGGATCTTTCAATAGTATTGGAGACAATGCCTTTGGTAATTTTTTGGTCGAGAGTAAAAATCTGTAATTTGTTAAAATCTTATAGTTACCTAACACTAATCTACTTATTCACTGTAGTGATGAAGTGTGTAATTACAGTTTCAGATGCTAAATGACTTAATTACTGAAGTTAGCAAAATCTGAAACCCTGGGGTAATTTCTGGATCGTTCAGTACACACACTCCCCAAAGCAGTAGCCAATTCAGGTGAAAGTATGACTATTTAACTTACAAGATGTTTGTTTCCCACTTTCTGAAACAACTGATTTTCAGTCACTCCTGAACCTTTTACGCATGTACCTTTGCCTAAGATTACCATTCACTTAGGCACAATTTAACATTGGGATGGTAATTTTTGAACATTGAAATCATTGTATGTTATTGTGCAGATGGGGTAAAGGTAAAAACCGTTGTAGTCAAAGTAAATAATAATGGTAAAATTACATTTGGACAGGTATTGGTAAATGTGAATAGTCACTGCGGTAAAAAACATGTTTGAAAAAAATATACATCGAATTGGTGTAAATGGCCACATTAGCAAATCCACCTTCAAAACTGAAAGAATTAGTTGTACAAAAAGTGCACTATCAAAATCAACAAAAAATAGGCGGACGTTTTGGTGGAATTCATAGAAAAACTGAAATTCTGTTGATACGGTCGATGTAGTGCGCAAATCAACAGAAATGTGTACAATTTTTGTTAATTTTGGCAGCGTTTTCTAGTAGTGTAACAGCGGCTTCGCAACAAAACTCTTAAGACTGTTTCAAAAAAACGCGGGAGGGTGCAGTTCGTGAGTAGTTCAGAAACACGAAGAGGGGCAGGATTGCCTTCAGCGAAGGATGAATTCGAAACGAAGGCGTTGGCCAGAAAACCAAACGTCTGTGAGGTTAGGCAAGGTCCCGCCCTAGGACGTGGTTTAAATCTATGCATCCAGTTCTAAGATCAATGGGATTTTGAATGCTGCACTTGGGCGCCAAATCCACCCATAAGGAATTTAACGTTTCTGTTCGTCCCGCCATTGTGGACAGAGACTGTGCGGAGATGTTGAAGAGGATTTGCTAAAATAAAATAGTTCATTAAAAAAATCTATTTGGCCTCTGACGTTAGAATAAAGCTTCTAAAATGCAAGGATATGTTGTAATAATGTAGCCGCTATTGATCAAACAACTTCATGTAATAGGGTTTACTTGATAGGATTAATAGACAATCATAATTTATAATTACTGATTTGGGAACATCAACTCGTAAGCACGTCTTTGTCACAGTAATAGTTCAAAATTTGGTAATGTTTCATTTTCGTCCATCATTTACTTCTTATTCCCTTGCATTTATGGTATGTGATGATGACATTTTCTTCTTAATACCACAGGAACTAATATAACAGTGAGTGGAAGGAAACCATGGTTCGAGAAAATAAACAAAGGGATGTATCAGCTTACATGTCCAAGAGGCCTCCTAAGAACAAAGAATGGCCTCCATCAGCCCCGAATGTCCCACACCTAAAAGTAAAGAGGAGTAGGCCTGTGGACGGAGAAGCATCCAGACTTCAGATCCAAATTTTCTGTCCCTGTTTGAAATGTTCACATGGAGACAAACTAGTCCCAAGATTGTTGCGCATAGTAGAAGAGCATCTCAAACTAAGAGCAATGTCCGATAAATTCAAGGTTAGTAAAAAATCCCCTTTTCTTACTGAGGAGCATGTAATTAAATGTTTTGTGTTAGTGTTTACCGTGGCATGGACATTAATCATTGAATACAACCTTACTTTATAATTTAAAGACCTTGCTACCTCTTGATAGTACGAGTTTCTCTTATTTATCAATTTTGAACTATGTGTGAAGGAAGAAATTTTTAAAAATAACAAAAAACCCCTTCATGTGAATAATATAACAATAAAAAATTACTTCATTACGTCTAATTAATAAGTTGTAACATATAAATTTTCTTTTCATTTAACCCCTAAATGCCCACAGGCCTCTCCAGATTTGGAGAATTGCAAAGATCAATTATAAAATGCAACTAAGAGGGATATTTTTGAATTTGATGTATGAATAAAAGTTGTACATTATGAATTTTAGATTCTATTCATACGGTTAGATCTCCAATTGCTATCACCAATATTTTTGTATAAAATTTGAAACTTCAAATTCAATGTCCTTTTGTAATTTGATTACAAATAAGATATTGACAATCTGTGGAAGAAATTTGTTGTGATGGGTTGAAATGTAATACTCTAAGTGTAGTGATTTTTAGAGATTTTTTGGTTGCTTAATTTTATGAATTGATTTTTTCAAGAGCATTTTTTATTTGTTTTGAACTAAGATCTTAGAAATTTTTGATGAATCATTGCAACATAATATGAGGCATAAAAATTTCACAAATCATCCCCTAATCACTATTCAGTTTACACATGCATAAAGCTAACTCACATATTCAATAAAAAATCCACACTGCAAAAAGTGCATGACGGATGAGAAAAAAGCTTCTGATTGTGTACATCGTCCTAAAAATGGACGCTTGGGTAGCTAAGGGTTAAATTCTATAAGTTTGATAATGAAGTGGTAGATAATAAATTCTTAGCTTTGATTGAGTGGTGCGTTTTTATATTGAGCCACCAAAAAGATATGTGTATAGACTTATAGTTCTTTAGTAATTGACCTTCCTACTTCTTGATACCAATTTCTCTTACTTATCGATTTTGAACTATGAGGACAGGAAGAAATTTTTAAAAATTATCAAAAAAAACCCTTCATGTGAATAACTTAACAATTAAAAAATTACTTCATTACATCTAATAAGTATACACTAAATATGTCAATGATGTTGAAATTTTGGGATTCAACGATATGCCTAGATAATAGTATGGCCCAACAATTCTATATTTTAAGAATTTTGATTGTTTACTTATTTCAACATCTTCACTTGCTATGCCCTCTTCAGGTACTATATGAAGCACAGATGATGGTCTTGAACCCAGAGTGGACCCCACAAGAACCCTCCGTCCCTCAAACTATTTGGTAGATTGCTTTATACAAAGATTAATTACTAATAACGGTTGACACTCTATATATTTCATTGCTTTGAGCTATTCCTTTCATTTCTTCAATCCGGCCCCTGCCCTAGTGTAAACTAGGCCTAAGTAATTTTTTGCACTATGTTTGCTTGCAAAAATACAGTTAGTGAAGTTGAAGTGCATAGCACAGTTTTTTTTTCCAGATCCGCAAGGGCACCATGGAAGTGGTGATTTTAGCTTACTGGAATTTCCCATGTCGTTATGTTTTTCATTTTCCAGTTCCGGCGTGCTTATCTTCAATGACGTGCAGTCACCATTGGTGGAAATTCTCCCGCCCGTTTGAGTGTTGAACGGTTTGTGCCACTTGTGTAAGGTTTAGGGAGTTCCCGCCAAATTTTCCACTTCATAAGAGAGCCTAAACCTTGTTCAAACTTCAAAGTATGCAAGTGCAGCATGCTTACGCTTAAACCTAACAGTTTTTGAGTTGCAAGATTTTTCGAAGAGGCTCTAAGGAAGTTCGGGAATTACAGGTAACGATTTGATGCTCCGTGTTTGATAGTAATGTTGCTAAGGACTTGACCTTGTAGAATTACGGGAATTTACAGGTAATGATTTGATGCTCCGTGCTTGACAGTGATGTTGCAAGGGCTTGACCTTGTAGAATTAGAGCATAGTTGCATGTTTCAAATTTGTTGTTTATTACTTATGGAAGGATTCAGCTCGATCTGAGTTGGGTTGTAGGAATGTTTTTATTTCGAGGTAATGTAGGTTGGACTCTATTATTTAGTTTTGGAGCCGCAATCTACTATACATGTAGCATTAAATGGCCAAATTTTGACATCAGGTCACACTAGAGTCAATGTTCACTTACGTCCTTCCTGATGATGTTTGTTGTAGAATGCTAATGTTCAAATACAATTTTTTTTCATGTAGAAAAATGTCACAAAGAAAATTTCGGTCACGCCCATTGGTAGTGCAGACTTTGGGATCGACCCTCATGCGGAAGAGAACCCAAACTAGCTAAGAAGATGGAGAGTTCACGCGAGATTGGGATGATTAATTATGATCAATGTATCATACCAAGCTTGCCGAACAGCTTATTTTGCAAATCAATATGGCCGAAGTTGTTTACTGGCGAGATAGATAAGCAGAGGAGAATGCAAAAGATGTTGCAGTTAAGAGAAGTGAATTGGTTTTGGCACATGGTGGTAGACGATTGTAAAGATATGTTTGATTTTCAGCTGAAGGTCAATCAAGGGCAATGGTTGGGAATTGGTAAAAAGTAGCGCATAGTACCAAAATGCTTCTCTTTTTGGGGTCGTAGATTTGATGGTCTTCCTTAGTTACTAATTGTAAGTAGGCGTACATGCTGTAAGCACTACCTCGAAATCATGTCATTGGCAGTGCCTCCCCACTTTTTATAAATTCTAATTCTTGCAACAACAATTTTCACTTACAAGCTTTCTATTGCATTATGAAATGTTTTGAATTTGGCATGGACAACCTTGGTCCGTCAGTTATCTGGAATTGTATAGGTCGCCAAGACATTGAGTGGTTTCGTCAAGACTGTAGTGATTTTCTGGATAAGGGTGAAATATATCTATATGTTGGGAAACAAATTGTATGAGAACATCACGGTGAAATGAAGGGAACATCAAAAAATTTCAAAACGTAGCTGCCGTCAAGAAATCGTAGCTACCAGTATATGAAACGTTGCTATGGAAATGAAACGTAGCTGCCTTTATAAAAACGTTGTTTATATCACAAATGTAGCTTTCTTATTGTAGCTGAACTGCATATATTCTAGTAGTGGTTCCCGATACTACATGTGTTCCTTCCGCCACTGTTCACTATTTCTATGAAGTGGAGAATGAAAAACAACAGATCTGCTACTAGTGCTATGATAGACGACCTGTTTCCGATCACCTTTGTTGAAATGTCTGCCCCTTCGGGATTAGAACTCGCTCCACCTCGTTCCCACTTGTGAACGTGTGGAGCTTGGTCCCTTGTGCTTCCCTGCTTTTCAGGGACCTCAAGGGTATATCTGTGACTCTCTTCTTTTATCAGTAAACATTCTTGTTTCCCACAGTTATTCCCTGTGTGCACCTTTTAGCACGGTATCAGAGCCGGTACGGCTTCGGGATAGATTCCCTTGCTCTTCTCCACGTTCAGTTATCCTGGCTCAGGAGTGAGACTCGTTTTGTTTCTACAGTAGTTTTCTACACTTGATCACAGTTATCTTGTACTACTCATTACTCTTCATTTTTTTATTTTTTATTTTTTATCGAACATGTCAGGGGACAATAGTTTCAGTGACGTTGTCCGCGGCCACACCACTCCTGCCAGTTTTGGTAGCGGAGATGGAGCCCCGTCGGGAAACCAACACGGAGCCACTGGCCGCTTAGCAGTAGCTACAGCTGAAGCGAATTTACCAGAGTCTTATCATTTTGCTGGTGCTTCAAACTATGGAGTTTGGTCGTTCAGGATTAAACATGAGCTTCAGAAAGATGGTTTGTTCTTCTATTGCACCACACCCCCATCTTCTCCCATGGGAACAGTGGAAATATCAGAACGATCTAGATGTATAAGCTTGTTTATGAAGAATGCCAGAATGTCCGGTTTGAAGCTCCTCAAACGATACAATGACCCGTATGAGCTTTGGACTGCACTTAAGCACCGCTATGAATCCGACCAAGGCTCAAGGCGGGCTCAACTGATAGACAAATTCTTTCGCCTCAGGAAGCTTGAGAGCATTACCATGGATGAACACCTCACGGAAGTGAAGAACATCTCTGACATGCTTGAAGAAGTCAATTGCGGCCTTCATGAGGACATCGTAGTTTATTATACGCTTCAGAATTTACCAACCGAGTACGATGTCTTTAAACGTATGCACATGAGCAACCTGCCATCGTACAGTGATCTGGAGGCGAAACTGCTTGGGGAAGAGATCTCTCTCACCTGGAATGCAGAAGAACGACACAATGAAGCCTTGTTGGTAAGCCGCAACAACTACCGAAGAGCTTCACCATTCCGCGCACAACAATCACACGGGTTCTCCAACAGCATGACGGGACCATCATCTTATACAGGACAACATCGACCCCAAAACTATGCAAGGAATTACCAGCCGCCAAGCTACCAAAACGCTCAGAATTTCCAGTCTCAGGGAGGACGGCACCAAAACTACCAACCCAGGTACCGATCACGTGGACCTGAAATTCCTCGCCCGGAGTACTATAATTTTTGTTTTCAGCGTGGCCATCTCGACCGTGAATGTGACTTAAAGGCGATGGTTGATCGCGCCAAAGACATTGAGTTTCGACTCCAGGACCGACGCAAGCGTTCAATGCAAGGACAGATAAATTCTGTCGATGACGACATTGATGGCGAACTCCAAGACTTACACTGTGAGCGTGAAGAAGACTACGTCGACTTAGATGCTGAACTCAACATTGAGGCCTGCATGGTGGAAATGTCTCTCAAAGAACAACCTGACTCTTGTAAGTTTTGCAAGACTCCAAAAATCTCTTCTCCCTGCTTGTCACCGCAGTTGGCCTCTGCTAGTGTGGTCGAACTCAACTTGGTCCACACACCAGAATCAATTTCAGTCTGGTATTTGGATTCCGGAGCCACCCATCACATCACAGGGAATCAGCAAGTATTCTCGTCGCTTCACCAGAGTCTCACCACAAGTGTCAAAACTGCTGGCGGACACGGTCATGACGTTTTGGGAGTCGGCAATGTCGACATGCAATTTCCGAGTGGAGGCGTTCAGAGTATTTCTCATGTCCTTTACTCTCCATCGATTAAGAAGAACTTGCTGTCAGTTGGACACATAGCTGACAACAATTACAGCCTCGAGTTTGTTTCTGAAGGTTGCACTATTCGCAACAGGCAAACCGGAGAGACAATCGCATTTGCTTCAAGGGAAAATTCTCGGGGGCTGTATCGACTTCAGGGTGAAATTGTGCCACCATCACTTGAGATAAATTCCATCTCTTCCGAGCAGCCCTCAAAATTTGACATATGGCACCGGAGATTGGGGCATTTTCATAAGGAAGGGATACATCGTATGATTCTATCTAACGCAGTTATAGGTCTGCCCCGACTAAGGTTACCTGATAGACCTTGTCTAAGCTGCTTTCAAGGCAAGCAAGCGCGAACAAAAATACCCAAGCGTTCTGACACCAGGGCCGATCAACCCCTGCAGTTAGTTCACTCGGACGTTTGCGGTCCTTTTCGCCAACCTTCTCTGGGTGGTGCAAGGTATTTTGTTAGCTTCATCGATGATTTCTCTCGTCACACTTGGGTGTCCTTCATAGTCCGCAAATCAGAGGTGCTTGACAAATTCAAAAAATTTCAGCGAGAGGTGGAGAACAAACAACGTCACATTGAGACCTTACGATCAGACAATGGTGGGGAGTATACGTCACAAGCTGTCACAGATTTCTGTGAATCTCATGGAATTCGTCGTGAGCTCACCGTCCCTCACACTCCGCAGCAGAACGGCGTTGCTGAGCGGAAGAACCGGTCGCTCCTCGACATCACTCGTTGCCTGCTCATCGACAAGAAGCTTCCCAACTTTCTCTGGGGAGAAGCGGTGAGAGCTGCCTCGATTATTCTAAATTTACGGTCTAGCAAGGCCTCTCCGGATCGAACTCCGGTAGAAATTTTTTCGGGTCGCAAACCGTCAGTTACAGATCTGAGAATCTTTAGATCCACCGTCTACGTCAAGGATAATTCTTCCAACTTGGGCAAGCTGGATGCGCACTCCGAGGAATGCATTCTACTCAGCTACGACGATCCTGCTAAAAAATACCGGTGTTTCCAGCCTTCCAAGCGACGAGTTTTCGTTTCACGCGATGTTCGCATCATTGAATCTTCACACGTGGACGTCGAAGACCCTTCCGATTCTGATCTCATAGAAATCAGCAATTCCGCGCATCCTTTGGCTTTTGCGCCTCTGCCAATAATACCGGACCAGCCTGCAATCACGTCGCCCGTAACGCCCGCTCCAACTGCTGTTGCCAGGTTCTCCGTCAGCATTGCCAATTACCGCTCATCCAGTTCCGGAACCTCCGCTACTGCTAGCCCACGTCTGCACCAAAGTTAACAACTGGCAGAATCATCTGCTACAGTTCCGGAGTCATCTACGGTGCCGCAGCTCTCTACAGTGCCGCAGCCGCAAGATTCGTTGCTCGCACATTCACCACCGAACCTCACGCAAATACAACGCGTCGATCTAGGTGCGCAAGATCCACCACCCCGCCGCTCAACTCGCACACGTCAGTCGACAAAAACTTCGGACTACGTGTACCAGCTCGAACTCGACTGTGGTCGTGTCGACCTCGAATCTTCTTCCGAAGGTTCAACCTCTATCTCCGTTGACTTGGACACATGGGAGGATCTCACTTTTCACGATGTATGCGACAATCCTATCTGGCAACAGGCTATGCAATCGGAGTACGACTCCATCATGCGGAATCAGACTTGGGAACTTGTTGACCTGCCTCCCGGCAAGAAGACAATTACGGCACGTTGGGTGTACAAAATCAAACCTAGCCAATCTGGACAGCCACCACGACACAAGGCCCGACTCGTAGCAAGAGGCTTCGAACAAAAACATGGCGTTGATTATTATGAAACTTTCGTGCCTGTGGTTAAATGGGAGACAATTCGTGTTGTTTCCGGCCTTGCCGCTCATTCCGATTGGCCCATTCGACATTTGGACGTCCAAACCGCATTTCTTAATGGGGTAATTGAAGAAGAGGTTTTCTTGCAGCAGCCACTAGGCTTTACCGTCCCTGGTCAAGAGCATCATGTATGTAAATTGCACAAGGCTCTTTATGGGTTACGTCAAAGTCCGCGGGCCTGGTATAGTCGCATTGACACTTACCTTCAACAGCAAGGACTCACACGGAGCAGCGCTGACACCAATTTGTACTATCGTCGAGACGCCACCGGAATCGTCATTTTGATCCTTTATGTCGACGATCTCATGGTAATAGGGAGCCATTCAGGTCTTGTAGAAAAACTAATCCAAGACCTGTTACAAGAATTTGTCATGACGGATCTTGGTTCCGTCCACACATACCTTGGGGTGCAGTTTCTCCGCACGGCTCATGGACTACTTCTCCACCAAGCTGTCTATGCAGAGAAAATATTACGAGAACTTGGGCATCTGGATGCCCACCTCTCGGAGATTCCTCTCAATGACGGAGTCCAACTGCGACGTGATACTGAAACGCCACCAATCCAAGCCACCTTGTACTGACGAGCAGTGGGACTCTTGATTTTCCTGACACGCACCCGACCGGACATTCTCTTTGCAACTAATCTCGCGAGTCGATACATGCAGAATCCACATCTACTTCATCTCCAAGTGGTTCATGGAATTATCCGTTACCTGCGCACTTACCCGGACTACGGCCTTTTCTACGCAAAGGGGGAGGAAGACATACTCCGGGGGTACTCAGACGCCAACTATGCTCAAGATGCAGACGACAGATGTTCTACTGGTGGATTCATGTTCTTTTTGGGCAAGACACCTATCTCATGGAACTGTAAAAAGCAATCGACAACTAGTAGGTCAAGTTACGAATCGGAATACCGCGCCTTGTGCCATTGCACCTGTGAGGCAGTCTGGCTTCGCTTACTTCTCCGTGAGCTCGGGGTTGACACATCACAGCCAACCTTCATTGGAGTGGATAATCAGAGTGCCATCAAACTCACGAAAAATCCTGTATTCCACAACCGCACCAAACATTTCGAGGTGGATTGGCATTTCTCTCGTCAGAAAGCTGAAAGTGGAGAAATTTTGGTCGAGTATGTTCCTACAGACAAACAACCTGCTGATATGCTCACCAAAGCCTTACCAAAGACCAAGTTTCAAGTAGCCAGAGAGAGACTCAGAATGCTCACACCAAAAGAGACTCTTGAGAGTTTTCATTAACAGCGTTGGACACTAGGTCCAATACATCTCTTTGAGCTAGTAACCTTGATAGTAACGCTCAGCATCCTCTTGACGTCTAAAAGCCTTGTACTTTGCTCCTCGATAGTACTGTACTTGTCTCTGGCACTCAGGCCATGAACGATAGATGCCAGGCTCATAACCTCTACGTACGACGTAGAACTTTTGTGCCACTGCTTCTGTCTCTCCCCGCTCAGGCTTAAGAGGGAGCTCTTTCGGTGTGGCAACGAGCAAAGATTTACACTCGGGTGGTGTCACCCGAGGCTCCAGGCGAATTTCTTCAAGCAGTACCTGATGAACGTGCTCACGATGGACCAACTCTGTTTCTGCTCGTGGCTCGTCCTCAAAAGCGTGCCGCTCCATCAGTCTCATTAGCCATTGCAGCTGGTGATGGAGAAAGACCATCAAAGTCCAAAGGGAGACTAGTAGCGCTTGCAACTAGATATATTTCGTTTTTTGCATTGTTAGTTTGATTTCTTTCTGTCTTTGTTCCTCAAACCGAACTCAAGTTTAGTCTCAAGTTTAGCATCTTACCGGTGAACGCAAGCCTGCTTGATGTTGCCGGTCCATTGCTCCTATTGTTTCTTTTTCAAATTTCAGTCCCCTCGTGAGCAAGAGGGAGTGTTGAAATGTCTGCCCCCTCGGGATTAGAACTCGCTCCACCTCGTTCCCACTTGTGAACGTGTGGAGCTCGGTCCCTTGTGCTTCCCTGCTTTTCAGAAACCTCAAGGGTATATCTGTGACTCTCTTCTTTTATCAGTAAACATTCTTGTTTCCCACAGTTATTCCCTGTGTGCACCTTTTAACAACCTTAAGCAATTTAGCATACTTTCGGTGGAGTAACGAATAGGCAAATAATTTTGCAGTGTAGGGAAATAGATTTGAAGAAGGTCACATATTTTTGAACAAATTTTGGGGCAATATTGAATTTACTACAAATTTTCAAAGTGAAGATTCTCTCCAACCCGTTCTCGCAATATGGGCTGACCTATTTCCAAGAACTGTAAAACTAGATTTCGAGAACACATGATATCATACTAACTCGGCAACAAGTTTCCATTCTTGGCGCCAACTATTCCATATTAAGAAGAAACATGTTTCCGTCATCGTTTACGAATGAATTCGAAAATAATGCAGGCCTATTCACGGAAATAGGTCGCCCTATACTGCGTGATTGGGGGCCTGATCGGAAACAGGTCGTCTACCTTATTATGCCATGAACGGGTGTTCCTGCCTTATGTGCAGAATACATTAGTTACTCTCTTGATTGTGGAATGATGGAATCGATGGCCATAGCTCCCACCTCATGGTGCATAAGAATTTCGGCTTACGCTGTGACTGATTTCAACGAAACCCTAATAATGCTCCTTTTATTAGTGCTTCGCGGAGATCAAGTGCAGAGTGAACATTTTGCGAGATCCTTGAAGACCGTGTAACGCTGCTTCTGCGTCTGTAGCGCAATCACAGATTTTTTTTTTTATGAGAATTCTTGCGTTGATTTGTTTATCTGAGGCCTCTGTCAATTCAAATGCAGTCTTAGTGTGTTAATTTTGACAGCTCGAGTTTCTTTCTCGAACCGCGGTGTGTTAATACGATGCTAGAAGTCCGTGCTTGGAGGTCTTCCTTGTTCTATTATTCTACTCCCTCCGTCCCAAAGATATTGTCCTAGTTTTTGGCGTGTTTTAATTTAACTTATTTTTTTACCAAAAAAACCGTCTCACTACTCAAAAAATTGTCTATCTTCGACAGTAGTATGTAGTTTTTGTGTCACTCTTGTTGTCCACCCTGTTTGAAGTGGACAAAACTCACGTTTGAAGTATAAAACATAGGTCAAATATTGCAAAAAAAAAATTGCCAAAAACTAGGACAACATCTATGGGACGGAGGGAGTAGTTTTTAGGTTTTCGGAATCTCGGTTTCGTTGGTTAT
Organism: Pohlia nutans; assembly: GCA_022496805.1. Taxonomy (NCBI): domain Eukaryota; kingdom Viridiplantae; phylum Streptophyta; class Bryopsida; order Bryales; family Mniaceae; genus Pohlia; species Pohlia nutans. Next base: position 19,419,213 of record CM040099.1, on the reverse strand, counting down.
AATGTAGCGAGTTATATTTACAAGAAATGTCTGCTATATCTAAGGACTAATGTTACGAAGCAAATTAAAGCGGAGTTTTGTTTCCGTGATTCTTACAACAGACATTTCTGTCTTGAGAGTCGACGGGACATTTGTCATTACAGGACAAATGCTGGAGGTTTTTAGGTCGAGATGACGGCCATGCTTGGAATTATTTTTTCCCTGTCACATCTATTTATGCTCTGTTGGATAGTCAAAATTTGTGGTAAAGTTAAATCGTCTTTCAAATGATTTTTTTTGTATTGCTTAGGAGTTGATTTGCTAGAATTGTGAACTTTGTTTGCTGTTGTTTGTTTGCCATATATCATTCCACGAGCTTTGTTTATTTGCTATCATCATGAACCCGACAGTGCAAGCAAACTGAAATCGTGGAAATGGTATCTTTTCCTTGTCTTATGTAACCAGAAGCACTCATCAACTCTGGAATGGATCAGAAAAGCGACCAGTATCTTTGTAGTTCAAGTTTAACTCTTCCTTGGAATTTTCCGTGGTGCCAAATCTTAAGCACACTTTCGGAGCGCCTGCAATTTTGGCAGAAACTAGTTTCATGAAAGCATTATTTGATTCGTCATCATACTTCTTCAGGAGTTCACATTGGCACCGACGGGCTAGTGTACTGCTATCTCGCATTATGGTCTGCAATTAATTAAGCCACTGTAAGAATGCATGCAATAATACTAATACAGACACTCTTATGCTGCGCAGTGATAACACTAGAAGGAAATGTGTCGTTTTTCACTTACTATGAATGAAAAAGAAATGAAACGACGCCAGGCACATGGGCTGTGTTAGTGCTGATGCGTAGTTTTGGTCACAAGAAGACAGAAACGTAAGTATAATATTTCGGTACTATTCACTGTTAACATGAAATGAGGAATGAAAAATGACTGGTTTGCTACTAGTGCAAGTACAGGTTGCGTTGAACGTGACACCCCTTATCCGCGGTACTGGCACATGCGAATCCTAGGGTTGGTTGAACTGGACATCAGTCCTTCATCAGCTGTACTCACACGTGAATCAAACTGGTAAGTCGTTGAGGTCGGCATCACTTCCTCCCTCACACTTGACGCCGAATGCTAATCGCCTGCATGTTGCTCCTGCACTAGTAGCAAACCTGTCGTTTTTCATTCCTCATTTCGTGGAAATAGTGAATAGTACCGGAATACTATACTTATGTTTCTGTCTTCTTGTGACTAAAACTACTCATCAGCACTAACACAGCCCATGTGCCTGGCGCCGTTTCATTTCTTTTTCATTTATAGTAAGTGAAAAACGACACATTTGCCCCCCGTCTCTATATCCCCCGGTGGTCTTAAATGCATTGGCCGTGAATAGGCATGGCAGCGTGAGACTAGTCCCACGGGGTCCTACGGCCCGCCCGCCTCTTCTTTTCCTTCCGAGCCTGATTTTCTTCCCCCCAATTCCGGCTTTTTTTCTTGCTTCCTGCCCCGGTCTCGCGTGGGCCCGCTGCCACGTCGGATGTCTCGACCCTCTTGCCACGTCGGATGTCTCGACCCTCTTGCCACGTCGGATGTCTCGACCCTCTTGCCACGTCGGATGGCTCGCTACCCCCGCCTCATCCGCCTGCCACGTCATCAGTCCCGAGACAGCTTGTGCCACGTCGTCAATCTCGCGCCTCCTGCCACGTATGCAGTCCATGCCATGGGGTATCATGCATTCTATGGCATGTGAGAGGGTCTCATCCGAGTGACATATCTCGGGTGGAAAACGTCTGTAGCCGGCGGTCTAGGGTTTAGGTTTGAAGCGGAGACGCTAGTAGATTCGCTTGGAACAGTTTTGGTCTGGTTTAGGGTTTCAAGATCCCCGAGACTGCATGCACAGTATTGACATGGATTCTACGCTTGTACCCTTGGGCAGAGAGGAGCTTGACGATCTTGACGCGTCTTGGATTGGTTCATTCGAGCGACAGTTCATCTTGCGGAATCGTATCCCACTTCAACTCATTCGAGACCAGGTGCAACAATGTCCTGATGGTCCTTTCACGCACAAAGATCTGAAGTGGGATTATAGGGGTGTGAAGGGTGGCGCCAGTGTAGCCTACATCCCGTGGCTAAGGTACGAGGATTTCGTGTTGGGCGAGTCGACGAAGCGGTCGGAAGTGCAGACAAGTCTCGCGATGTTCTGGAAGTCACTGAAAACTATTGAAGGTAGAGAAGATTGCACAAGGCACACACATAAACACAAGGAATGCGTAGAAAGAGATGATCTTTACTCAAAGGCCTTCCACCTTAAGTAGTGTACACTAGGAGGTCACCATGGACAAACCATATGGGATAACTCATCACAAGGACACTCTAGAGATCAGCCCATGCCTAACCCCTCCTCCCACACACCATTATTTAGCACCCGTACGTCTTTGGCTTCTAGCAATACTACGTTGCATCAATTACCTCAATACTCCCACTTTGCGTAGAGCCAAAGCCTCTAAGTCCAAATGCTATTACTAATCGTTGGTGTCGGTCTCTACAAAGACCCTTTGTGAGCACATCCGCCACCATGTGCTCCGTTGGGCAATACTCCAAATGTATAACTCCCAATTCCAACTTCTCCCGAATGAAGTGGTATTGCACATCAATGTGCTTCGTGCGTGAATGATGTGTAGGGTTCTTTGCAAGTGAAATGCACCCTTGGTTGTCACACATAATCGTTGTAGCCTCACCTTGTGTGCAACCCACATCCACCATTAGTTGCCTCAACCAAATGGCCTCCTTCGTGGCATGGCTCGTAGCCATGTACTCGGCCTCCACCGTTGATGTCGCCGTCGTTTGTTGCCGCTTGCTATTCCACGACACCGCTCCCGATCCGACCTTGAACATGTAGCCCGTTGTCGATCTTCGATCGCTCGTGTCTCCCGCGTAGTCCGCGTCACAATAGCCGCTCAACACAATGTCTTTGCCTCCAAGACACAACTTCACATCGCTTGTGCCCCTCAAATAACGCATGATCCTCTTGACCGTCATCCAATGCATCGAGCCCGGTCTCGCCATGTGTTGACTCACCACGCTAATTGGATACGCAAGGTCGGGCCGTGTCGCAATCATCGCATACATCAACGACCCCACCGCTTGCTTGTATGGCACCTCCGCCATCGATTTAGCCTCGATCGCATACTCCTCCTCCGAAAGCTTGACGAGCTTGGAGTTTGCATCCAATGGTGTTGCCACGGGCTTACAATCCTCCATCCCGAATCTCTTGAGCACGTCCATCACATACTTGCCTTGACTCATGGTGATAGTGCGTGTAGCCCTATCACGCACAAACTCAACACCAAGACAAAAGTGCAATTCTCCAAGATCACTCATCTCGTACTCTCTCTCAAGCATGCCTTTTAATGCATTCATTAAACTCATGAGGCTTGCAAGAATGATCAAATCATCAACATATATGATCACAATCACCACATTTTGCCCCTTTTGCATGAAGTAGAGACTATGATCCGCAATGCTCCTAGTAAACCCGTGTGCAACCAAGAACGTGTCAATCTTTTGGTACCACGCTCTTGGAGATTGTTTCAACCCATACAATGATTTTTGCAACTTACAAACAAGGTGCTCTTTACCTTGTTGCACAAACCCCTCAGGTTGCACCATGTAGATGTCCTCCTCCAAATCGCCATTCAAAAATGCGGTCTTCACATCCATTTGATGCATCTCCAAGTCCAAGGCCGCTCCAATGGCAAGAATGCATCGAATGGTGGTGAACTTGGCTACGGGAGCAAATGTCTCGTGAAAGTCCACCCCATGCACTTGCGCGAACCCCTTGGCTACTAATCTTGCCTTGTGACGCACAACAATACCCGAAACATCCCTCTTTGTCCGAAACACCCATTTGCAACCAATGGGGTTGCGATCCTTTGGAATGGGAGTTAATTGCCACGTACCGTTAGCAATTAGAGAGTCGTACTCCTCTTGCATGGCGCGCTCCCACTTGACCGCATCCTCACCTTGCATGGCTTCTCGAATGGTCAATGGACCATCCGATAATGCCACATTCGCATGCTCGTCCTCCACTTGAGGGAAGATGTGGTTCTTCCACCATTCTCCAGGTGGCTTGCGCGATCTCTCGGGGTACCGCCGCTCGCTTGAAGAAACTTGCTCCTCTTGCGTGCCCTTTGCGCCATTCTTGGCCTTTGAGCTCGATGGCGCTTCAACAACCTCCGTGTCGCCAGCTTCGTCATCACCGTCATCATCACCTACATCAACAACACTAGGAGACTTGGAGGGTGTGTCCACCAAAACGTCTCCACTACTCCCACTTGGACCAACCTCCAAAGGAGCCTCCATCGTAGACTCCTCACAAAATGTCACATCACGTGACCGAATGATCTTCCTCGTGTCCACCGACATGAGTCTATACGCCTTGGTACCTTCACAATACCCAAGAAACACACATTTCAAGGCCTTAGCCTCGAGTTTCGTCCTCCGTTCGTCGGGAACCTTCGCATATGCAATGCATCCGAAGATGCGCATGTGTGCAACACATGGTTGCCTCCCACTCCACGCTTGCTCCGGCGTCATGCCTTCAACCGCGCTTGTTGGACACCGATTGCGTGTGTATACCGCATTCACCACCGCTTCCGCCCAAAGGTCTAACTTCAAGTTTTGAGCGTGCAACATGCTCCTCGCCATCTCTACAATGGTGCGATTTGCGCGCTCCGCAACTCCATTTTGTTGAGGCGTGTACGGGGCCGAAGTTTGGCGTGCGATGCCTTCATTCTTCAAAAGCTCGTCAAATTTCTTGGACATGTACTCGCCGCCATTGTCCGACCGAAACACCTTGATCTTCAACTCGGATTGGTTCTCCACCAATGTCTTGAACTCCTTGAACTTCTCAAAGCACTCACTCTTGGCTTTGATAGGGTAGAGCCATATCTTCCTTGAAAAATCATCGATGAAGGTCACAAAGTACTTGCAACCTCCCATCGATGTGGTCTTCATGGGGCCACACACATCCGAATGCACGATCTCCAAAACTTTTGTGGCCCGTGTCGCCCCTTCACCCGCAAATGGCAACCGTTGTTGCTTGCCTTCAATGCAACCTTCACACGTGAATGTAGAAGCATCCACTTTCAATTGATGAAGATCCATACCGCTTACCATGCCGCGTAGTGTCTTCACACTCTTGATGTTCAAATGGCCAAGTCGACGATGCCACAACGCCAACTTGTCGTCCTTCAAGTTTGAATGCGCCAACGCCGCCGATTCCTTCGAATGCACCTTGGAGAACTTGATGTGGTACAAGCCCTCGTGTTCTTCAATGATGGCCACCTCATCTCGACTCGGTGACAACACATAACACCCCTTATCACTAAACTCAACCCTCAAGTGCTTTGCCACTAATTGCCTCACCGATAGTAAATTTGCCGTTAGTTTGGGAACGTGGAGGACATCTTGGATAGTGATTGTCTTCACACGACCCCTCACCTCGGTGTCTACAACAATTTGGCCCTTGCCAACGGCCTCAAGCACCGTATCATCTCCCAAAATCACTCTCCTTGGATTAATGAGAGCATACGAATGAAAACAAGTTTTATGTGGTGACATGTGGCTTGTAGCCCCCGAATCAACAATCCAATCACTCGTACTACCATTGCACGATACATTGCTTGCCATGTTTGCATACTCATCACCAACCTCAATCCAATCACTCATGCTTGCATCACCCTCGATACCATCACTCATGCTTGCATCACCCTCGATGCCATCGCTCATGCTTGCCTCATATCTAGCCGTAAATGCGTACTCATCATCGTCACGAGTTTTAGTGTTGTTTGCACTCTCCCCTTTCTCATCCCTCTTGCGTTTGAAGCAAAATTTGGCAATGTGGCCCTTCTTACCACAATAGAAGCACACCTTGTCGCTTGAGCTCCCACCGCCTCCATTCTTGGATTGCTTCGCCACGAGTGCCGCTCCATCTTCTCGAGATTCATTCTCCTTTCGCCGCGAAAGCTCGTGCAACAACCGTGAGGTCACATAGTCCAATGTGAGCTCCGTAATGGGTCTTGACTCCATCGCCACGATGAGGTACTCGTATGATGATGGAAGGCTCTCCAAAAGTGTCATCACGATGTCACCATCCGTAACCGACACGTCGCAACCGTTGAGTTGATCCGCGAGAGCTTTGACCTTGTTGATGTGCGCCAACATGTCATCTTCTTCGCTCATCTTGATGGTGAAGAACTTGCGCCTCAAAAACAAAATGTTGGCCAATGTTTTCGCTTCGTGAATGTTGCAAAGCTTGGACCATGCTTCCGCGGGTGTCTTGCACGAACGAATGTGCGCAAGTTGCGAATCCGCGAGGTTGAGTGCCAAAATGGCAAATGCCTTCTTCTCCCTCCTCGTGTACGCTTGCATGATCCTAGGATCCGTAGAAGATAAAGGAGGTTCCTCACTACCCTCGACAATCTCCCACAACTCCTTCTCGGCCATCACCATCTCCATTTTGAACTTCCACAAGTGGAAATTCACCCCATCGAACTTGTCCACGACCTTGGGACCCTCACCCTCAAAAGATGCCATGATCCTCACTTACGTATGCCTCCCCACACAAATGAAACCTCAAACTCAAACACACAACTTTGTTTTTTTTTGATTTTTTGCTTTGATATTGCACCTTTGTGCACCCAATGGGTTTAAAACAACCCCAAACACTAGATCAGCACTTTTGTGCTCCACACACGCCTCCCAACACTCAAATGTGAGAACCCTCACCCAAAAATGCAAAGAGGCTCACCAAAACCCCTCAAATCACTCAATGGAGCTCAAAACAACTCCAAATGCTTCAATACGACGCCTTAGTGTCCCCAAACACTCAATGCACGTCAATGACACCTTTGTGTCCTTCAAGAGCACTCACTCAATGCACATGAACTCACACAAGTCCCTCAAAACCCCAATCGCATTGAAATTGCTCAAAACCGCACCTTTGTGCACAAACTAGCTCCAAATGAAAATTTGAGCACCCCAAGAGCATGAAACACATGCAACACCTCAAAGCAAGTGCCTAATCACTAGGATCAGATGGTAGACCCTCCACGAGAGCCTTCACACCTCACAAATCACTTGCATTTACTCAAATGCTCACAATTGAACCAAACGAAGTTCCACTCGCAACGAAGAGATAGAAGAAAGAAAAGAAGGAGATCAAGGGAAGAAATTGACCAAAGAGAGTGCTCCAACATGTAACTTCAGCCCATGCACACCTCCAAGAAACACCAACGCTTCAACAAGCTCCAAAACCTCCAACAATGCTCCAAAACCGCCCGTTGCGCACCGACCTCAAAATACTTGCACAAATGCAATCTAATACTCATGAAACACACATGAGTGGGCCCATAACCTATTGAAGGTAGAGAAGATTGCACAAGGCACACACATAAACACAAGGAATGCGTAGAAAGAGATGATCTTTACTCAAAGGCCTTCCACCTTAAGTAGTGTACACTAGGAGGTCACCATGGACAAACCATATGGGATAACTCATCACAAGGACACTCTAGAGATCAGCCCATGCCTAACCCCTCCTCCCACACACCATTATTTAGCACCCGTACGTCTTTGGCTTCTAGCAATACTACGTTGCATCAATTACCTCAATAAAAACATGATGACGCAACCACAGAAGTATACGAAGAAAGGGAAAAACCTCCCAAATGGGCGCGGCAAGAGGAAACCAAGACTCACAGCGGCTATGAAGGGGTGGTCTCGGAAACGTGGCTGCAAGTGTGCAATTTATGTGAGGCAGTTGTATTACCTCCAAGACGTTGCACAAATCGTCCTTCAACATCCGGGCCACACGAATGCCGACGAATTAATTGTTCACGGCATCGTGAAGGAGGGCGAGAGGTCTTGCTTCACATCCCAATTGTCTCCTGAAACTAGAGCATTTGTTGAGGAAAACCTTCGTCTCGGTGTTCCAATCTCCAAGATTAAGACCATGCACATAGAACTCGTGTTGAGGCTTAGGGCTCAAGGCGCACCCGCGTCTCGGGATCATTTCGTGAAGGGCTCGGACATCCGCAATGTAGCGGTGAAGGTCAACCAAGCTGTATACCAAAAACACGAGAACGATGCTGAATCGGTCCGCATGTGGGTTCAAGCTAATCGGAACATAGTATTCTATTACCAGGAACTGAACTTCGGTTCAGTCTCGGGAGCTTTAAACGGAGATAACATGCCCTTTGTTATAGGTATTCAAACGGACTTCATGTTTAGGATGATGCTCGAACACGGCCACAAGAGTACCGTCTCGATTGATGCAACATTCGGAACAAACGAAAAAAAGGTCTCGGGTGCATTGCATGTCTCATTTTTTATTTTGAAACCTATACAGATGGTTTAGGGTTCGGAGTTTAGGGCCATCCGGACATCTATTGTTTAGGCGAGACAGAAGTACTAATGTGCTTCAATTACTTGCATGCAGTTTCCCCTCTACACTATGATGATCTTCGACAAATGGCAGAATGGATGTCCCGGAGCTTACGTGGTGACGTCTCGCAGTAAGCAATTAGACCTAGCTCCGTGGATGTTGGCGCTCAAGACTAAAATGATTGCCACTCTTCCTGAATGGCGTCCAAATGCCTTCATTGTTGATGATGCCCAGGCCGAGATCAACTCTCTCCGGTAAGTATTCGGTTTCCCTTTCCTGTGATGTCTCGGTTTAGCACTTACATCATTCACGTATGCATGGTCTCATTTGCATGCTTTCCGAGACGCAGGGAGATATGGCCCAATTGCTTGGTGTTCCTGTACCTATGGCACGTGCGGAGGGCGTGGCAGAAGAACGCATGCTCGAAGATCAAAGGGATTGCCACGCGTGCATGGGCACTTCGAGAGCTGGGAAACCTCATGTACCTCTCGAAATCACCCATAGCAGGAATGACATTGCTCGAATATGCGAGACAGAGATTCGCCACGATCAGAACCAAGGTTTCTGGTGCCAATGCATTCTGGAGCTATGTGGACAGTACATGGATGAAGAAACTCGATATGTGGGTCACCGGCAATCGGAACATCCCACATGCAGGCCAGGACACCAACGCCGCAATCGAGTCGTCCCACAGTAACCTGAAGGCCGTCCTCAGAGCGTCTCGGGAAAGGCTTGTGGGGAGACGCGTGGACTGGCTCATTGACGAGCTAACCAATGATGTTATAAATCAATACGAGTTTAACGCGTACATGAAAGAGAATGGCTTCGAGGGCAACCGGAAGAGGGAACGGGTAGTTATTAACTCCCTTCTACAGGCTCGCAAGATTCCTGACCATTGCGTCACACTTCCATCCGAGACTGGAGAACCAGCCTATGTGACATCCAACAAGTGGCCCCATCTCCGTTACGCTGTGCACAACCCCGAGACAGAGTGGGGGTGTTGTGAATGCCCTCACTCAATGAAGGGCAATCTATGCAAACACCACTTGAAAGTGCTGAGGATGTTGCGCCCGGACCTTGCTGAAGGTATTGAGGTAATTGATGCAACGTAGTATTGCTAGAAGCCAAAGACGTACGGGTGCTAAATAATGGTGTGTGGGAGGAGGGGTTAGGCATGGGCTGATCTCTAGAGTGTCCTTGTGATGAGTTATCCCATATGGTTTGTCCATGGTGACCTCCTAGTGTACACTACTTAAGGTGGAAGGCCTTTGAGTAAAGATTATCTCTTTCTACGCATTCCTTGTGTTTGTGTGTGTGCCTTGTGCAATCTTCTCTACCTTCAATAGGTTATGGGCCCACTCATGTGTGTTTCATGAGTATTAGATTGCATTTGTGCAAGTATTTTGAGGTCGGTGCGCAACGGGCGGTTTTGGAGCATTGTTGGAGGTTTTGGAGCTTGTTGAAGCGTTGGTGTTTCTTGGAGGTGTGCATGGGCTGAAGTTACATGTTGGAGCACTCTCTTTGGTCAATTTCTTCCCTTGATCTCCTTCTTTTCTTTCTTCTATCTCTTCGTTGCGAGTGGAACTTCGTTTGGTTCAATTGTGAGCATTTGAGTAAATGCAAGTGATTTGTGAGGTGTGAAGACTCTCGTGGAGGGTCTACCATCTGATCCTAGTGATTAGGCACTTGCTTTGAGGTGTTGCATGTGTTTCATGCTCTTGGGGTGCTCAAATTTTCATTTGGAGCTAGTTTGTGCACAAAGGTGCGGTTTTGAGCAATTTCAATGCGATTGGGGTTTTGAGGGACTTGTGTGAGTTCATGTGCATTGAGTGAGTGCTCTTGAAGGACACAAAGGTGTCATTGACGTGCATTGAGTGTTTGGGGACACTAAGGCGTCGTATTGAAGCATTTGGAGTTGTTTTGAGCTCCATTGAGTGATTTGAGGGGTTTTGGTGAGCCTCTTTGCATTTTTGGGTGAGGGTTCTCACATTTGAGTGTTGGGAGGCGTGTGTGGAGCACAAAAGTGCTGATCTAGTGTTTGGGGTTGTTTTAAACCCATTGGGTGCACAAAGGTGCAATATCAAAGCAAAAAATCACAAAAACAAAGTTGTGTGTTTGAGTTTGAGGTTTCATTTGTGTGGGGAGGCATACGTAAGTGAGGATCATGGCATCTTTTGAGGGTGAGGGTCCCAAGGTCGTAGACAAGTTCGATGGGGTGAATTTCCACTTGTGGAAATTCAAAATGGAGATGGTGATGGCCGAGAAGGAGTTGTGGGAGATTGTCGAGGGTAGTGAGGAACCTCCTTTCTCTTCTACGGATCCTAGGATCATGCAAGCGTACACGAGGAGGGAGAAGAAGGCATTTGCCATTTTGGCACTCAACCTCGCGGATTCGCAACTTGCGCACATTCGTTCGTGCAAGACACCCGCGGAAGCATGGTCCAAGCTTTGCAACATTCACGAAGCGAAAACATTGGCCAACATTTTGTTTTTGAGGCGCAAGTTCTTCACCATCAAGATGGGCGAAGAAGATGACATGTTGGCGCACATCAACAAGGTCAAAGCTCTCGCGGATCAACTCAACGGTTGCGACGTGTCGGTTACGGATGGTGACATCGTGATGACACTTTTGGAGAGCCTTCCATCATCATACGAGTACCTCATCGTGGCGATGGAGTCAAGACCCATTACGGAGCTCACATTGGACTATGTGACCTCACGGTTGTTGCACGAGCTTTCGCGGCGAAAGGAGAACGAGTCTCGAGAAGATGGAGCGGCACTCGTGGCGAAGCAATTCAAGAATGGAGGCGGTGGGAGCTCAAGCGACAAGGTGTGCTTCTATTGTGGTAAGAAGGGCCACATTGCCAAATTTTGCTTCAAACGCAAGAGGGATGAGAAAGGGGAGAGTGCAAACAACACTAAAACTCGTGACGATGATGAGTACGCATTTACGGCTAGATATGAGGCAAGCATGAGCGATGGCATCGAGGGTGATGCAAGCATGAGTGATGGTATCGAGGGTGATGCAAGCATGAGTGATTGGATTGAGGTTGGTGATGAGTATGCAAACATGGCAAGCAATGTATCGTGCAATGGTAGTACGAGTGATTGGATTGTTGATTCGGGGGCTACAAGCCACATGTCACCACATAAAACTTGTTTTCATTCGTATGCTCTCATTAATCCAAGGAGAGTGATTTTGGGAGATGATACGGTGCTTGAGGCCGTTGGCAAGGGCCAAATTGTTGTAGACACCGAGGTGAGGGGTCGTGTGAAGACAATCACTATCCAAGATGTCCTCCACATTCCCAAATTAACGGCAAATTTACTATCGGTGAGGCAATTAGTGGCAAAGCACTTGAGGGTTGAGTTTAGTGATAAGGGGTGTTATGTGTTGTCACCGAGTCGAGATGAGGTGGCCATCATTGAAGAACACGAGGGCTTGTACCACATCAAGTTCTCCAAGGTGCATTCGAAGGAATCGGCGGCGTTGGCGCATTCAAACTTGAAGGACGACAAGTTGGCGTTGTGGCATCGTCGACTTGGCCATTTGAACATCAAGAGTGTGAAGACACTACGCGGCATGGTAAGCGGTATGGACCTTCATCAATTGAAAGTGGATGCTTCTACATTCACGTGTGAAGGTTGCATTGAAGGCAAGCAACAACGGTTGCCATTTGCGGGTGAAGGGGCGACACGGGCCACAAAAGTTTTGGAGATCGTGCATTCGGATGTGTGTGGCCCCATGAAGACCACATCGATGGGAGGTTGCAAGTACTTTGTGACCTTCATCGATGATTTTTCAAGGAAGATATGGCTCTACCCTATCAAAGCCAAGAGTGAGTGCTTTGAGAAGTTCAAGGAGTTCAAGACATTGGTGGAGAACCAATCCGAGTTGAAGATCAAGGTGTTTCGGTCGGACAATGGCGGCGAGTACATGTCCAAGAAATTTGACGAGCTTTTGAAGAATGAAGGCATCGCACGCCAAACTTCGGCCCCGTACACGCCTCAACAAAATGGAGTTGCGGAGCGCGCAAATCGCACCATTGTAGAGATGGCGAGGAGCATGTTGCACGCTCAAAACTTGAAGTTAGACCTTTGGGCGGAAGCGGTGGTGAATGCGGTATACACACGCAATCGGTGTCCAACAAGCGCGGTTGAAGGCATGACGCCGGAGCAAGCGTGGAGTGGGAGGCAACCATGTGTTGCACACATGCGCATCTTCGGATGCATTGCATATGCGAAGGTTCCCGACGAACGGAGGACGAAACTCGAGGCTAAGGCCTTGAAATGTGTGTTTCTTGGGTATTGTGAAGGTACCAAGGCGTATAGACTCATGTCGGTGGACACGAGGAAGATCATTCGGTCACGTGATGTGACATTTTGTGAGGAGTCTACGATGGAGGCTCCTTTGGAGGTTGGTCCAAGTGGGAGTAGTGGAGACGTTTTGGTGGACACACCCTCCAAGTCTCCTAGTGTTGTTGATGTAGGTGATGATGACGGTGATGACGAAGCTGGCGACACGGAGGTTGTTGAAGCGCCATCGAGCTCAAAGGCCAAGAATGGCGCAAAGGGCACGCAAGAGGAGCAAGTTTCTTCAAGCGAGCGGCGGTACCCCGAGAGATCGCGCAAGCCACCTGGAGAATGGTGGAAGAACCACATCTTCCCTCAAGTGGAGGACGAGCATGCGAATGTGGCATTATCGGATGGTCCATTGACCATTCGAGAAGCCATGCAAGGTGAGGATGCGGTCAAGTGGGAGCGCGCCATGCAAGAGGAGTACGACTCTCTAATTGCTAACGGTACGTGGCAATTAACTCCCATTCCAAAGGATCGCAACCCCATTGGTTGCAAATGGGTGTTTCGGACAAAGAGGGATGTTTCGGGTATTGTTGTGCGTCACAAGGCAAGATTAGTAGCCAAGGGGTTCGCGCAAGTGCATGGGGTGGACTTTCACGAGACATTTGCTCCCGTAGCCAAGTTCACCACCATTCGATGCATTCTTGCCATTGGAGCGGCCTTGGACTTGGAGATGCATCAAATGGATGTGAAGACCGCATTTTTGAATGGCGATTTGGAGGAGGACATCTACATGGTGCAACCTGAGGGGTTTGTGCAACAAGGTAATGAGCACCTTGTTTGTAAGTTGCAAAAATCATTGTATGGGTTGAAACAATCTCCAAGAGCGTGGTACCAAAAGATTGACACGTTCTTGGTTGCACACGGGTTTACTAGGAGCATTGCGGATCATAGTCTCTACTTCATGCAAGAGGGGCAACATGTGGTGATTGTGATCATATATGTTGATGATTTGATCATTCTTGCAAGCCTCATGAGTTTAATGAATGCATTAAAAGGCATGCTTGAGAGAGAGTACGAGATGAGTGATCTTGGAGAATTGCACTTTTGTCTTGGTGTTGAGTTTGTGCGAGACAGAGCTACACGCACTATCACCATGAGTCAAGGCAAGTATGTGATGGACGTGCTCAAGAGATTCGGGATGGAGGATTGTAAGCCCGTGGCAACACCATTGGATGCAAACTCCAAGCTCGTCAAGCTTTCGGAGGAGGAGTATGCGATGGAGGCTAAATCGATGGCGGAGGTGCCATACAAGCAAGCGGTGGGGTCATTGATGTATGCGATGATTGCGACACGGCCCGACCTTGCGTATCCAATTAGCGTGGTGAGTCAACACATGGCGAGACCGGGCTCGATGCATTGGATGACGGTCAAGAGGATCATGCGTTATTTGAGGGGCACAAGCGATGTGAAGTTGTGTCTTGGAGGCAAAGACATTGTGTTGAGCGGCTATTGTGACGCGGACTACGCGGGAGACACGAGCGATCGAAGATCGACAACGGGCTACATGTTCAAGGTCGGATCGGGAGCGGTGTCGTGGAATAGCAAGCGGCAACAAACGACGGCGACATCAACGGTGGAGGCCGAGTACATGGCTACGAGCCATGCCACGAAGGAGGCCATTTGGTTGAGGCAACTAATGGTGGATGTGGGTTGCACACAAGGTGAGGCTACAACGATTATGTGTGACAACCAAGGGTGCATTTCACTTGCAAAGAACCCTACACATCATTCACGCACGAAGCACATTGATGTGCAATACCACTTCATTCGGGAGAAGTTGGAATTGGGAGTTATACATTTGGAGTATTGCCCAACGGAGCACATGGTGGCGGATGTGCTCACAAAGGGTCTTTGTAGAGACCGACACCAACGATTAGTAATAGCATTTGGACTTAGAGGCTTTGGCTCTACGCAAAGTGGGAGTATTGAGGTAATTGATGCAACGTAGTATTGCTAGAAGCCAAAGACGTACGGGTGCTAAATAATGGTGTGTGGGAGGAGGGGTTAGGCATGGGCTGATCTCTAGAGTGTCCTTGTGATGAGTTATCCCATATGGTTTGTCCATGGTGACCTCCTAGTGTACACTACTTAAGGTGGAAGGCCTTTGAGTAAAGATTATCTCTTTCTACGCATTCCTTGTGTTTGTGTGTGTGCCTTGTGCAATCTTCTCTACCTTCAATAGAAGGTGGCATCGTCAAGGTGTGCGGAACTCTGTATGGTACATCTCGCGGCGGTATCTCGCAGCTTGTCCAGTTCCCGGAGCTCCCCGAGATAGAGCCCGAACTACCAGGCGAGAGCGACCCAGATAGAGCCCCGGGTACTCTCGGCCCCGACATCGAGACTGAGCATGTCGCTCCACCATCACCTAGGGCCGTGGACGAAAACAAGCGTCTCACTGAGAGCATTGACCGTCTCGCAGCTTCCATCTGCGACAGGGCATTGAAGCACCGTCTCGTGAAGAGGCACTTGGAAGCAGAGCTGCGCGCTATGGATGCGAGATACGCTGCTATGGAACTACAAATTTCACATGGAGTTCTACATCCCGCGTAGAGAGAGGCGGCGCCATTCGTTGGTAACGATGTAAACGGTAGTAATACTCTTCGTCGGCACCGAGACTTCCTCAGTAGCTGTTTCAGGTCGTCCAAGAACACGAGACAGCGATTGTAGTGTGTTTAATTTTTTGCGAGGCTGTAACTGTCTGGCAAGACGGGGTCAGAGCCTACCGTGCTTGGATTATTGACTTAAGAATATTGTAATGGATTGACAGTACCAAAATTTGGAAATTAGTCCATCTGTCTCGGAATGGTTATGCTAAAACTCTAAATGTTCAGTTCACGCATTTGCCAAAGACTTCGAAATTGTACATATTGATCGGACAACGCACATGATGTACGGGAAAGGATGTTACTGAAATTCAAGTCTTTTAATTTACAAGGATGAGTATTCCAATGTCTCCGTTCTACCGATGAGACTATATCACCGAAGCCTGAATTTGAAATTGGCGCAGTCTCGGTGCAGGACGTATTATACACAAGTTTCACAGAGAAAAATCTGTACATCTGCAAAAAAAAAAAGCAAGCTCGAACAAAATTCTATGTACTACATTCCCTAAGACATTATACCCTACAATATTGTCACATTGCTCGGACCCGGCTCGACATTTGTCCGTAGGGACCTCAACTTTTCGAGATTGTCTCGTCTTGCCTTCTTGTCCGCCTCCACCCTTGCTCTGGTCTCGTGAGCTTCCTCCTTCTCTGGAAATGGAGGGGCTTGGACGTTGACATCTTGAACGTCTCGGATGGGTCCCAATACATCATCAAGGCCATATATGGTGCGCCCGCCCTCGTGTCTCGCCCAAGTAGGAGCCTCGATCTCGCGGTAAACAAGTTGATGTTCAGCGAGATCAAGTACGAAGCGAGGCTTCGGGTACCTGTGATCTGGTCTAGCTGTCTCGCAGTATATCAACTGCAGCAGAAACCGAGCACATAACTCTCCATTCCAGTCCAGCCACTTCACCCGCATTACGTCTGCTTTCTCGAACGCGGCGGGGTCTCGAGTTTCAAGACCCCGGTACTGCAAGTACTGCCACAACATGACGATGAGCATGTACCCGCATTCCCAGTCCAATCGTTGGTTTGGCCATTCCACGTTCTTCCATTTCCGCGCCACGAGACGGACCCATTCCGAGGAACCTGGCCGAAACCCTCGCACTATACCCCAAGCAGAGCTGACAAGCATGACGAAGTCGTCGAAGCACTACAAGGAGATCTGTGTCCTAATTGACTAAATATTGACAAAAATTTGTCAACTGCTCTGTCAATTAGGAGACCCTGATTCGGTCACTTAGTTGACAAAAATTAGTCATTTCATCTGTCAATTCGGACAAAGATACACGTAAGATGCATGGCCGTTGAATGTCTTTGCCTCGGTGGAATTTCGTAGCCAGATAGTTAGTTTTCGTGCACGGGTAAAAGCTTCCAGTGAGTTTCGTGGAAGATTCTTGAATTTGGGTAAAAGTTGCTTTTACCAGTCAATTGCAATTGTGTAACTCCACTGATTTCGGGTATTTACTTGTTTACCCTACGAGATTTTTGAGGACCGTTTGTGAGATCCAATCTTTTGCTGACAAGTGGTGAAATCAACATTGCCCATTCATTTATTGACCGAATAAGATTATCCCCCTACTGCTGACGTGGTAATTCTTCAACTATGCAAATTCATACAACTGGAAATAGTATTGTTTTTAAAACCATTTGAAAATAGATAAATGTCTTATGTATCTTGCTATTATCTGTACAACAGCGTTACAGTTCTGTGTTTTGCTTATAAGCATACCTTGCCTCTCATTATACACATATATAGTTGCACTTTTAGCACTATGTTCGAGGTGTAAACCTGCACATTATATGCACATAACGTTGGAAAAAAACTGACACAAGCTAAATTTGGAGTCCGAGATTAGATATCCATAAAATTGTTATTCCAAGGACAGGCTCAACAAAAATTTCACTGGCAAACATTAATCAAGTGCACCTCTTTTGAGAGATACAGACAGTATGTATGTGTGAGATTCCGTCACTGTCTCAAAAATCGACATATTTGGTTTCAAATATTTCACACGTTTGATGCAGCTCCAGACCAGGAACCCTTCCCAAGAGCACACCAACTCTTACGCCACTTGCATGGACCCATTCCTGCAGATAGTATAATGGACGTATACCCTCTCTCTGGGCATTCTGAAAAACGGATTTCTACTTCAACCACAATATGCATTAATATTTCAACGCCACTCCCATTATTTATTTTGAGTTGACAAAGGAACCAAGTCCAGAAACTCTAAAGGAAAAGCCATTCACCTCTGGGTCAGCAAGGAGAGTGTCATCCAACACGGGGCCATTCGAATGTACGAACTTCCCGCTTAAGAATTTCTGTACTGGTCCATTTCGGAAGACCGGTGCTCTGTAGTTCCCAAAGAATGACAAAGCAGCACCGACTCATAAGTAAGAACTGAACTGATTCAAATTCAAAGCATGTTTGGAGTGAAACGTCAACCGACAATTGAACACAAATACTGAACAAGTTCGAGTTTTCTCACCCTTGAAACCTAAGCCCCAAACCTAAGTTTCCTCACCAATTAAGCTTGCAAGAGACGAATGATATTTGGTTTTCCTTCTCATGGAGTTGCTAATATTGATTGAGGTCACTCACAGAATTCAATGGAAAATAGAGAAAGATATCATGGGAAGAAAAATCTCACCCACCTAAGAGGACATTGACGCGGTCATGAACCTCGCCTGAATCCCGCTCATTTTCCTGCTCCACAATCTCCGCGCTGGACGCATACGACAATCGGATCCCGCGATAAACGAGTCAAAACACAAAAGCCGCGCCCCACGCCCGTCACAAGCCAATCACCGCCTCACTCAGAAGAGCAGGGAGAGAAGGCCGGAGCGAGCGAGGGCGACGCCGACAGCCGCACTCGACGACCTCCGTCACCGGAAAACGTCGTTGAAAAGGTGAATGTGTTTTCATGCAGGTTATCAAGTGCGCGAGAAGAGCGAGGAATATAATGACACCAATGCCAATACAGAAGAGGAGCACGGGCTTTACTTACCTCGGCTGCAACGACGGAGCGGGAGGTTATACAGCGTCGGAGCTTGGTTGAATTCTGCGAGAAAGAAACAGTGGTGCCTCAAACCCTAAGGCCCTTTGTGAGTCTGTCGTAGACCGCCAGATGCAACTGGACGATCGGACGGCCAATAGAGGTTGGCGAGGTGATTGGACAGGTTACTTCTCAATTATGGCAACTTCGCGCGTCCACGCTGTAAAGTGAACAAAAAGTTGACAAAAAAATTGACAGAAAATCAAAAATTGACCGATATGACAAGACTGCACTTGCCAAAATTCCATTCGTCATCTTGGACATTTCGATGTCAACTTTCTGTCATCTGGACACTCGTTTCCTTGTAGTGAAGGCCTTCGTGTCGTGGACTACGTTCCTGGTCCCCACCAACATCGTCCTCTTGTCATCCACTATTGCGAGACTCCAATGCTGTTTATCCATGTAGGGGATCACGAGGGTGTCTTCTTGACCACTGCAGCCTTGGAAGAATTTGAGACCCATGTCACCAAGCCACTCCCAACTATCCTTGTTCTCTACCAAGTAGTAAGGCAAGATCCCGGTCAGATTTGAGCTGATGACGTGAATCCTGTCTTGGAGCCAATTCGGTGCTCGGAGCACCAGGGAGCGAAGTTCGAGATCCAGAAAGGGGTCTCGGAGCATTTTACGGGGCTCGAGGATGCAATCCCAGTCCTGAATTTTTGTGGGAACCAGGACTAGCCTGCGGATGTCATCAGAGAAATACACTGCAGTGTCTCCAACCTCGTGTTCAGATTGAAGTTCATTTCCTTGCATTTCCCTGGTATTTCCATCAGCATTTGTTAGAAACGAGTCAGAAATTGGAACAATCCAGTCTTATAACAACATTATAACGAAATATCAATTCAGAAATTTCAAAAGTGGTTAGGGTATCGTCACCTCAGACTGTTGTAGTGGTGGGGGAAGTTCAAGAGTTTCATTAACATGCTCCATGTCCACCCTTCAACTTGCACGGCAAACTCGTTCTTCAACTTCGTAGGTCTCACGGTGCTGTCTCGGAGCGGAGTCTCGGGATTCATGAACTCAAAATGCCATTGACGCCCCCCCACCAACGGTTTGTTCGGATGAATAAAGTTTCCCGGGTCCAACTGGAAAATCCTAGGAACAAGGTCTCCCGTGTGACCTGTCCCTGGCTCGATCACCTCGAGAGCAGTCTCGGAGTTACCTTCGCTTGGGCGATCCAGAATGACTGCTACCTCCGCCGGTAGGGGTTCCGGTCCCACAACACCCTCCGCAACCACCTCTGTCTCCGTTGCTTCGGGTCGAGGCTCTTGTCTCGCCTCATCATTTGCTTCGACTGGTGCGGTTTCTTCTGGGTCCAGTCTCGCCTCAGCTTCCGCTTGGACTGGTGCGGCTTCTCCCGGATTCAGTCTCGCCTCGGCTTCCGCTTCAACCGGTGCGGCTTCTTCTGGGTCCAGTCTCGTCTCACCTTCTGGTTGGACTGGTGCGGCTTCTTGTGCAGGCGGTGCTTGTCTGGGCTTAGGCCATTCGCACATGTCCCACCTCTTGCGTGCCACACCCAAAACCAGACTTGACACTTTCTCGGAACACAAAACACCTGCTTTATACAGGTTCACATCAGCTGCATCTAGAAACCAGGGATGGAAGTGAGTAAGGTAGAGCATCCACGACAATGAATAACCCGAGACAGCACACATGATTTGGTCTCGCATGAATGAAAACGAATACACGTTGGAATAGAACTTACCTAGGTTTCGAACCGGGAAGAAGTGGATATCCAAATCCTCAAGTCGTGCAAGGCAGTCCCGTAACTGCGCAACTGGACCGGCCGGTCTACACACGGACTCCTTGGACAAATTACACCACAGCGCTGCAAAGATGTCTGGCTCCGAGACATCGTAGTCCTCTACACCTCGACTTTGCGTATGCATGACCCACTTCTTGAAAGGGGTCCACTTCCCGTCTTGCACCGCTTTCAATGCAGCAGCGGATACCTCCGGTGATAAGCCCGTATCCAGCATTGCGTCATCAGGTACGCCAAATAGCGTAGCCCCCACTGCAACGAGCACTACGGACGCTCCCTTGAGACGGACAGTGTCATCAGCCCACTTCTGAAGGGTCTCGCTGTTAGTGGCTCCTGTCATGGGATCCACTAAGCCGTACTCCACTTTGGCCAAGATAGAATACAGGTGAAGGAGACAGGCACTGGCGGGGGCTAAAAGGTAAAGTGTCCTTGAACGTAGGGCACTCACAACCGTCTTTGCCTGTTCCATGGTATGCTTCCATGGCAGGGGCGGCATCCTCCGAGATAGCAGACTGTTACCCGTACACATATGGTATAAGGGATGCCAGTCCCACACGCATCTCTCCACCTCCAGAGCTTTTGTCTCATCCTATTGGCGTAGCTGCTTGCGCACCCACTCCTCCCTCTCTCGACGTACTCGCTTTTGCATATCATCCTGTCTCGCCCGGAATACCTTCATCAACGACAGGCTCGCGAAATACTTGTGCGTCTCCAAACATCCATTTTGGGTCTCGCTGGCCTTCTCATCCCCGCCCTCCAGCCATGATATGGTGTCGTTGACTTTGGCCACCTCCTCGGCTATATACATGTCCGGATGCTGCAGTCGAGGGGCAATTGTAAGCACACAAACCTGAACCCCACGAAAGAGTATGAACCACGCCAAACGATAGGAACATCAACCCTACTAAAGGAGAGTATTTTTTACCTTTCGTTTGAGCCACGAGAAATTGCCATTTGTCTGGCGTATTGCATTCTCAAAAGTGTCCCCTCTCCGACAGGCTCGCGAAATACTTGTGCGTCTCCAAACATCCATTTTGGGTCTCGCTGGCCTTCTCATCCCCGCCCTCCAGCCATGATATGGTGTCGTTGACTTTGGCCACCTCCTCGGCTATATACATGTCCGGATGCTGCAGTCGAGGGGCAATTGTAAGCACACAAACCTGAACCCCACGAAAGAGTATGAACCACGCCAAACGATAGGAACATCAACCCTACTAAAGGAGAGTATTTTTTACCTTTCGTTTGAGCCACGAGAAATTGCCATTTGCCTGGCGTATTGCATTCTCAAAAGTGTCCCCTCTCCGACAGGCTCGCGAAATACTTGTGCGTCTCCAAACATCCATTTTGGGTCTCGCTGGCCTTCTCATCCCCGCCCTCCAGCCATGATATGGTGTCGTTGACTTTGGCCACCTCCTCGGCTGTATACATGTCCGGATGCTGCAGTAGAGGGGCAATTGTAAGCACACAAACCTGAACCCCACGGAAGAGTATGAACCACGCCAAACGATAAGAACATCAACCCTACTAAAGGAGAGTATTTTTTACCTTTTGTTTGAGACAAGAGAAATTGCCATCTGCCTGGCGTATTGCATTCTCAAAAGTGTCCCCTCTCCGAAAGGCTGAGACCTTCCCCACCATGTCGTCTGCTGTCCACGACGAGCAGGTATTGATGTCGTCTCTCATGAGGCCACAGTCCATGAGCAGTATAGCGAGACCGGTTTTGGGAAGTGGAGTTGGTGCTGGGAGTGCTTCTTCGGGTATGGCGGTCTCGGCGTCCCAAGTGATTTTCAGAAGCTCCTCCTCGCGTTGCCTGCGGAGACGTTCACTGTCCGTGACAGAAGGTGCAGCTGCCTGTCCTTCGCTATCCACTTCCATTTGGATGGGGCTAGAATGCGGCTCCTCCCCCGAAGTGGAGGGAAGAAGTGCTGGATTCGAAGGACGTGCCTCCCCAGCACCACCGGAGTTGGAAGGGCGAGAGCCCTTCCTTTCGTAGACTAAACCATCCACCTTTCTCTTCTTCCCCTCGCCCCGATCACTATCTGAGGGCACCTCCCTCTTCTTCTCTTTGCCGTGGTCTCCAACCGCGCCCCCCGCACCTGAACCGTTGGCCTGAACGTCTCGGCCCGACTCCATCTTCCGCTCCTCCCCTTGCCGTCTGGGCCCGACTCCATCTCCCTCTCCTTCCCCTTACCGTGGGCACCTCCCTCTCCAATCACTACCCCCTCTGTTGGCCCGCTTGCATGACCGTCTCGGCCCGACTCCATTTCCTGCTCTTTGCCCTTATCGGAGTTTCGAGCAACGTCCTCCTCTACTCTCCCACTCCGATCAGCGTCTCGGGTAGAGTCTCGCATGGAGACGTGGAAATTTGAAGGGGAGCCACCACGTGGTTCACGAAACTTTGGCGATTTGGGGCTCTAACCGTGCACGCAGGGCCAACCGAGACAGGCTCCCTTTCTAGCTCCTCTTTCTTAACCTCGGGCTTGATTCGCTGGGGCTTTCGCTTCGCTTTTCTTCGGGCCTTTTTGGACTTCTTTGAACCCACGTCCTCGAAGTCGTCGTCATCATACTCGATCCGAGCGGGAGCGGCCAAAACGGAGTCCACATCTCGCTCCTCCTTCACCTCCTGCTTCACCAGTGGCTGACCATCCGGATGCTTTGTCCACCAATCGTCAATAAGCTCCTTCGGAGTTTTAGGGTGGTTCTTCTGGTCTCCAACCAAAAGGATAGGCCAATTTTGCTCTAATGCATTCGGATAGAACTTCAACCCGTCATGGTCTATCCGACGGTGGTTGTTTAAACGGTGCTTCTGCATTAAACGTCTATTCTCTATCGGACAAAGCACGCAATAAAATTTCTTGTGTGTATAGAAAACCGGGGGGTTGTGGCATTCTACAAGCATTCGTCCCCATTCCTCTTCTGTCCATGTCTCCAAATAGTGATGCTTGTCTGTAGTTATTCGCTCCTGAACAATCCCGCCCTGCAAGCGAATTCTTGGGGCCTTCAAATCCGCGTCGCTGAAAATCTCTCGCACCATTGTGCCCTCCCAGTTGGTACTCCCTATACCGAGACAATCATGTAATTAGTATATGAACCCATCTACAAACAAGGCAATAAACTACACGAGCCCGAGAAGTAGACGAGACCCTGTCCCAGACCCTGAACCACCTAATCAGCAATGAAGAACATATATGAAATCATCACGCCATGCCACTGGATCCTGTAACGAGACATAAAGAAAGTCAACATCCCACATACATTTGCCACTATGAATGCATTTTGCAGTAAACAAATGAAGCCACCCTGACCGAGACCTGCGAGACTGAGCATGTAGCACTGCAAACAAAGCAGGTGAGTCTCCCTAAACCGAGACTGAGATTTACATGATCAGTATTCCAAATCTAATGTCAATCCACCACGCCAGGCCAGTGGACCATTTCAGAAGAGCTAATCGATGTTTTCGGGCTATTATACATTTGCCACTTAGAATGCACACTGTAGTAAACATATGAAGCTAGCCTGATCGAGACCCGTGAGACTGAGCATGTAGCACTGCAAACTAAGCAAACCCTAAACCCTTCAATGACATCCACGCATGAATTTGCTAACCAATCACGGGAATGCAACGAAAACATAACCCTAAACCGGAAATGACCGAATCTCTAAAACCGTAAACCAAACCTGCTGCTTAAACCCTAAACAATCTAGTCCGGACACATGCAATGTGAAGCAATGAAATGATAATCCGTCAACCTTCGCCAACTTAAGCGTTCAAACCGCACCCTAGATTATACAAACAGCTGCCTTTACAAACGATCATTTATGCATAGACGCAAAACAGTAATTCGTCTAAACTCTGATTGCATATACTCACAATTTTTTCGTGAATGAGATGCGCTGCGCTCCAGTCGATGAGGATCCCGACGTATGCCTAAACCGCGCTAAAACCCTGAACCCGAAACCGAGTGCTGTTGGGTACATTCACAGTATCACGACCCAAGAAAACTGTAACCAGTGATTAATTTAACGGATTGTTAAGTAATAATCTTATTATATGAATTGATAATGCAATATAAATTAGTAACTACATATAATATATGAAATTATACAATATACTAAAATTTGACGATGTTTGGGAAGTTATTGGTACTCCAAAAAGACTAAAATATAGTCGTAACCTGTCGTTAATAACGACTAAAATGTGCTAAAATGATCAAAATATGTTGCAAAATGTCCTTAAATATTTCTAATATCCACATATTTTGAAGATATTATTTTCTAAGCACTCATCAAGAGTCGTTATAACTGGGCGGGGTTGGGTCGTGTTACTGTGAATGTACCCTGTTGCAGGAATGGCGAGACGGAACTTTATCTCCAAAATCTCCAGGGCGCAAAAACATAACCGCAAACAGCAATTCAAATCCAATTGCAACAAGAGCAAGGCGCAAACAACCAAAAACAAAATGAGGAACCAAGGAAATCTGAGGAAGAAGAAGATGGAGGCCACCATCATCATCAGCCGTCTCGCCATCATCATGCCATGATTTGAAATGAATTACCAGAATGATTAGCCATCCTAACCCTAGGCTGCCAAACATACGAGACTGGGTAGGCCACCATTTGAATGACATGATGAGAGACAGCTTGGGTATGATGGATGACACCTGTCACTCGGATGAGACCCTCTCACATGCCATAGAATGCATGATACCCCATGGCATGGACTGCATACGTGGCAGGGGGCGCGAGACTGACGACGTGGCACGAGCTGTCTCGGGACTGATGACGTGGCAGGCGGATGAGGCGGGGGTAGCGAGCCATCCGACGTGGCAAGAGGGTCGAGACATCCGACGTGGCAGCGGGCCCACGCGAGACCGGGGTAGGAAGCAAGAAAAAAAGCCGGAATCGGGCGGAAGAAAATCAGGCTCGGAAGGAAAAGAAGAGGCGGGCGGGCCGTGGGACCCCGTGGGACCAGTCACGCGCGTCTCGCGCTGCCACGCCTATTCACGGCCAACGCATTTAAGACCACCGGGGGATATAGAGACGGGGACATTTGCCCATGTGCCTGGCGCCGTTTCATTTCTTTTTCATTTATAGTAAGTGAAAAACGACACGTACATTTCCTTCTAGTGCTGCCAGTGAGATCTTTGTCGCAACTGATTCTGACTAAGTGCGTAGTACGTGGACAATCCTGGATACATTGCACGAGATCAATGGTACTGTGACAGGTTCTCTCATGAATTTAAGTTTACAACGTTCACACATAGCTGGAAATTTTCACGTCAACCTCTCCCAGCATGGATTGCCAAAGCTTCAGCCAAAAGGTCGATCATGCTCCTACTACCTGTACAATGCATCAATCAACAGGTACTCACTCGTTCAATTTATTCAACATATTCATATAGTTGCAGGGTTATAGGATACCGAAGTCTATCCCTAGGATGGCTGGATGGACAAAAAATTGCCTAATATTTAATTGTATTTAAAATTTAGGCAAATCAGTAGGAAAATTTTGAAAAGCGTTGACATCTTTGATCAGTAATTTTGAAATTTCTAGGCATTGCTAAAGAAAAACAGTTCTAAATCTTTCATTTGCTGCAGCTTACAATAAATGGTTCAAGGAGAATCTTGTGATTTACTTAACACCCTGATTACCCATACTTTGTCACATTCATGGTTGGTGTGATTTCTGAGGTTCTAGGCACAACCTCCTGTAATTCGAATCTTAATAGAATATGCTGTAAAAGGTACGATAACAACTTTTTTTGTCCTAACCTGGGCTATATTCTAGACCACAAAATTTGAGTCATGGGATAATATACGTGATAAATATGCACGATTCATCAGTGACCTTACACTGAGTTTGCCCTCGGGAACAAAGCTCCCATGTTGCCCCAGGACATACAAATATATATCAATGTGACTCAGAACTCTTCATACTCTCACACAAGTTCAGTTTCTGATCTATTAGCCATGGCGTCTGTCACTGTGAATGGTCCTGAATCGGCTTTGACTGCCCATGCTATTCCCGACTGCATCGTTGCAACCGAGGAGCCGGAAAGTGTGGAGCTGAACGAGGAGGAAGAGCAAGACACAATGTCCAAGCTGGTCATGATGCTGATGAGCATTTCCTGGACGCCGGCAGCCGCGCTCCGGACCATCGTGGAGCTCGACATCCCGCACATTCTCGCCACGCAAGTAAACAGGTCTACCTTTAAACATTCTACCACTAGTAGGAAATGTGTCGTTTTTCACTTACTATAAATGAAAAAGGAATGAAATCAGGCTAGGCACATGAGTTGTATTAGTGTCGGTAAGTAGTTTTGGTCAGAAGAAGACAGAAATATAGGTATAATATTCCGGCACTATTCTCTGTACCCACAAAATGGGGAATGAAAAAAGACAGATCTGGTACTAGTGATACGTTGTTATATGGAATATTCTACATGCATGGAATCGTTCTTGACCATTTTTCTTAATCTTCTCTACTGCATTACCTTTTGAAATAGAAAGACACATAATCTTTAATTTTCATACGCACAGCATGACGGCGGAGGAGATTCTGCAGCATGTTCCGGCTGCTTCCAAGCCCCACGCCCGCAACTTGGAGCGCGTCATGCGCCTGCTCACTTGCAAGAACGTGTTCACCGAGGAGATGGAGTACATTACCAAGGGCGACTCGCCCACGGTGGTCCGGAGATTTGCCCTGGCTCCCTTGTCGCCCGTGTTGGTGCCTGGGCATGACTCGGGCACTATGGCCAACTTCGTCATGCTCACCACTGTGGGCTCAGTTTATGGCAAGGCCCTGGAGCATCTCAGGTACTGTACTTGTTCACTAGACTTCTGCCTCTTGGGACCGTGTAATATTGGACCTAGATACGTGATTACTCACCAGTGCAAAATGGCACCCTGTTGAAATAACATGAAAATTAGTTAAGACAGTTCATCGGTAAGACTATGTTTTCTTACACGTGGATGGTCAACTGAATGGAACTCTTGAAAGGACCAAGTCAATACACCTGCAACTTTTTCTTTTTACTGGTTTAACAACATAGGTCTACCTCAATGTTGTTTTCTAGGTAATGATTATTCTGATCGGTCGAGCTTGACATGGTGTTGGTTCATATTCGATGCAGCGATTCGATCTTGTTAGGTGAGGACGCGTTTGAATCAGCGCACGGAATGAACGAATTCCAGTACATGAACTCGCACCCGGAGCATCTGAGTTGCTTCCAAGCGGCGATGAGCGATCACGCCAATGAGCTGGTGCCGCTGATGCTGTGCAAGTACCAGGGCTTCAAGGGCGTCCGCAGGCTCATGGACGTGGGAGGAGGCCAAGGCACCATTCTGGCAAGGATTGTATCCCGCCACCCTCACATGATCCGGGGTGTCAACTTCGACCTCACGGAGGTTGTGGCCAATGCGCCCCGCCACCCGGACCGTGTGGAGCACGTGGGAGGCGATATGTTTCACAGCATTCCGTCCGGATGCGATGCAATTTTCATGAAGGTACGCAGCATGGAACCCTCCTTCCCGTCGCTTACATTCGCTAATATTTTTTGTGGATGAAGTCCCTCTTGTAAAGAGAATTTCAATGCAATTCTTTGAAGATTTCCTGTTTTGAACTTTTACAGTTTTGCTGGCAACGTGAGAGTAGGTTCTGATTCATCAGCCGCTGTAGATACCAGTGATCTCAGAACCCCTTTATGACATTTAGAACATTATGCGACCTCCACATAAATGGTATCTGCTTTTGGTACGCAGTGCATACAATACTCACGATATCTCTATAACATCCGGCAATATCCTTGATATATTAACGTGATACCATGATGATATCCGCGGATATCACCTCATGAAATTGCTACATATTCATAACATGATGAGCATTCTCGCTACATTTCAAAAATAAATAAATAAATTTACTTTGTATGTTTAGCAGCCCCATTATTTTTTTGGGTAGAAATCCAGCTAATTTTGGCCAGTTTTGAGATCACTGGTAGATACGGGGCAGATCGATGAATGGATTGAATTTCTGGATGGTGATCAAGTACGTCGTGGTACGTGTGCTGCAGAGCATAATGCACGACTGGAACGATGAGGACTGCTTGAAGATCTTGCGCAACTGCTACAACGCGTTGCCAGAGAAAGGCAAAGTGATCATCGTGGAGGCGTTGGTGCCGCTGGAGACGCCCGACAACCCGGAGGATCATGAGAATGTGGGCACATTCATGAGCGACTTCGTGATGCAAGTGCATTGCCCCGACGGACGGGAGCGGCACCGCCATGAGTTCCAGCAGTTGGTGAAGGCCGCAGGATTCTCGCAGTTCGTCGTGGTGGTGCAGCTGGACTACATGTTCGTCATGGAAGGCATTAAGCAGTCTTAAGCTCTCACTCTGGTTAACCCGTTAAGGACCGGGGGTGTTGAGTTTATCTATTGGTTTTCTGACTAGCTTTAATAAGAAGCTGCATTTCTCAATGCTCTTTGTTGCTTACCCTCCATTTGCATCCCAACAACTTGAATTTCCTCACTTTCTAATTGGAGACGCTAAGCGGGGGCCTTTTGGTTCTTTAGGGGTTAATTTGCATGTGTAACTTCGTTAGAGTTGCTTCGTTAGTTCACCCATTGCAGCGAGGAACTTATTATTAGTTTCCAAGGTGGAGAAAATTATGCACATAACCTATTCCATAGTGAGTTTCTCAGAGGTGGCACAATTACGTGGTTGGCTAACCAAGCATTCGTCGTTTTAATATCCTATTGTTGATTTATAAATGCGATCGTGGTTCCATTCTATTGGAAACATGTCACCATCGCCATCAGAAGTTGCAACTCATAACCTTTTATGTTTTCAACTTGCATCCTATGCATGAATATCAAGGGTTGTAACGGGAAAGTAAACAACTGGTTATGTATGATAACCTATTCTCCGCTACTGCGGCTCATCGGTTATTTAATACATAAATTTGTGCCTTGATTCCTATGAATACTAGTTCACTCTATACAAGTGTTGTAGGACTAACTTTCTTTCTATATTAATTCAAAAAGTGCCAATTATTAGTGGTACTTTATGTCTAATAAGCAGCTCAACACTCCCGTCCTTTCCACTCGTGTAGTCCATAACTTTGAATCTCTTGGCTGGAAGCCAATGATTTTTATTATTTATTATTTTTATTATTTTTAGAGGTTGTTTAGCATTTTTGCTACTTTTCAATGGCTTGAAGAGAAATTTTGGGTCTTTTCATACTCTTTTCATTATAATCAGTATAGGTATTTAATATCCTAGGAATACCCATGTGCTACCCAGGTGCTACTTAGGCAATATCTAGATGATACCTAAATTTAACAAGGTTACACATCTTGACTCTGTAGAAATCAGACTCTTAATCCTTCTTTTTTTTAAATTTTAATCCTTTATATCAATTAGTGAGTCCAAATTCTATGTAGCAATTTCACCAATTTGGTTAAGTGTTGGAGAGGTGTAAGTTGACGTAAGGCTTTGTTGAACCACATCACTTTCATTTTAGAAAATTGAATCAAATTCTATTTAACTTTGAAGTCATACACCCTCCTAATTCTCATTTTTGAGTGCACATTATACAATTCAAAGACGTACTATAATCTTGTAGTTCCACCATTGCATAATTCTTTAATTTTGACAAATTGTCTTCACTCCAATTGAAAATGCAATTGTACGGTTACTTTCTACTTTAATCCAGTCTATGTCTGATAGCATCAATCATAATGGAAAAAAAATACTGAAATCCAATTCACGCAACTATATCATAGCATTCAGTAGCATACAACATATTCCACACCCAACAAGACTTCATCACTACACTAAATAGTATATTTAGTGTGAGATAATTATAAGATTTGAAAATGTTATAGATTTTTACTGTCGACAAAAAAATTTATCAAAGACATTGATTCCAATACTATTGAAAGATCCCCATCTTGACCAATATAGAGGGTAAAAAAATTAGTCAACAATAAAAACTTACAACATGTTTATGTCAATTAGTGTATCTCACACTAAATATACTATTTAGAGTAGCTAATTGTACAAGTGAGCCCCAAGGTGATATCAGCAAAACTGCAAAAGGCATGAAAGAGAAGCAAAGGACATGAAGGAGAAGCAAAAGACATGAACAAAAGGCAAAGGACATGAGCAAAAGGCAGAGGACATGAACCAAAGGCAGAGGACATGAAGGCTACTGAATGTTATGAGTACCTCAGGCACTAAACGGCTAATGCACTTCTGCACTTTCGGATCGCCTGTTATTAATTTTGACATGCGGCAGGTGGAACTACAGTCTCATGAAAGCATTGTTTGATTCCTCATTATTCTTCTTCAAGAGCTCTCATTGGCCGGCATCGACCAGCTCAATAGCTCATGCACTGCATCCTAGTCAGCAATTATTCTGCCATTGTAAGATTCCATTGAATCCATTCATTACGACAGCACGTGAGTGAATTGAATGCTAATTGACACAGAAATGACAAAGGAAGATTCCATTCATTACAACAGCACGTGACTGAATTGAATGCTAATTGACCCAGAAATGACAAAGGGGTAAGTGCAAAACCTAGATGTGCTATAAAATGTTAGTTGTGCAACTTTGGTCTAAAAGAGAAAACGAGAAGCATGACGTT
Organism: Pohlia nutans; assembly: GCA_022496805.1. Lineage (NCBI taxonomy): Eukaryota > Viridiplantae > Streptophyta > Bryopsida > Bryales > Mniaceae > Pohlia > Pohlia nutans. Next base: position 19,388,349 of record CM040099.1, on the reverse strand, counting down.
CACCAATTGTCCAGATGGTCAAGCTTTCAAAAAATGCTTTAGATGCTCATTTAATGAACTTAGAAGCATTTATCATTAAATATTCACCAAAATCACAGTTTTCATTTCTAAAACTTGAAATTTTGTATAAATGGTTGAACTAGATATTCAATTCTGAAATAGTCAACGACAAATTTTTTAAAGGAGAGAACATCATTACTTTTCTGAAATAGTAAGTTTTATAATACTATGACAATGTTGGGGATGTTTGCTTTTGAAGCATTCACCTCAATAGAGTTTAATTGGGATTGACATGATTCAAATTGAGTTGGATAATAGACTCAATTTCCTATTGAAAAATATTTTTTTTATTTTTAAAAAATACTTTATTTTCATCGTTGGCAACTTGTAAAAAAAAGGTAGCGACCATAAAATGGTTGTTTGGTCACTTAAGGGTCAACACAACTAACTGCGAGAGTGACATTAGGCCCATTTCACACCATCGCCTTAACGAAACACTCTCTCCACTCACGCGTCTAGTGCCTTGGTTTCCACTTTACTTTCCATGCCATCACAATCGCGTAATCAGCCTTATCCAAATTTCTCATTTGCACCCTTATCCAAATTTCTCATGTTTTGTTCTCAAGCAGTGCACTATTCAATAAAGCCAAGAATCACGTGCGTGCATCTCTCCTTATTAAAACACCTGTGACTACATTTTTTTGGGCTAAAATCAAGCAGTATATGTACAAATCTCGCAACCTCAAAATAGATTTCCACATGTACACAGGGGCTGTAAATGAGGAATTTAACTTCAAGCCCCATGTACGTTTACTTTCCGCTTGATTGAAATATGTTTCCCATACGTACATTTTGTACATGCTTGTTTTAATTAACCCCTAAATGTCTAAACATGCCATGGCGACCAGTACAATACGATGTATTTTGATTGTATTTGGAATGGATCCACACCTTTAATCGGTTAACTTTGGGTGTAGAAGAGAAGTTGAAATCTACATCAATGCAGTTCTAGTGAGCTATTAAGATCCCAATTTAGAGTTTCTTGTTGGTAGCAAATCTCAATCATACGAGAACGTATATACCATCCCCATGGGACGTTGAAGAGTTAATACCCTTGTTGTGCACGCACGTGTATAATTACAGTACTTGAAGAGTGCACTCACTGGGGTTTTGTCCACCTACGTGGACAATCATGTGATGATGTGGAAGTGGAGAAGGAGCTTTCGCCACGATCTGAATCATGTACTGGACAAAACCAAAATTTCAGCCCAATCCGGGACATGACAGCTTTGTCTGTCCTGTTGTCTGAACTAAGCCACGGCACCCCCTTAATCAGTGGTAGTGGCACATCCCATCCTTGGATTGATTGAACTGGGCGTGATCATTCCTTCATCACACGGCAATCAAACTGGCATAGCTGTTGACCTCGACGTCACTTCCTCTATCACACCTGACGCCAAATGCTAATCGCCTGCATGTTGCCTCTTCAGAGTTGTTGACGGAGATGCTCTTACAGAATAAATATGATTCTGCAGGTACTGTTCTTCGTTTCGTGACTGTACTCAGTATTGTATAACCATGATGGTAGATTTGATGTAGTATGTGGAAAAATTATTACCCTGGAGCTTCTCAGGTGCGGTGCTTGTTCAATTAATCATTCTTCTGCCTTTCCGGGTTTAATATTGGAATGATTTCGAGCCATATATATACGTGATTAGTCACCAGTGCAAAACGCACTGTTGCAACAACATGAAATTATGAAAAATAATTTAAAACCAAACATTGGGATCATGTTGTTTCAGCCCATGTCGGTGGCTGAAACAGAGTACACCATGAAAATAAAATCTGTACTCATTTGGCTGCTGAGATCGACTCTTAGTTCTGTCAGTATTGGATAACCATGATGATAGATTTGATGACTAAATACGTGGAAAATTTTGATTTTTTACTGACCATCAACATGCTATAGGGTCTCATAATGGACACTTCCCTGTAGTGAATCTATATGCATTTCCTTTCTAGTCCCATAATTTCCTGCAAACCTTAACATATGGCACCTATTGAACTTTCTTTCTGAGCAAACGGTGTAGACAGATATATTTAATTTTGAACATCCGTGGGGAATTTGAGATTCAAAGTGAAACATCATTCACAAGGAATCACACGTGAGACCCCCGTGATGGTCTCTGAATCTTGGCAAGTGTATGTGTTTTTACACATCATGGATGGAACTTAAGGACCAAGTCAGTCGATCTGCAAAGTTTTCTTTTATTGAGACAACATGATCGGGATGTTGTTTCAACATTGAGAGGTTGGGTAAAACAACATAGGTCTACCTCAATGTTGTTTTCTAGGTAATGATTATTCAGATTATTGCTTGATCGGTCGACCTTGATATGGTGTTGGTCCATATTTGATCTCGGGGAAGTCACTTAGTGTAAATTTTGGGTGCATATGAGCGTACAAAGGGTATTTAATGGTGGGCTATGAAATAATTGGAATATGTTACTATTTATATTATATTTAGGGTATATGTCATATATATTTTAGAAATATTCTTAAAATATTCCCAAATTGGTTTTATAACACCTTAAATATTACTTCTATAAATTTACAATTTTTATCTCAAATGAATAAAAGACACCTATATTTGTTCTCTCATAGTTATCTAAATTCTTAACAGTGACTCCCTCGGTATTCGATGCAGCGATTTGATCCTGCTGGGTGAGGACGCATTTGAATCAGCGCACAGAATGAACGAATAGTGTTTCAACCTGATGAGCAATTGTAGATATTGTTTTCTAATATCACCCCAATCCAAAGAATTGAGACACCAAGTACATATCAAAAAGTGAACATTTCTTCAAGTTTAGGAAAATTCCAGTGACGACGAAAGTCGGAGCTGGTTTAGCCTTCATTGAATGGTACGTTCGTCGTCAGGACAATTCCATGGAATTGGTCATGGTGACGAAATTTCGTTTCGTCACCATGCCCGTTCCAGCTATCTCCATGACAATTCCGGTTCACAGTCTGTTCACGTTCTCAGCCTGTGTAGCACGCTCTCTCTTCTCGTCGCGTGGCAGCGATGGCGCCCTAGAGTAGTGTGCTCGTGCTGCTGCTGGCGTCCGCATTTCGATAATCATCGTTACGCCAGGCACAAGTTTAGGGTTTCGGATTCCGAGACGAGTGTAGCGTCTGAAACACGATCAAAGACTGCGAGGAAGAGGATTTCTAAGAAGCTGGAGGGTTGGGATCAATTCGAGGTGACGGTAGCCACGGGCGGGAGGCATTTGTCTGCACTCCAGCACGAGATGAAACTGCGAAGTGCGTACTCTGAAATTGCGGGAAGGCCGGGTAGCAGAGATGCGAAAAGGGAGCCAGTGGTCACTTCGTTTCACAAGGATTTCAGCGGTATTGTTGATTACATATGGCATACCGGTGATCTGTGTGCAGTCAGAGTGTTGGACACTGTTCCTTCTTCTGTCCTGCAGCGTGACAAAGGGCTTGCTTCGCAGCAATGGGCCAGCGATCACTTGGCTTTGGCTTGCGAATTCTCCTTCGTGCCAAGCAAGGACACTCAAGAGGTCACCTCCAGCTGATTACGAAGTCGTTCAACATACTTTTCATGGAACCAGTGAGTACTCTTTCTCCACTCAGATATATATAGTGCATACCCCTGAAGGCCAAGCATTCATGACCAATCGATTTCATCATATTGTGAAAACTGTGATGTAGAGAAGATCATATTTCGTATCACCGAAGAACATTGCATATATCGGTCAAGAAATTAATAAAATTGAAATGAGAGATGTCCTTATATGGCGTACTCAAAATCGCCAATAAAGAAACGAGACTCTAGGTGCTTTGGACAGTAATCTCATTCAAACCGTAAGATAAGCGTGGCAATTGCAAATGTAACTTACAGCGCACGAAGGATGGACGGGGGATTCCCTTGCAGCACTAAGCCGATCTGCTGTGATAGAAAATGCCGGAAGAATTTAATGCAGGGTAATATTTCATGACAAGTAAGAGCTGTTTAGTGCTACCAGTCCAAACTTTCTTCACACTGTCTTCCTCTGCAGTGAGCACTGAACAACAATAAACATCATGAAACCTATACTAATTCCACTCCTGATGCAGTGTCATTTTTTTTTAGATGATGGCCTTCAATCCAAGCTCTGAGAATGATCCGCTAACTCGTAAGCAGTTCACTTGGATTGTCGTCTCCAGGCCGGGCTTTGAGTTCTCAAAGCTCCAATCCTCAGTAAGGGAACGTGTAACCTGAAAGGAGGACGACTGCCTCGTTAATTCTACTGCACATTCAAAGCATCTGAATGTGTCCACGAGAAGAGTATTCAAGAATGCAATTGCCAGGCTCACAGAGGTAAATTTGCTGAGCTCATCAGACCACATTGATAATACTCATTCTTGAAAGGAACTAGTTGTAAACATCTTGGGCCCGACTGCTATTTGAAGGAAGTAGCTGGGTAATTGTACAAAACTACTTTGATTCTCTGACATCCACAACGTTCAATGAAAGCATTGGAACTCAGCCAACTATGAAAGGCAAGTGTAGTTCTTGCCAACCACAATGAAAAGAAAGGGTGAATTCATGTTAATATGAGTCGAGTGATGAGGATATATTTCAGTAACTGTAAGTGGAGCATCATTCAGGTTTTATTAGTGCACTCACGTCCACATTTGAAGCCACGCAGGTCCGTGCGGCCGCACTTCTTCGGCAGCTGCAATCCGTTGGTCACCATCTGGGCAGGGAACGCGGAGGCCTTGAGCTGGTTGCACATGCAGTTTTTGTCCACGCTCCTGACCACGTTGCAGCACTGCTTGCTGGGCGCAGGAGGGCGAGCTCCCTGAATGGCCCTCAGGCACGGATACAGCGCATTTGCGTTGCACACACCCGCAGCGCTGCATTCCGCCGCCATGGCCACCATCACCACCACCACGCACATGCCCACGAGAGCAATATTGCCCTTGGATCCTGCCATCGCTTCTGAATAGTCCGGAGAGAACGCTCTTGAAAGACACTGTAAGACGATGGTGATGAAGCTTGAAGAAGTTAGCAAGGAAATAGAGGACTTGTTTTATGTGAGGATGATGTGGACTGATTATGCAGCAGTGTTATATATGGTGTGTGCCCATGAATGACTTTGATGTTAAATAATCTGACAGGTGGTTGTATTTGATTTGCAGTGATGAATCGGTGCCAACCAGCTGTTGAATTAACGCCACTCAGTGGTTTTTGGGAAGCACTGCCAGAAAACTGAGTAAGTTGGTGGATATGTAGTCAACGGTAGGAATGACTATAGCTAAATTTGAAAGGTTTACTTCTTGAAGGATGTGATTTCTCGAAGAGCTCACTCAGTGGCACACCTGATCTAATTCAATGAGTGACGATTCTTATGCATCTTTGGCATATTATTTGACAATTTTGTGAATTTCAGCGCAGCTATGAAAGACTTGTAGTGTGGGTGGTGATAATCATGTACTTCGGATTTTCAGGTTTTTGTTAGAACTGAGATACAAGGATTGAATACTTGATTATGGAGAGTACTGTATGTGGAGGGTTGGAAAAGAATAAAAATTAAATAAGGTTTGGTGGATGGAGTATGTGAAATTATGCTTTGAGATTCTCTTTTTCTCCATACCAGAAATATTTGTTCCAGAAAAAGAATTTCACATTTCCTTCCTTCCCACAGTGCCCTCCACCAGGTAGACATAAGGGAACTTGGACATGCCCATGAACCATGTGCTTCCTCTACTTTGCACACTAAATTAATTGAAAACTAACCACACACCAACTTTGTGTCCAGAGTGATTGTAAAGAATTTTGTTCCATTGAAAGAAAGTTGATTCTCGTTAATTATGAACTAAGGTAGGATGTCCTAAAACCATCACCTCCCCCAATTATATATACCAATTTTTTTCCTATATATGTACCAATGTATCATAAGATATCAATCGTCACTGGTAGTGCGAAGAGCAGCGAAGCCCTAGTGTACAAAAGTTTCAAAATGATATCTAAAAATTTGTGGATTTCTAACCCGGTAAATTACCCTATTTGTATCATGTGTTATGTAAGGTAAGACTGCCATTGACTCTGTTGGCGTGCAAATCCCTGTTCTCACAAAGAAAATGGGCACAACCATGAATTAGTGAGAGATTTGCAGTGATTTTGATTGTCACAGTTTTGAATATATCAAAGGTACTAGGGTAGGGCACATTTAATTCCAGTGATGACGAAAGTCGGAGCTGGTTTAGCCTTCATTGAATGGTACGTTCGTCGTCAGGACAATTCCATGGAATTGGTCATGGTGACGAAATTTCGTCTCGTCTCCAAGACTGTTTCAAACTGTTTGGAGGACCGTTCCAAGGTGCCCTGGTTCGTTCATCGCAGTTCAAGTGACCGTTCCGGGTTCATCGCAGTCGGGCGTTTCGGCGTTTAAGTGTTTCGGCGTTTAGGGTCGGGCGTTTGAGCGTTTTGGCGCGCGATGATGGTTTGCGTTTGAGCGTGGATGAATCATGGGACACTTTTTTCCAGAACTTCACAGGGCAGGCGGCGACGAACGTCGGCTTGTCCAGGCAGACCATTCAGGAGAGCATGCGGTTGTTGCTGCTTGTGAGAGCGTACCAAGTGAATGGTCACATGAAGGCCAAGCTCGATCCCTTGAATCTTGACGACCGCAAGATGCCCATGGAGCTTGATCCTGCTCTCTATGGATTCACTGAGGCTGACCTTGATCGGGAGTTTTTCCTTGGTGTGTGGCGAATGTCCGGTTTCCTCTCTGAGAATTGACCTGTGCAGACTTTGCGAGCCATTCTTTCAAGGTATGTTTGAGGCAGTGATTTTTTTTTTGAAGCATTTTTGCAACTTTTCCATGGCTTGAAGAACAATCCAGGCTCCTTGGATGCTCATTTCATATTACTATATAAGTAATATTAGGGTAATACACATGTGCTACCTAGGTGATACCTAGATTTAATGAGGCTAAAAATCTTTGAAATCGGGCTATTATTCCTTTTTCATTTTAATAAATCCTTTGTATCAATTAGCCAACCCAAATTTTATGTATCAATTTAGCTAAAATTAGCAATCAAAATTCACTGTGTTGGACGATTGCATCTACCTCAATTAGGGTTACAGTTTTTTTAATCTTTTTCGATCCAATTCTAAACTTGAGGTGATGTTGTGCTCTAAAGAACTAGTCTTCATTTAAGTTTTCATAGTAGTTAATAATGTGATACGCTCTAACACTATAAAGTCGCAAAAACATTCTTTCAATCTTCATTTAAAATTTTTTTGTTTCAATTAATCTCTCGTGTGTTTGGTAGACACAAGGAAAACCTGATTAAGTACACCCAGCCAGAAAGGTTAAGTACACCATAATCACCTATGAGGTGATTAAGGTAAATTAGCAACTAATAGGTGATTGTGGTAATTTTCAAAGCATATTTTGATTGTTGAGGAATGTAGGGTATGATTTTCTTCTTTCTAGCGGTACATTTTTAAGCTTCTTCAATGATTTATTTTAGCTTCTATTGAGATGGGAGAGGCCATTTTGGGGTTAACCCCTAAATTTCCTTGTGTTTTTGGGAGCTTGAAACCTCAAAACTGCGATTTTCTACCTCTATGTACTCCCGGGGATGTGAACCAAGTTTTTTTACTTCTTTTAGAATTCCAACCGTAAGATCTTGTACCTAAGCCTATTCATAGCTACGGTTTCAAAAATTGACCGTTGGATGTTTATCATTTGCAAGATCATAACATCCAAAGTTTGTGCAAAAGTTTTTCGGGGCATTGCTTGGGAGGCATTGTCTCCATAGTGCAAAGGGGGACTTGAAGATTGTTACTCCAAACATTTTGCTCATATTTTTTTCCATGTAGATAACTAAGTTGGGTAAGCTCATGCAAAATTTTAGAGACTCATTACGCGTTTCAAACCTTCATCCAAATTAATTTCCAGAAGTAGGTATAAAAATGGCAATTTGGTGAAACATGCATCACATTAATTGTATTTGATTTTTGGAAAAAAATAAACGGTGATTAGGTACCTCTATGATTTTATAAATTTAAGGCGAAATTATTTTTAAAAAATTTCAAAATCTCAAATTTTGACAAATTTCGAAAGAAATGGATGTGAAATTACAAAAAACCTTGGAGGTTGTTGTTCTTTATTTTGGAGGCTGCCCTTGTCAAGCCAAGAATATAATCAACATGGGTCACTTCAAATTCTGAGCCTAAATGTGGTAAAGAGCATGTCTCCAAAAAAAAAAAATTGAAAAAATGATTATAATAAAAAGTTTTTTTCTGCCCCAGTTGGGCTTGAAACCAAAAATTTCAATAAAAAAATTATAAAATCCGAATTTGACTTTGTAATTTTTACCCCACACACCTTGTATGTATGACCACGCCCACGCCAAATTATAGTCTAAAATTCTTAATTTAGACCTTCCATCTAAGCTGCCCGAAACAGCAAAAAGCCATTTTGGCTTTTAAGGGCCTTTAGGGGTTAATTAGATTCGAGCTATTGTTCCGGCTTAATTATCTTGAGACATTTTGAAGTTATAAAACTTTGACATTGCAATTGCAAATTTTCTTTACAGGCTTGAACAAGCTTATTGTGGCACTATTGGATACGAATATATGCACATTCCTGACCGAGAGAGGTGCAACTGGTTGCGTGATCAAATTGAGACTCAATTTCCTGGGAAGTATGGGCCTAGTCGGAAGGCTGTTATTCTTGATCGGCTCATGTAGGCTACGGATTTTGAAAACTTTTTGTCACAGAAATGGACTGCAGCCAAGAGGTTTGGTTTGGAAGGTTGCGAGACTTCGATTCCAGGTATGTTCTCATCCCTCGGCTTTCTATTGGTGACACACCTTTTTGACTTTGGAAAGTGTGTGAAAATAGTATCGTTTGTGCATTTTGTCAGTGGCAAAAATGAAGTAGGGTCTAGATGGCTGTCAGTGTTCTTCTTGGATGCAAAGTCGTGATGACGATGACAAAGGGTTTCTTGGCAGGTATGAAGGAGCTAATTGACAGGGCTGCTGATAAGGGTGTAGAGAATATTGTTATTGGTATGTCCCATAGAGGACGTCTTAATGTTCTTGGTAACGTTGTTCGCAAACCTTCAAGGCAAATTTTCAGCGAGTTCAGTGGCGTCATTAAACCTTCTGAAGATGCTGGTGGTTACACTGGAAGTGCAGATGTGAAGTACCATCTTAGTACATCATACGATCGACCTACGCGAAACGAGAGAGTACATCTTTCTCTTGTTGCTAACCCTAGTCATTTTGGAGGTTGTTGACCCTGTTATTATTGGGAAGACCCGTGCCAAGTAGTATTATTCTAATGACAAGAATCGAAGCAAGAACATGGCCACTCGAGATGGTAGTTTTTCTGGTCAAGGTGTGGTTTATGAAACTCTTCATTTGAGTGATCTGCCCAACTACACAATTGGAGGCACCATTCACATCGTGGTCAACAATTAGGTGCTTGCCATATTCTACTTATTGTAAGACAGGGCAATATGCTGGCTGCCATGCTACATTGGACATCAGTATTGGCTTTATATACACTTGTCATATTCATTGTGACTCCTACGTAAAGATTTTTAAATTTTAGATTTTAAATTTTTTTGGTAGGTACATTCCATCCATTCGCTATAGCGGTTTTAAATCTGTAGCCATCACAGTCAACATCGAAACGGGATTATGATGATGAATTTGTGGTGAGCTGAACGTTGCTTTGTGAACCGTAGGTTGCTTTCACAACTGATCCTAAATCAAGGAGGTCTTCGCCTTACTGTACTGAAAATTTTGTGTTGAAAACCTCTCTTTCTTTGGAGGTGGCCAAGATATCTTTTGTTTCTGTTTGCGTCGTCTATGGCAGCATGAAGCTCCAGGCTAGGGTTTTGTATTCTAACAAGATGGCTCACTTATTGTGCAGGCTACCTTTGATTTCCGGTTCCTCACTCTGATGGCAATTGCTGGTTCGCTTATAGATTCCCTGCTTTGGTTCATTAAGGTCCCAATCTGAACCGAGTTGCTCTCCTTCAAGAGCCTTCCATTGCAATTCGTGCCATTTTAGTTTGCTCAAACGAGAATTTACATTGAATTACAAAGTAGAGCACATTCTTGAAACTTCTAAAACTACGAACTGGGCAGATCATATCTGTATAATGGCATTTGCACAACAGATAAGCACAAGTCTTGAGTTGGTCATGAAGAAGATCGAGGACAACAACACCTTGGTCTTCATCGTAGATGTGCGTGCTGACAAAAAGAAGACCAAAGAGGCTGTTAAGAAGATGTACGACATCCAGATCAAGGTCAACACTTTGATCAGGTAATTTGTCTCACATTTTTCTCGTTATGAGTTTGGGTTTGAATGGGATTTAGGGTTTCATTGTCTTGCCACTTTTTAGTCTCCATGCGTTTCTCTGGGATAATCCTTGTGCAGGATATAGTATTTCTCCTTTTCTCCTTGGCATTTTTGTTTCACTGGCATTTCGATTGTGGAATGATGACCACATGTCGTTTGGATTTTGTGGTGGCTCTCGGCCATTACGCAATATGTGTTTTGATTTTATGATTTCTGTCGTGTTCAAACTTTTCTTTCTGTTTTTCGACCATCTTACATTTCCGGAGAAGCTGGTTGTTCGTTAAATTTTCAATACTGAAGGGGTAGTGGTATCTCTACTAGCAGTATTTACATGTTTGTTGTGGTTTCTTGAGTCCTCATGTTGCTCCGATTTTGGTGCCATGAGGAGGTTCGGAAGGCAGTTGTGTGAGGTTAGTACCAACTTCAGAGAGCTTAAAATGCAAGTGTGGCTGGAAATGCAAGGACTCTCAAGCGTTACTGTTCAAGTCCCATGCATGATAGTCATAAATAATCATCGTGGTCACAGAGAATAACGCCGTGAATTCTTATTTGCTTTCATTGTAGGAGCCTGAAACCGAAATTTGTTCGAGTATGTTGGATTCTCTAAACGAGTGTATCCAGGTATCCTACGTTTCTGAAGCTGACATTGGTGTTGAATATTTGCTTTAGCATGCCTACATTGTGATCCGATTTTATCAATGCATCAATTTCATAAGGGGAATCGAGGATAAATAGCATTTTAGTTACACTAAAATTTTGGAATTTGCAAAGGAAGCTGGTCAGATTGATTGAAATGGGAACGAAAGGGAGTTTGACATTAATCACTTAAGGATTTCCTTGCCGAAGCAGGTCATACTATTTTGTAGTTTACTAGGGCATACTGTCTCAAACTATCAAAATGTGAAAGCATGTTGTGACATCTCTTGATTACATGGTTTTCATTTTACCATTTCTGGTGTGCAGATTGTTGGGCCGTTGCTAGATGCAGAGCAAATCAAGTCAATGGTTGGACAATTCAAGTAAGTCATTACTGGTAGTGTTACTCACGAAAGAGAGATGAGAGGACTCAGACAGAGGATTTTGATGCGGAAGAAGGGGAACTTTTTGAAGAAGAGAATGAATAAGAAGAAGTGTTCGAGCAGGTGCAAATACACAAATATACAGACCAAATGACCTCCACATGCTTACATATCATACCACTACCATAAATACAGACCAGATGACCTATATTTACATATCATACCACTTCCACAAATACGGACCAGATGACCTATATTTAATTCATCATGTGGAGTGTTTGCATTAGCAAATGCAATTGACATTGTACGTAAAAGAAATCCTGAAACATCAATATACAATATTTTTGATATGAGAAAACAGATAAGAGATTGCATCACACAATCAAGAATATACCATTTCTAAAACAATATATAATGGATTAATATATTAATATTACTTGCACAATACATATAAACCATCTTTGAATAAAAAGTATACTTATCTACATACAATAATATTATGTATAGTTTCATTATACAAACATATACATACCACTATTATATGTATTATATATTATCATATAAACCAATGTACCAATAAGATATATGTACCGATGTATCATAAGATATCAATCGTCACTGGTAATGCGAAGAGCAGCGAAGCCCTAGTTTACATGATAAGCAGATGCTCAAAAATTTGAGATTGAAGAAGGTATTGGCCCAGTAAGACAATTACTCGATAAATTCCTGCATAGAAATCGTAAGATAGACGAACTAGAGATTGAACCTGCTTCATCTCACATTTATGTGCCTCAAAGATGCTGTTACTCAGAGTCTGAACTGCTAGTCAACCCGTCTTTTTAACTTACAAGCCCAGGAAGTCACTGTCAAGAATTTAGATAACTATGAGAGAACAAATATAGGGTGTCTTTTATTCATTTGAGCTAAAAATCATAAATTTATAAAAGTAATATAGGGTGTTTTTTAATCAATTTGAGAATATTATAAGAATATTCTTAGAATATGCTCTAAATATACTATGAATAATAGAATATTCCAATTATTTCATAGCCCCCCATTAAATACCCTTTGTATGCTCATATGTACCCAAAATTTACACTAAGTGGCTTCCCCGAGCTTACAAGATGTCAAGATTCACAATATTTCCAATCTCCTCTGGCACACTTCCGGTGAAGTTGTTGGATGCCAAATTCCTGGTAGAGCCACGACCAGTAAATTCTGATGAGTACCCAGACTTTGATTTTAGATATCAAGGAACAAAAAAATTACCATACGTTGCACTTGTAATCAGATTTCAGGTAGAACTTACAGTAAGGTGAGGTTGGTTAGCCGTTGAAGCTCTGGAGAACTGCTTCCAGTAAGTTGGTTTCCGTGCAGATTCCTGATCATAATCCACAATACATAAACTTTTAAACTAAGTGCATAGTTACAGATGTTGTTATGGACACTTGGGTATTGTGGAAAAGGATCAAAACATTTAGCTTTCGCGTACGGAAATTCCTAACATCGAATGCACACACCGAAGTGCAAATTTGTGAAGAGAAAATAAACGATCTTACAGAAGGTTTAGAGCAGCAAGAGAGATGATATTCTCTGGAATGGGCTAGAAAGCTGATTCTCAGACAAATCCCTGCCCACGTGGAGACACATAATAATGTCAAGTTTTGGTTCCAAGTAGTACAGGAGCACAATTAAATGATAGCCTTACAATAAGCCTCTTTCTCTCAGAGAAGTCCCCAGGAAAGAACACTTACAATTTGAAAAGTCCTGTGAGATAGCAAAACCATATATGACCAAATTCTTGGTTTTTCTTCTCGCCGATCTTCTCAAACTCTTGCTTCTCCGTTCCTGCTCTTAGCCCTTGCCAAGGAAGACTGAATCGCACAACCCCTAACCATTTTCAATAATCACAACACAAGTGCATTCTAACTTTCAGAAGTTGAGCAACTACATGACTACTGTTAATTCAGAAGTAAGGAGTTACAATCACAAAACGTGATTTTAAAACTCATGCTGCAGCCATCTTGGATAGACTTAAAACGGGCAAAGAAGTACATGCTGACCTTGAGGTACAAAATTGTTGCAAAAGCAAGCTTATAATGTACTGTACTATGCAACTCACATGTCCCTCAAAAAGTACACCAGTACATATCCAAGCGACTCCAAATCGTCTCTTCTACTTCGCTCTATTCATAAGAAGCAAACCAAAACAATCAGATGCCATCAGAATTCAGCACAAAAGCCTACAAGAGAGAGGAGGTAGGAGATGGTGCGAAAGGAAAAGAAACTAACAAAGTGAGAAACTACTTACCAATGCCAAGATGAGTGTTGATACTTGCATACCGTTGAGTACATGTTAGATTATTGTTCATGTTCTTCCTAGTGATCAAAAGACACATGGTTACTAATATCTTGAAAACGTTTCCCCGGTACCAGAATGAGTGTCATAAACTGCCAAGAACCGTGTCCTGATCAATAAACATGGAACATTGAGGAAGAAAATCTACAGTTCCAGTTAGCAGATACGGCGCATCACAAGTCCAGAAAGATGCAACAGATTTCAATGTTACCTGATGGAATATTCTGATGGGTGTAAGGGTCACGGTACTTCTTGGCAAGACCAAAATCAATAATGTTGACCTATGAAAACCAGTCTGCGGTCAGAAACTTCAGGTGCTAACATAAGAGTACTACTTCTAAACCGTATGTTCCTTCCCTTCTTTCTAAACAGCCTCTCGTACGAGAACCTGCACTTACATACCAATTGAACGTCCTAATTCTCTCTGAACAAGGACTACAAAAATATGATGAAGAAATGTATCTACCAAATTGTAACCCAACTCTTTGTTTGCATAAAAGCTTCAGTGGATTTAGACTAACAGCCTGTCATATTTAGAATGACAGAAACCATCGTTTGCAGACCCCGTTGCAGACCACAACAATCTTCCCTCCGTGCTATAGAAATAAAGGCTAGCAACAAGAAAAAACATGCACACTCCGTAGTGCTTGTCAATTCCTCTACACATACTAGGAAAAACTGGAAAGAAGAAGAACAGTAAAATCTTCCATAGAAAATTTACAACGTGGTCTTTACAAAGTGCTGATTTGTAAGTAGCCAATATTATAGGGAATGTCTCCAGTGAAGTTGTTGTAGCTCAAGTCCCTGCAAACAAAGATTCAAACTTCAAAATGCCGAAGTCATCACATGATTTTCCGAAGACCAAAAAATTTATGACTCGTCAAAACGTAAAATTTTTTGCAGCATGACTTACAAGATTTGAAATGATGTGCAGTTTCCTATGCCCGCAGGCAAAGGCCCCAAAAGTTTGTTATCACGAACACTGTTGTGAAAAGAAAAGAAAACCGAAACATCCGTTAAGAATTCTCATGGAGGATCTTAGGTGGTGAGAATTCCTAATACACAGATGATCAGTCTTTTAGTACTGTAAAGAGTCAGAGCAAAAGAGTGTAATATCCTCAGCAATTTTCGTGTCTTATGGAAGCAAATCGACATAAAATATGAGGGACAGTGACACTCACAAATAGGCAAGTTGTGTTAACTTGCACATCTCATCAGATAACCCTCCTGTAAGCTGGTTTGACTTCAACATTCTGCATTGATTAGAGAGGTGAAGAAAGGCTTAAAAAGAACCAACGTAGACCTGGCACTTCCATGCATTAATTAATACTGCAGATCAGAAAGAAAACAAACACTGAAGCAGATTAAGTCTGGATCGAGCAGGATCACAAGTACTGCAATGTTTCACTCCAGTAGAGGTAAGGAGGTATGGGACCGGATAATGTATTGTACTGCATGTTCATGTGATAAGCATAACTTCGTAAGACAATGTGGCTAAAGCTATAAAAGTACAAGAGTGAAAATTACAAAATAGTGCAACGTCTGTAAATAGTGTGAGAAGAGTTAGTAGCGCTGCAACTGCAAGCGTCACAAATTTAATGCAAATCATACATAAACTTCAAATATCAACAATGAAACTTGGAAAAAAAATTCAAAGTCCATTCAAAAATATATAATTTGATTGACGTTAAAAATACCTTCGAGGCCAAGCGTGCAAGTCATTCATTTAATATCCATTTTCCTGTCCGCTTCACACATGATGAGCTCTTCCACTTTGTGATCAATAGGATTGATATTGTCATGCTCTTGGCGCTGCAAGCAATCACAAACATTTTTCAATAATTTTGTTGTTGAAGTAAAAAATGTCGAGTAGTGTTGCTAGAAGCCAAAGGGGTTTGGGTGGAAATAATGATGTGTAGGAGAGGGGTCAATGCATGGGTTGCTCTTATAGGCCTCTAGTAGTGAATTATCCCATATGGGTTGTCATGCACACCTCCTACTGTACACCTCTTAAGGAGGGAAGCTCTTGAGTAAAAATCATCTCTTTCTACGCATTCGTTATGTTTGTGTGTGTGCCTTGTACATTCCTCTATCACCTTCAATAGGTTATGGGCCCACTCATGTATGTTGCGTGAGTGTTGGATTGTATTGAGGCGTTTTGTTGAAGGTCATTGCGGAAGGGGCCGATTTGGAGCTTTTTGGGAGCTAATTTGAGCTTTTTGGAGGAGTCTTGTCTCTTGGAGGTGCGCACAAGCTAAAGTTGCACATTGGAGCACTCTTCTTAGTCAATCTCTTCCTTTGATGCTCTACTTTCTTGATTCCAAACCCCTTTTGTAAGTGGAACATTGTTTTGTTCAAGTTGATGCATTTGTGATTTTGCAAGTGATTTGTGAGGTATTGAGGCTCTAAAGGAAGAGTTTACAATCTTATTTTAGTGATTGGGCAGTTGGATAAAGGTGTTGCATGTGTTTCATGCCCTTGGAGTGCTCAAAATTTCATGTGGAGTCATTTAATGCACTTGGGAACACAAAGGTGCGGTTTTGGGCAATTTCAATGCAATTCGGGTTTTGAAGGGCTTATGTGAGTCTATGAGCATTGATTTAGTGTTATGAGGGACACAAAGGTGTCGATTACGTGCATTGAATGATTGGGAATACTAGGGTGTTGTTTTGAGTCAATCAGAGTACTGGAAAGTTGCATTGAGTGATTTCAGGTGTTTTGGTGAACATCTTAGAAATTTGAGTGAGGAACCTTTGCACTTGAGTGTTAAAAGGTGTATGTGAAGCACAAAGGTGCTGATTTGAGGTTTAGGGTTGTTGAAGGAGCATTGGAAGCACAAAGGTGCTACAATCTATCAAAAATCATAAAACCAAGTGTCATTTTTGAGTTTGAGGGTTGATTTGAGAAGAGAGACGTACATCATAGCATCTTATGAGGGTGAGGGTCCCAAAGTGGTGGACAAGTTTGATGGGGTGAATTTCCACTAGTGCAACTTCAAAATGGAGATGGTGATGGCCGAGAAGGATTTGTGGGAGATTGTAGATGGTAGTGAGGAGCCCCCTCATTCTACTTCAGACCCTCACGTCATGCAAGTATACATGCAGAGGGAAAAGAAGGCATTTGCAATTTTGGCTCTCAATCTCTCGGATTTGCAACCGTTGCGCACATTCGTTCTTGTAATACACCCGCGGGAGCATGGGTCGAGCTTTGCAACATTCACGAAGCCAAGAATTTGGTCAACATTTTTTTTGAGGCGCAAGTTCTTCACCATCAAGATGGAGGAAGAAGACGACATGTTGGCGCACATCAACAAGGTCAAGGCACCCAAGGATCAACTCAAAGTTGCGGACATGACCATCTCGGATGGGAACATCGTGATGACGCTCTTGGAAAGTCTACCACTTTCGTACGAGTACTTCATCGTGGCTATGGAGTCGAGGCCTATATCCGAACTCATATTGGACTATGTGACATCGATGTTGTCGCACAAGCTCTTGTGGCGAAAGGAAATTGACTCTTGTGGAGATAGTGCAGCTCTTATAGCCAAGCAATCCAAAAATATAGGCGAGGGAGTTTTAGCGACAAGGGGTGCTTTTATTGCGGCAAGAAGGATCATATTGCAAAGTATTGTTTCAAGCGTAGGAATGATGATAAGCGTGAGAGTACCAACAACACAAAGACACGTGACAATTATCATGAGTATGCTTTCACCACAAGGTATGTCTCTTGTGACGTAAGCATGAGTGATGATGTTGACGAATACGCAAAAATAACAAGTCGCGTATTGTGTAATGATACATTAGTATGAGCGATTGGATTGTCGATTTGGGTGCTACATGTCACATGGCACCTGAAAGAGATTGTTTTTATCTGTATCATCTCATTTCGCCAAAGAGAGTGATTTTGGGAGATGAACCGGTACTTGAGGCTGTGGGCAAAGGCCAAATTGTAGTAGACACTAAGAGGGGAGCTTTTAGTTTAGCTCTTGTTTTTTTGACTAGCTCTTATAACAAGCTCAATTCCTTATTGGTGTGGGTTAATTTTGACAATCGGAACCGTTGAAATTAAAGAAAACTTACATAAATTTTTAATGAAAATATAATCAACAAGATCCCACACTTTTTGAAAAAATGCCACCACTGAAAAGATTGATGGAACTTGTTCAATATATTTTGTACATATGCTGACATAAGATTGATCAAAAGTGCTTCAAAAATACTTAAATTTTTTCCATGCATAGTGATCATCATTTTCAACATGTGCTAAAATTTTCAAAATATTTGGAGGTGTAATGAAAAAGATATGAGGCTCTCATGTGACACCCAAATAACCTCCTTACAGCTCAAAAAAATCACCAAAAATCGCTCACTTCATGAAATTTTGATCAAAAAGTACCCACAGGTTCAACTTTCAAAAAGAACTAGAGTCTCTTTGTCGCTCAGTTAACAATTCACAGTTCAGCAACTCGAAATTCCTCACTTTTTAGTTCCAAAAGCCACGTGGTGGCCTCGTGGACCTTCAGTGGTTAAGATGCCCAAGGTGCAACAATACACCTTTAAAAAATGTCATGTGCAACTTTGGAAGTTCTTATTAAGTTGGAGATAATGGCATTGCACTCATTTATACTGGTAAGCATAAGAACATTGGAGTCAAAGGTTTGAATAGGAAGATTTCACTCACTATTCTCATATAAGTAGGATTAACTCTACCATCCGAAATAAAGGAAATACAAACTCCGCTCAGAGTATTAAGAACTTATTTACTATTACATAATTATCAAGGTATTTCTGATTTATTCTATTTTAAAATGTGACACTTAGAAACAAAAGAGGTCTACTTTCAATACTATCTACAAAAGGCATGGTCCGTACAATTGAGTTTATTGATTTTATTTCAAAAAATAATATTTCATAATAACCATAATCACAAATATTCTTTTATAAACAGTTTCTATATTTCCATACAAAGAATAATTTTTTAAATATTAAATCTCTCAAAAATTACGACATTGATTTTCAAAAGTCTATCATATAATACACAGTAGTCAACGCACAAATACTCCTTTCATATTCAGCCGTTAGAACTATTGTATAGAAGTCAATCCAATACGGATTTGCCAAGTCTATAGACTTTAAGCACACTGATGCAAGAATATATTCACTATTAAAAGTGTCATATCGAATTTCAGCACCGGCCAACATAGTCTATTATATAACGCACAATGGTCCACGCGCTCATGCTACTCACAACGTTTCAGCCACCGGAACGGTTTTCTTCTCAGTATGGGCCCACCAAGTATTTTATACGATATCAACAAAGTACGTCTACGGGGAAGCGTCGACGGAAATGACTCGGTATCCATACGAAAATGCTGGGAAGGTACTGTCGAGCAATTCACCATTCATCCATCCACCATCCATCCTCTGTCATTCATCCATCTCGTTTGTATGTGCTTCTGTCAACGCAGGAGCAGGAATTGCTTCGCGCTGGGGAGTCTGCCCATTGCACTAACACTCCCGATTGTGGCCATTTTTTCCTTTGCGCTTTTTCGCATTTAAGTCCTGGTCCGCACCGATCTCAGTTCCACAATTGTGTAGATTTATTCGTGGGATAAATTTTGGCGTTGCAACGGCGAATTTTGGTGCAGTTGGGAGTCAGAACGAGGGTTTTGAGGTTGCTCCATTTTGCCTTTGCGATTTTCCCGCATTTGAATCCCGGTTGGCACTGATCTCAGTGTTCTGATTTTTTAGAGTGTTCCGTGGGATTGGTTTCGGTGAATTTTGGTGCGTGTGAGGGTTTTGAGATGGAAGGGGGAAACTTCAAGGAGAAGTTCAGCGCCTTCGGGGAGAAGGTGAAGGTCGGCAGCGGCGAGTTGAGCCGCAAGATGAGCGAGCGGATGTCGACCGTGAGCGACAAGATGAAGGAGCTGTTTCAAGTGGCGACGCAGGCGGACAAGCTTGTGGAGGACGCCACGATGGAGACCATGACGGGGCCGGATTGGGAGAAGAACCTGGAGATTTGCGATTTGGTGAACATGGAGAAAGTGAGCGGGCAGGATGCGGCCCGCGCGATCAAGAAGCGGATCATGCTGAAGAGCATCCGGATTCAGTACTTGGCTTTGACTCTGTTGGAGACGTGTGTGAAGAACTGCGAGAAGATGTTCTCGGAAGTGGCGTCCGAGAAGGTGCTGGACGAGATGGTGAAGATGGTGGACGATCGCACCACTTCCACGGAGAATCGCGAGAAGGCGCTGAAGCTGATCGAAGCGTGGGGCGAGTCCACGGAGGAGCTGCGGTACCTTCCGATTTTCGAAGAAACCTATAAGGTAGAGAATACGCATTTCCGCTTATTTGCTTCTATTACAATCAATTTTGATTTTCCTTGGAGACTTATGGAAATCATAAAGCGTTTTACAATTCTGTAATCCATGTAAATTTTGAAAGTCAAAACTCAGAGTCGTGTAGTCACAGTCAACTTTGAATTATCGAAAGTCATTTTTCTATTGTGGACAGAAATTCTCTTGGTATATTTTGTAATTTCTTTGAATTTCCAAAGCGAGAGCTCGTAGATGGCCTGAAAAGTGTCATATAGGTGCATGCATCTCTACCTTCTGGTCAGCCCTAATGCACGCAAGTTTTCAAAGCATCGTGAATTGCTCCCACGCAATCTCTAAATTTGAAAATAGTAAGTAACCGGTGGTGGATTGCCTTGGTGTGCAGAGTTTGAAATCCAGAGGGATTAGGTTTCCAGGGCGGGACGAGGAAAGCTTGGCACCGATATTCACTCCACCCCAGTCCGTGTCACGGCCAGCAGCAGGATCCGGAGGCTTCGATGGCAGCGCGCATTCCAGAGACGTGACTGGATTTCTAGCTGAGGATGTGAGTCCGGAGAACACCAAGGAAGTCTTCGACGTGGCACGGAACAGCGTTGAGCTTCTGAACACCGTTTTGACGTCGTCACCCCAGCAGGAAGCTCTGAAGGTATGTGTTCGTTCCACGTAGGTCCAGAAATGTAAATCTTCTTTACAATTTTGAAAGGCATGAGGGGTACACATGCTCGTAAGCACACCGTATAGCACACAGTCCAGCATACTGTTCGTCAATTCCTTTTCTTGCAACAGCGATCAAATTGAAATTGTATGGCACCACTGCATGGAAAGTGAGAGCGACAGATCTGCAAAATGCTCAATTGTAGTTGGATTAGAGAGGAACTTGAGGGAGAGCGCGGAGCGTCTTTCGCTTGTTGTCATATTTGATGGGAAAGTTCTGTAACACGCTACAAGGAAACTAGTCATTTCTTAGTGGTGAGTTCTCACTTGGTGAGTGTAACTGGTTACATAAGACATACCAACTTTGTCTTAATTTGACCAGTTGAACTCACCAAGTGAGAGCTGACCAGTGAGAAATGACCAGTTTCCTCGAAGTGACACCATTCAACCTTCTCGTGACTGAGGAGATCCGCCTGGTCTTTTTTTTTATTTTTATGAATTTGTTCTCGTGGGATATTTGAGCCCTAGATTTTACCCCCGTTAGTGCGCAAACTGAAAACATGAAAATTTAAAGCCCACTTTGGAAGGTAATACTTCATTACAGTGACTTCCAGAACACATTTCTATCCTTCAGAAATGGAGGGTTTGATTTCTTCTTTCTTTCTTCTCGTACTGGTTACATAACTTCTTAAAAGAGATTTATTTCAACTCCTATAGATACGGAAGTGGCCACTTCTGGGCATTTGGACACTTACACTGACAGCGTTGAATTGTGATAAAATCCGTAGGTAGCCTGTCATAGAAACGTCCACAACTGAACTATTCGTAACGTCCAAAGCCCCGTCTTACTCGGTACAGTGTAAACTAACATGGTTGATATTGCCGTGATTGCAGGAAGAATTGACGCTGACTTTGGTGGAGCAGTGTCGGAGTT
The DNA here is from genome assembly GCA_022496805.1 of Pohlia nutans. Classification (NCBI taxonomy): domain Eukaryota; kingdom Viridiplantae; phylum Streptophyta; class Bryopsida; order Bryales; family Mniaceae; genus Pohlia; species Pohlia nutans. The sequence continues at coordinate 19,366,649 of CM040099.1, read as the reverse complement.
GTCAGTTCAAAGTGCAGAGAATCATCGAGAGGACCGGTGATGCCGATCCCGTACTCTTTGAGGCCCTGAATGTGAACGACGACCTGCAGCGTGTGTTGACGAAGTTCGAAGAGATGTCAAAAGGATCAGCGGAACCACAATCCGAGCCAGCGGAGTCCACGTTTGTCCATGTGCAAGCTTTGGACGAAGACGATTCTCACAGTGCTGCCGAAGAAGCGTCCCTCGTGCGGAAGCATGACCCAAAGCCCAGTGCACCTCCCACCGCGGCCCATGACGATGCCGCCATGGCCGACCTGGACGAGATGATTTTCGGCAACAGAGCAGCTGAAGGGAGCAGCGAGAAGCCCAAGAAGAAGAATGCCGATGATTTGATTATGTTTTAGTAGGTCTGACAGTCGGATCAAATTGGTCGCTTATTTCCACTGTTGATTTTTTAGCCGTTTTCTTGTAGTTATTTTTGTTGCACATTTGTATATGCTGTCGAACACAAGTGAAGTGCTGAATTTTTGGATCTGAAACTTTTTGTACTTTTAATGGTCATTGGTAGTGATGTGCGTTGAAAGAGGCCCAATCTTACCAATATATTCAGAAAGTTTGAATATTTTTTGGTTTCAATTTTTTTTCTTTCGACATATTGTGAGGAGTTAAATTTTGATCACTATTTAACTCTACGGATCATTTGTCAAAGAGACTGGTGATTTGTCAAGGAGACTGGTTATTTGTCAGTGGTCCAGATGCCCAATTTAGCTCCTCGCATGGGTTTTGCTAACTAACGTGTAACTAAGTTAACACCTGTTTGAAAATGAGAAGAACTGGCACATGTTGAGGTTTTTACGAAGGGAAATGCTTACTATACAGGGAACCCTCTATGAGACCTGGGTAGCCAGCGTGAAGTTTTGGCCAAAAGAAGTGTACGTCAGTATCTTGAAACCCTGGAAGTCCCAATCATATATATGAAAGTACTGAAGGTTGTCATCATTATGTAAAAATTGAAAAAAATTAGAGTTTTTTAAACCCCTAGGTGTCCTCACCCCTCTCCAAGTTTGGCAGTTTTGCAATGTTCCATCATAAAATGGATATTTTGAACTTGATGTATGAATAAAAGTTGTACTTTAAGAATTTTAGATTCTATTCATACGGTTAGATGTGTGATTGCTATCACCCATATTTTTGTATAAAATTTGAAATTTGAAACTGTAATTTCTTTTGTAGTTCGATTACGAATAAGATATCCACAACTTGTACATGAAATTTGTTGTGATTAGTTGAAATGTAATACTCGAAGTGTAGTGATTTTTGGGAAATCTTTTGGTTGGTTAATTTGATGAGTTGACTTTTTTAAGAGCACTGGTAGACTAAAATCTTCGAAATTTTAGGTGAATCACTACAACATGAAATGAGGCATAAAACTTGCACAAATCAAATCTTTTCTAATCAGATCACACAAGCATGAAGCCAACTTACCATAAATTATATAGTAAATAATTCACACTGGAAAAAGTCAATGACGGATGAGAAAACTGTGTTTGATTATGTACATCGTCCACTTTATGAACGATTAGATGTTTAGGAGTTAAACCACATTAGAGGAAATATGGGCTTGCAAAATGTCCACTTTTTTTTGCCCATGAGCATAGCTAACCATAAGCTGCCGTGTTAGTGTACACTTCATAGTCAACGCTACACTGAAATTGATATCATGAAGAAAGGAAAACATAGAAAATACAAAAAAAGACAAGAGAAAGGCCTTCTACTAGGCCCACCGTAGCACTGTACAGTATAGCGGCGGGGCTCAATACAATTATTTTTATTAAAGTGAAATAGAATAAAATTGTAGTACATGCTCGTACTACTAGGCGCTACAAATTTTTCTTTGATTAGAGTTGACCGAAAAGAAGCCCATCTAACCTCCCTTTTTGCTCTACTTCTAACCTCTCTTTTGAGCTATACTTGGATTGAATAGTGTTGTGTCATAGATTGTCCCCTTGTGGGCCATGGGCTTGGAGGTTTGATAGAAGGTGTGGGAGTCATTGCGAGGTGTGGAGAATAATGATAGTGGCTTGCTTTAGATTGTCTCTCAACTCATCATGAACTAGTTTTCCGTCTATTTATAATTCAATATAAGTTCAAGAGGAGTTTGCTAAAACTTTCCTCTTTGAGCTGGTTTTTCGGATAACTCTATTGTTATTTTTAAAAAAGTAATTAGTTTTTCAATTTTAAAAAATAATCACATAACAACTACGGCGGTGGTTGGAGCTGCATCGGGCCTAGGGAAATATTTTATTTTGTTTTATTTTATTTTATTATTTATTATTTTCATCCCTCTTTTTGCAACTTTCCAATGGACTCGGGCCTTTCTACAACCCCATATTTCATCTAATGCGTGCGTCATCATTGATTGTTGCAAGTCACATAACATTTAGTAGCACTTGTAGGGGCTGCCTTGGAGCTGCATACAGTGACTGTCAAAACTGAGTACGAAATAGCTTAGTCTACCTTTAGCCATTCATATTTTATAATTTACTGCATTTAATGCCAAATCAGTTGACGGCACAAGTATACATTCAAGTAAATGATGTGGCTACCAAATTACAAGTCCAGCAATGCAAAATGATTTGAGAAAGATATAGATCAAAGTAAATTAGCTCTAAAACTCAGTTATGCTCACACTTGGATTACGCGGTGAATGCTACAAATTTGACATGCACAAGTGGTTTTCTGGGTCTATTTTTTTGGATGGGCATGTTCTTGGCCTTCACATTTATAATTGTGTCCCTATTCAGTGCACATCATGTATGCAAATTGAGCAAAATGGTTTCATTAAGGTCTCTCTCTGTTGTTGATAGAAAGCAGATAGAAGAAGCTACTTTAGAAAAGTTGAGGAGGGGTGAAAGTACTAGAAATGTTGCTAGAGACTTACAAGTATCCCAAAGTTGGGTTGCACAATTTCGTAAGCAACATTTGAGTGAGTTGAGTGATGTGAATCGCAGTTTTGGTGGCAGGCCATAGGTGTACAGTGCAGCTGACCGCAAGGCTTGTGTGAGAGAAATCACTATAGGTGGCTTAGAAACTGCACACAAAGTTGGAAATTACTTGAGAGGAGCTTCATGTTGGTATGAGTGATAGTACTGTGAGGAGAATGTTACGAAAAGCAGGTTTGAAATGTGAAGTGAAGCAAAAGAAACCAAAGCTCACACTTCTTCAAATTAAAGGACAATTAGAATTTGCTAGACGTCATTGCCATTGGACTGATGATGATTGGGATTGTGTAGTATTTTCTGATGAAACAAAAATCAACCGATTTTACTCTGATGGTCGCAGTTGGTGTTGGTTTCGTGATGGACAGAGTAGAAGTGCTGGAATGGTGCAACAAACTGTCAACTTTGGAGGTGGGGGAGTGATGATGTGGGGTTGCATGACTCCGAGTGGCCTTGGTATGATGTGTAGGATTGAGGGAAGAATGGATCAGTACATGTATAGAGAAATTTTAGAGCGAGAACTGGTTCATACACTGCATACATACAATCTAGATCATGCCAATTTGATTTTTCAACAGGATAATGACCCAAAGCATACATCCAAGAGTGTGCGCCGTTGGCTGAATTCGCAAGAATTCACTCTTTTGAAGTGGCCGGCGCAATCTCCAGACTTGAATCCGATCGAACATTTGTGGGCAACTTTAAAACGTCGACTCAACCAATATGAGAGACCTCCCAAAGGAATGTTAGAATTGTGGGAGCGTGTTGAGGATTGTTGGGCTTCAATTACTCCCAGTGAGTGTAAGAACTTGTATAAAAGCATGCTTAAGCGCATTGCAGCTGTTATAGTTGCTAAGGGTAGGTGGACAAATTTTTAACTTTGTTCCAGCTAATGTGAGCAAAACTGAGTTTTGGACTGAACTTCACTTTACTTTTTTTTTAACATGCATACATGTGTGTAATAGACCTCAATCCCCATGGAAGTATGACTGATTGCAATGGTAATCCTGTGCAATTTATGGTTTCATTTTTGACGCATCCAATTTCCCTACATTGTTTGTTAAATTTCAGTAAGCTGTGTTCGTACTCAGTTTTGGCAGTCACTGTATGTCTCCAGGAGGTAGGATGGTGTCACTACAACGAAACTGGTCATTTTTCACTGGTCAGCTCGAGAAGGTTGGATGGTATCACTACAAGAAAACTGGTCATTTTTCACTGGTCAGCTCAAGAAGGTTGGATGGTGTCACTACAAGAAAACTGGTCATTTTTCACTGGTTAGCTCGAGAAGGTTGGATGGTGTCACTACGAGAAAACTGGTCATTTTTCCATGCTTAGCTCGAGAAGGTTGGATGGTGTCACTACAAGAAAACTGGTCATTTCTCACTGGTCAGCTCACTTGGTGAAGATAAAATTAAGACAAAGTTGGTATTTGTCATTATGTGAGCAGGTACACTCACCAAGAGAGAGTGACCACTGAGAAATAACCAGTCTCCTTGACAAATCACCAGTCTCCTTGACAAATGATCAGTAGAGTTAAATAGTGATCAAAATTTAACTCCTCACAATATGTCGAAAGAAAAAAAATTGAAACCAAAAAATATTCAAACTTTCTGAATATATTGGTAAGATTGGGCCTCTTTCAACGCACATCACTACCAATGACCATTAAAAGTACAAAAAGTTTCAGATCCAAAAATTCAGCACTTCACTTGTGTTCGACAGCATATACAAATGTGCAACAAAAATAACTACAAGAAAACGGCTAAAAAATCAACAGTGGAAATAAGCGACCAATTTGATCCGACTGTCAGACCTACTAAAACATAATCAAATCATCGGCATTCTTCTTCTTGGGCTTCTCGCTGCTCCCTTCAGCTGCTCTGTTGCCGAAAATCATCTCGTCCAGGTCGGCCATGGCGGCATCGTCATGGGCCGCGGTGGGAGGTGCACTGGGCTTTGGGTCATGCTTCCGCACGAGGGACGCTTCTTCGGCAGCACTGTGAGAATCGTCTTCGTCCAAAGCTTGCACATGGACAAACGTGGACTCCGCTGGCTCGGATTGTGGTTCCGCTGATCCTTTTGACATCTCTTCGAACTTCGTCAACACACGCTGCAGGTCGTCGTTCACATTCAGGGCCTCAAAGAGTACGGGATCGGCATCACCGGTCCTCTCGATGATTCTCTGCACTTTGAACTGACAACTCCGACACTGCTCCACCAAAGTCAGCGTCAATTCTTCCTGCAATCACGGCAATATCAACCATGTTAGTTTACACTGTACCGAGTAAGACGGGGCTTTGGACGTTACGAATAGTTCAGTTGTGGACGTTTCTATGACAGGCTACCTACGGATTTTATCACAATTCAACGCTGTCAGTGTAAGTGTCCAAATGCCCAGAAGTGGCCACTTCCGTATCTATAGGAGTTGAAATAAATCTCTTTTAAGAAGTTATGTAACCAGTACGAGAAGAAAGAAAGAAGAAATCAAACCCTCCATTTCTGAAGGATAGAAATGTGTTCTGGAAGTCACTGTAATGAAGTATTACCTTCCAAAGTGGGCTTTAAATTTTCATGTTTTCAGTTTGCGCACTAACGGGGGTAAAATCTAGGGCTCAAATATCCCACGAGAACAAATTCATAAAAATAAAAAAAAAAGACCAGGCGGATCTCCTCAGTCACGAGAAGGTTGAATGGTGTCACTTCGAGGAAACTGGTCATTTCTCACTGGTCAGCTCTCACTTGGTGAGTTCAACTGGTCAAATTAAGACAAAGTTGGTATGTCTTATGTAACCAGTTACACTCACCAAGTGAGAACTCACCACTAAGAAATGACTAGTTTCCTTGTAGCGTGTTACAGAACTTTCCCATCAAATATGACAACAAGCGAAAGACGCTCCGCGCTCTCCCTCAAGTTCCTCTCTAATCCAACTACAATTGAGCATTTTGCAGATCTGTCGCTCTCACTTTCCATGCAGTGGTGCCATACAATTTCAATTTGATCGCTGTTGCAAGAAAAGGAATTGACGAACAGTATGCTGGACTGTGTGCTATACGGTGTGCTTACGAGCATGTGTACCCCTCATGCCTTTCAAAATTGTAAAGAAGATTTACATTTCTGGACCTACGTGGAACGAACACATACCTTCAGAGCTTCCTGCTGGGGTGACGACGTCAAAACGGTGTTCAGAAGCTCAACGCTGTTCCGTGCCACGTCGAAGACTTCCTTGGTGTTCTCCGGACTCACATCCTCAGCTAGAAATCCAGTCACGTCTCTGGAATGCGCGCTGCCATCGAAGCCTCCGGATCCTGCTGCTGGCCGTGACACGGACTGGGGTGGAGTGAATATCGGTGCCAAGCTTTCCTCGTCCCGCCCTGGAAACCTAATCCCTCTGGATTTCAAACTCTGCACACCAAGGCAATCCACCACCGGTTACTTACTATTTTCAAATTTAGAGATTGCGTGGGAGCAATTCACGATGCTTTGAAAACTTGCGTGCATTAGGGCTGACCAGAAGGTAGAGATGCATGCACCTATATGACACTTTTCAGGCCATCTACGAGCTCTCGCTTTGGAAATTCAAAGAAATTACAAAATATACCAAGAGAATTTCTGTCCACAATAGAAAAATGACTTTCGATAATTCAAAGTTGACTGTGACTACACGACTCTGAGTTTTGACTTTCAAAATTTACATGGATTACAGAATTGTAAAACGCTTTATGATTTCCATAAGTCTCCAAGGAAAATCAAAATTGATTGTAATAGAAGCAAATAAGCGGAAATGCGTATTCTCTACCTTATAGGTTTCTTCGAAAATCGGAAGGTACCGCAGCTCCTCCGTGGACTCGCCCCACGCTTCGATCAGCTTCAGCGCCTTCTCGCGATTCTCCGTGGAAGTGGTGCGATCGTCCACCATCTTCACCATCTCGTCCAGCACCTTCTCGGACGCCACTTCCGAGAACATCTTCTCGCAGTTCTTCACACACGTCTCCAACAGAGTCAAAGCCAAGTACTGAATCCGGATGCTCTTCAGCATGATCCGCTTCTTGATCGCGCGGGCCGCATCCTGCCCGCTCACTTTCTCCATGTTCACCAAATCGCAAATCTCCAGGTTCTTCTCCCAATCCGGCCCCGTCATGGTCTCCATCGTGGCGTCCTCCACAAGCTTGTCCGCCTGCGTCGCCACTTGAAACAGCTCCTTCATCTTGTCGCTCACGGTCGACATCCGCTCGCTCATCTTGCGGCTCAACTCGCCGCTGCCGACCTTCACCTTCTCCCCGAAGGCGCTGAACTTCTCCTTGAAGTTTCCCCCTTCCATCTCAAAACCCTCACACGCACCAAAATTCACCGAAACCAATCCCACGGAACACTCTAAAAAATCAGAACACTGAGATCAGTGCCAACCGGGATTCAAATGCGGGAAAATCGCAAAGGCAAAATGGAGCAACCTCAAAACCCTCGTTCTGACTCCCAACTGCACCAAAATTCGCCGTTGCAACGCCAAAATTTATCCCACGAATAAATCTACACAATTGTGGAACTGAGATCGGTGCGGACCAGGACTTAAATGCGAAAAAGCGCAAAGGAAAAAATGGCCACAATCGGGAGTGTTAGTGCAATGGGCAGACTCCCCAGCGCGAAGCAATTCCTGCTCCTGCGTTGACAGAAGCACATACAAACGAGATGGATGAATGACAGAGGATGGATGGTGGATGGATGAATGGTGAATTGCTCGACAGTACCTTCCCAGCATTTTCGTATGGATACCGAGTCATTTCCGTCGACGCTTCCCCGTAGACGTACTTTGTTGATATCGTATAAAATACTTGGTGGGCCCATACTGAGAAGAAAACCGTTCCGGTGGCTGAAACGTTGTGAGTAGCATGAGCGCGTGGACCATTGTGCGTTATATAATAGACTATGTTGGCCGGTGCTGAAATTCGATATGACACTTCCAACAATGAATTTGTTCTTGCAGTTGTACGAGTGTCAAGTTCTTCGATACTTTATGACTATTTGGGGTGCACAAGTAAGAGTATAATGTACAAAAGTGAAAACCATGTTGTTTTATTTAAACTCAAGGTGATAAATAAGTGCAAATTAGCTTGATGCACAAGAGATAAAATATTTAAAACATGTAATTCCTAAAGCGGGGCTACTATGGACTTATAACTCTTCACTGTCATCATTTAACTAACTAATTGTGTGGCATGTTCAATATTCTTAAATGCACTAAAGTTATTCTCATGAAATGATTTTTGTTCCCAGGTACAACTTACAAAGACAAAGAACTTTATATTTTTCTTTTTCTTTTCTTTTTGAAATTTTTATTTTCTTATTTATTTTATTTTACTGTTTGGAAGAAGTATTTCAATACAACCATCTTTGGAATTCAGTTGTACAAATTTGAAAGTCTGTCACCCAAAAACTTCAACCAATTTCCATTACAATTTCCATATATGGGCTGGAGAGTTGAAACAAAACGAAAGTTTTTCTATGGGTCCTAAAAACACAAAATAAAACAAATGTAGCTGTTCATTCCCATCTCAGAAGCCCTACTAGTATTGTTGTTTTTGGGCCAAATGGGCTGACAGTCTGATATTTAATGAACTAGCATAGAAACACCAAAAATAAGGAGATTTGGATATTAAAAATAAATTTTTATCTTAGGACTCAATTTTTGTACATAGAAGAGAAGAAATCATAAAGAGGCAAAGTGATTTCATATTTTTATCCCATATAGATACTTTTCTACAAAGTGAGAAGTATTTCGAACCCCTTTGTGATTACATACTCATCTTAAACCGATACTAGGACTAATCCAAAGTCAATATATGGATGACCCACCGTTCTACCGAAAACAAAGAAAATACAAGAAGCCGATTGGTCAACACTAATCTCCTAAAAAACGGTTTATGATTACACTCTTGACTATTTCAATGTCAATTTACTACACAACTTTTAGACCTTCACGTTTTACGGTATTCCTACGTTACACCGATACGCCAACATTGGGTGGCAAGAAACAAAGAAAACCAAGGTATAGGGAGATTTTGGTGGTCCTGCCATGACACCTTCTAAGCAGTACCAAGTCATGTATATTACACCATTGTTCAAACGGACCTAATGAGAATCGAACCCAGACCACATAATTATAATACATCGTCCTTCACCAATCAACCACAGCACTCAAAATTTGGCGATATTACTTAACTCAAAACATACTGTTTATTTAAACAAACACCCAATCATTAGTACATTGTTACTTTTGTTATGTTACTGTTACTTTAGTGTCCATTCCAGAAAGGGTATAGTAGTTTTGTTCCAATGGCCCTATGTCCAATGAACACTAAGCCATTGACATTACGAGTGGACACTTTATTCACGCCGGCCTCCAAGAGTTTGCCGGAGTTTATCAGATTTCAGTGTAGTAAGAGAGTACTGGATGAATGTGGACCAACGATGTATTGTTCGTTGGATGAATGTACCTCGGTTAGGGCTCCAGAGCTTTTGGCAACGAAGCAACAACGGATCGTTTTTGGCGTGGAGACGAGGTTTCGGCAACGAAGCCACGGATCTTGGTAGTGCGGAGATTACAGGGAGGCTTTGGGGGAAGGATTATTAGCAGTATTGCCGGAGGATTTGCAGCTTGTGCTTCTCGCATTTTCTCGTTTGGAACCGGAGTTAAGAATTTCTGTTCAAGATGCCGAAGGTGCGCACCAATCGGACGGTGTATCCAGACGGATGGGAGCTCATCGAGCCTACTCTGCGTGATTTGGAAACCAAGATGCGTGAAGGTTTGTCATTTTCCCTTCTCCGAAACAAACGAGAACCCTAATAAATTTCTTGTCACTTTCGAGGGTTCCATTTGTCTTCAAGGTTTAAGGTTTTTTCGGGGCAAAATGATGATGTTTAGGGTTTTAAGGGAAGTTCTACACTAAGCTAGTTATTGATAACCTCTTTGTCTTGTTTTCAAAGCTTGAGTGGGACAGATGAAATAAATGAGAATCCTAATAAATTTATTGTCAAGGTTAGGTCACTTTCGAGGGTTTCATTTAGTTGAAACTCATTTTTCTGTTTGTCTTCAAGGTTTAAGGTTTTTTCGGGGCAAAATGATGATGTTTAGGGTTTTAAGGGTGGTTCTACACTAAGATAGTTATTGATAACCTCATTGTCTTGTTTTCAAAGCTTGAGTGGGACAGATGAAATAAATGAGAATCCTAATAAATTTATTGTCAAGGTTAGGTCACTTTCGAGGGTTTCAATTAGTTGAAACTCATTTTTCTGTTTGTCTTCAAGGTTTAAGATTTTTTCGGGGCAAAATGATGATGTTTAGGGTTTTAAGGGTGGTTCTACACTAAGCTAGTTATTGATAACCTCTTTGTCTTGTTTTCAAAGCTTGAGTGGGACAGATGAAATAAATGAGAATCCTAATAAATTTATTGTCAAGGTTAGGTCACTTTCGAGGGTTTCAATTAGTTGAAACTCATTTTTCTGTTTGTCTTCAAGGTTTAAGGTTTTTTCGGGGCAACATGATGATGTTTAGGGTTTTAAGGGAGGTTCTGCACTTAGCTTTTTATTGATAACCTCTTTGTCTTGTTTTTAAAGCTTGAGTGGGACAGATGAAATAAACGAGAGTCCTAATAAATTTATTGTCAAGGTTAGGTCACTTCCGAGGGTTTCATTTAGTTGAAACTCATTTTTCTGTTTGTTTAAGGTTTTTTCGGGGCAACATGATGATGTTTAGGGTTTTAAGGGAGGTTCTGCACTAAGAGCTAGTTGTTGATAACCTCTTTGTCTTGTTGAGTGGGACAGATGTACAATTTTCTGAATGTAATTTTTTTGTGGCGTGCAGCTGAAAATGAAACGCATGAAGGCAAGAGGAAGTGCGAGGCTTTGTGGCCAATCTTTAAAATTTCACATCAAAAGAGCCGTTATATCTACGATCTCTTTTACAGGCGGAAAGCCATTACGAGGGAGCTCTTCGACTTCTGCTTAGATCAAGGCCACGCAGATAAGAACCTGATCGCGAAATGGAAGAAAGTAAGTATCTCGTACCTCGATCAGTTCATGTGAACTTTAATCTATGGTTTGTTTGTAAAGTGCTTACTAGAATTCATAGTAATAATAATAACAAAATAATAACAACACCATTATTATTCTTATTGTTTTTGTTTTTGTTGTTATTGTCGTTGTTATTGCTGTTGTATAATAGCAACAGCAACAACAACAAAGACAATAACAATAAGAATAATAATGGTATTATTCTTATTGTATTCATTAGTATTTATACTTTCTGAAACTGCGAGAGTTCGTCCTCGTCAGCAGTGCGCTCGTGCTGATGAGGACGGCGTCTTCCCGCCAAAACTAATCCCTCTCTCCCGCCATGGCCTAGCCTTTTTGAATTCCCCAAACCCTAATTTCTTCGCCTGTCTGTGCTGTCCGCCATGGCCACACCGTCCGTGGACCGCGTGCGCTCCGCCATTGAATTATGTTGCTTTAACACGGCAGTCCTTGAATGAATAAAGGTCTCATGTCTCTCGTTAGCTTCGGATAGTGTAAACAACTTCTTTTTTGAGCTTGTACTCTCTGAAACAAAAGCTGTGATGAATGGACATTTTGTAGGATATTAGAATTGAAGATGTCATTCTGATCGTGAAATTGGAGTCCGTAGTTCCTCTTATTTGAGTGGGAGTTTTTATTTTCTCTTATTTTAAATTCTTGTCAGGAGATTCTAACACAATTCAGCATGCTGTATTTACACATTGTATGGAAAAGTTATAAGGGTTCAAAGTGTTTTTTTTTTTTCGTAGATAACCTAAAATGGAGAGTTTTGATGTTAGTGTTGTGTACATTCTCAAATTCAATATGTACTCATCATTGAAGATTGTCCTAGTGTCCATATTAAGACTCTGTCTCAACTAGGTGTAGTGAGGGCCGCTTCACACTATGGCCGTCCAAGTCGAGAGGCCGTGGGATTGAGAGTCCAAACTTTGTTGAGAGTCTAAAGAAATCTACTGAAAATAGGCAATAAAATATAGTTTTCATTTTTTATGAAAAGAAATCAACGGCCTCTCGACCATAGTTTGAGTTTCCATTCCCGTCCAACCCAAACTTCCTCTCGAGAGGCCGTCACCTTGGTCAAAAAGTGTTGCCATGTAAGCATTTTGGAGGTCCACGGCCTTTGGACTTTGGCCTCTAGTGTGAAGGGTCGAGAGGCCGAACCCATGGGTTCTTGCAATTTGATTGGTGGAAATCGACGGCCTCTCGACCTTCGGCCATAGTGTGAAGCGGCCCTTACATTAGCTTTCTCAACAACTTGGCTTTAGTTGCCTATATTGAGACTAAGCAATGTAGAAAGTTCTAGTGCCCAAAGAAAATGAGACTTGCATTACAAGCTGTAGTACACTGAATACACCATATGTTGTGAACCATAGTAATTACAAGAGGCCATCTCTCTCTATATATAGACTGTTTTCTACGGCTGGTTTGGAGTCATGTCTAATGTTGTGATATTTTGCTTTGTTTTGCAGTCTGGTTACGAGCGGTTGTGTTGTCTGCGGTGCATTCAACCCCGTGATCACAACTACGGAACAACTTGCGTATGCCGGGTGCCCAAGCATCTGCGAGAGGAGAAGGTGATCGAGTGCGTCCATTGTGGTTGTCATGGATGTGCAAGTGGAGACTAATAATCTAATTTAAGTGCTATGTGATCAGAAAACTTAGTCTTTTTTTTGTACAATTTTAGACTCTTCAACTCAGGCGACGCAACATTGCATAGCTTTATGGAAAGTTTTTTGTCAGGGGTTTTGGGAAGTTCAGAGCCTCAGCTTCTTCTACTGGCAGGCAGTGTGGCAGACTTATGCAGGGATTTTTATAACTGTGATTCCGTTTCTGCTGAGTAATCTTAGTGTATTATGACTCTTGGTTTAAGCTCTGGGATCGTCGTTCTTTATTTTTGTGCACTTTTTTGCATTTGGGAATTTTTCGTAGTCTCCTTTCTAAGAGGTGATTTCTTAGATTATTTTAGGAGTGGCATCATTAGTTTGAGCATCTGAGCCACCAACTTCCCGTATGTTATAACCTTTACTTTGGATTCTGTTCCATTTCTTTCTTCAAGTGAGTCCTGGCTGGGAAACGAGTGTGGTACCTTTTCATAACTAGCCAGATTTGTTCTCTGCAATTCAGCAGTCATGGGAAGAGACAATATTTAATGCAAGGTTGAATGTAGAACCATCAGTTCCCCCAACTCTGCATGCAGACTTTTCCTAGAGGCACCATAGGTGAGACTCAAAACCACCAATTTCACTATTCAAGCAAACCAATGGCATGTCAAGCATTGTGAAGTAGTTGATAGTTTTGGGGATCATTGTTAATTCATTTTACAATTTTAACCCCTAACTGCCCAACCAACCGTTTTTTGACTAATGTACACAATTGAATTTAGTTTTCTCATATGTCATGCACTTTTTTCAAGTAAAAAAAATACCAAAAAATTCTATGGCAAAATAGCTTCATACAGTGACTGCCAAAACTGAGTACGAACACAGCTTACTGAAATTTAACAAACAATGTAGGGAAATTGGATGCGTCAAAAATGAAACCATAAATTGCACAGGATTACCATTGCAATCAGTCATACTTCCATGGGGATTGAGGTCTATTACACACATGTATGCATGTTAAAAAAAAAGTAAAGTGAAGTTCAGTCCAAAACTCAGTTTTGCTCACATTAGCTGGAACAAAGTTAAAAATTTGTCCACCTACCCTTAGCAACTATAACAGCTGCAATGCGCTTAAGCATGCTTTTATACAAGTTCTTACACTCACTGGGAGTAATTGAAGCCCAACAATCCTCAACACGCTCCCACAATTCTAACATTCCTTTGGGAGGTCTCTCATATTGGTTGAGTCGACGTTTTAAAGTTGCCCACAAATGTTCGATCGGATTCAAGTCTGGAGATTGCGCCGGCCACTTCAAAAGAGTGAATTCTTGCGAATTCAGCCAACGGCGCACACTCTTGGATGTATGCTTTGGGTCATTATCCTGTTGAAAAATCAAATTGGCATGATCTAGATTGTATGTATGCAGTGTATGAACCAGTTCTCGCTCTAAAATTTCTCTATACATGTACTGATCCATTCTTCCCTCAATCCTACACATCATACCAAGGCCACTCGGAGTCATGCAACCCCACATCATCACTCCCCCACCTCCAAAGTTGACAGTTTGTTGCACCATTCCAGCACTTCTACTCTGTCCATCACGAAACCAACACCAACTGCGACCATCAGAGTAAAATCGGTTGATTTTTGTTTCATCAGAAAATACTACACAATCCCAATCATCATCAGTCCAATGGCAATGACGTCTAGCAAATTCTAATTGTCCTTTAATTTGAAGAAGTGTGAGCTTTGGTTTCTTTTGCTTCACTTCACATTTCAAACCTGCTTTTCGTAACATTCTCCTCACAGTACTATCACTCATACCAACATGAAGCTCCTCTCAAGTAATTTCCAACTTTGTGTGCAGTTTCTAAGCCACCTATAGTGATTTCTCTCACACAAGCCTTGCGGTCAGCTGCACTGTACACCTATGGCCTGCCACCAAAACTGCGATTCACATCACTCAACTCACTCAAATGTTGCTTACGAAATTGTGCAACCCAACTTTGGGATACTTGTAAGTCTCTAGCAACATTTCTAGTACTTTCACCCCTCCTCAACTTTTCTAAAGTAGCTTCTTCTATCTGCTTTCTATCAACAACAGAGAGAGACCTTAATGAAACCATTTTGCTCAATTTGCATACATGATGTGCACTGAATAGGGACACAATTATAAATGTGAAGGCCAAGAACATGCCCATCCAAAAAAATAGACCCAGAAAACCACTTGTGCATGTCAAATTTGTAGCATTCACCGCGTAATCCAAGTGTGAGCATAACTGAGTTTTAGAGCTAATTTACTTTGATCTATATCTTTCTCAAATCATTTTGCATTGCTGGACTTGTAATTTGGTAGCCACATCATTTACTTGAATGTATACTTGTGCCGTCAACTGATTTGGCATTAAATGCAGTAAATTATAAAATATGAATGGCTAAAGGTAGACTAAGCTATTTCGTACTCAGTTTTGACAGTCACTGTACATGTGTGATCTGATTAGAAAGGCAATAGAGTTAACCGAAAAGAAGCCCATCTAACCTCTCTTTCGAGCTATACTTGGGTTGAATAGTGTCATGTCATAGATTGTCCCCTTGTGGGTCATGGGCTTGGAGGTTTGGTAGAAGGTGTGGGAGTCATTGCGAGGTGTGGAGAATAATGACAGTGGCTTGTTTTAGATTGTCTCCCAACTCATCATGAACTAGTTTTCGGTCTATTTATATTTGAAGAGGTGTTCAAGAGGAGTTTGCAAAAACTTTCCTCTTTGAGCTGACTTTTCGGTTACCGCTAATGACTTGTGAAAATTTTATACCTCATTCCATATTGCACTGATTCACCAAAAATTTCCAAAATTTTAGTCTAAATGGTACCCTTGAAAAATAAACTCATAAAATTATGCATCCAAAAAATCTCCAAAAATCACTACACTTGGGGTATTACATTTCAACCCATTACAACAAATTTTTATTCACATATTAGAGTTATCCTTAAAGTCACCTTGAATTTGATGAATCTACAAAGAATTTTGCATTACTATATTCATATTTGTTCATTCTAAATAGTTAAAAGGTGTGTAAGATCTTGGTGGTCTATCATTATCGGTGTGTAAAAGGAGTGTAAGAGCTTGGTGGTCTTCAAAAGTTTTTCAGATCCTTTCTTGGTGCTAAGAAACTTTTGAAGACCACCAAGATCTTTCACACCTTCTAACTATTTGGAGTAAAGAAATAAAAGTATAATAAAAAAAATTCATGGTATCTTTTTCAAAATTTGATGGACTTTAAGGATAATTCCATTGTCAATATCTTATTTATAATTGAATAACAAAATAATTTTGAAACTCAAGTTTCAAAATATGTACAAAAATATTGGTGATAGCAATCGCAAATTTAATTGTATGGATAGAATCTAAAATTTTATAATGTACAACTTTCATTTATACATCAAGTTCAAAACATCCCTCTTAGTTGCATTTTATAATGCATCTTTACATAACTGCTGAATTTGGAGAGGGGTGAGGACGTTTAGGGGTTAAGATTCTTCCACATTTCTCTTTAGTAATATTACCACTTGAGACAAAATTGTTCAAGGTGAGATAAAATTTTGGAATTAGATTGATCTCTGTGTGCAAAAAAGGTACTTTGTGGCAACATGGGTAATTTTTTGTAAAGATGAACGATTGTAATGTAGAAGTACCTAATTTGAAACACTCTCCATGAATGATATTCAATTGAATATGTATTTCCATGTGAGTCATAGACCACAATTTTCAAGATAAAGTGTCACAATTAGGCACCTCTACCTTAGGTCCAAATTGGTTATAATCCCGGTTATGATCCCAATCAACACGTCAATAGCAAAGTCCGTCCTACTTTTGGGAAGAATCGGCAGTGAGTTTAGAGTGAATCACTTCAATCCCTTAAAAATCCAATTCAAATTTGAAACCATAGTATAATTACTTGTTCCTGAAAGTTTCAGCTAATTTAGGATCTAAACAATTAAGAACCCCTAAACATCCAATCAATCAAAAAGTGATTAGTCATAAATTTTTACAGTACATTTTGTGGGAAGTTAGCTTCATGCATGTGTGATATCATTAGAAAGGAGTCCATTTGTGAAAAATTTATGCATCATTTCATGTTGTATTGAATCACCCAAAATTTTGAAGATTTCAATGTAGAAGTGTACTCAAAAAGTCAACTCATCAAATTAAACATCCAAAAAATCTGCAACAATCAATACGCCTCAACCAATTACAACAAATTTCATGTACAATTTGTCAATGTCTTATTCGTAATCAAGTTACAAAAGAGTTTTTAGTTTTAAGTTTCAAATCTCATACAAACATATTGGTGATGGCAATCATAAATCTGACTGTAAGGATAGAATCATAAATTCATAACAAAACTTTCATTCGTTACAGCAAATTCAAAATATCCCTGTTAGGTGCATTTTATTAGGCATCTTCAAAATTCTCCAAATCTGGACAGAAGTAAGGAAATTCTATTTGGTAAGGATTGGCTATTTGCATGTTTTCAGCTCTGTGCTTTTCAGCGTTTCTGTTTCTCATCAAAGAGGCAGAGGCTACAAGAGCATAGAGCTCGCCATTTCATGCTAATGCAAGTTACTCCAGATCCGGCAGCTTAACCCTTTAGTGCCTAGGGTACTGTAGCTTAGAGCCCTGGATTTCAGTAGATTTTTTCACTGTGGTTGAGACTACCAAAAATAGAATGGGTTAAATTAGAAAGTAACCGTACAATTCTATTCTCAACTCGAGAGCACACATTTTATCAAAATTTGAGAATCATCCGATGGTGGGATCGGAAGATTATAGTATGTATTTGAACTGTATAATGCACGCTCAAAAACGAGATTTTGGGGGTTGTGTGAGTTCAAAGTTAGATATAATTTGAGGTAAATTTTCAAAAATAAAAGAAAAGAAGTTCAGCTATGCCCTATGTCAACACCTCTCCGTTGCAATCTTTCATATCAAAAATAGACTCACACATAATTATTGTGAGATTTATAAGTGAAAGTGACTTGTCCATGTACGGTTTAGGACAAAATTTTATACGTTGAAAATAGACAGGAGTGGGTACATTAGTCAAGATCGGATTACACACACTAATGGAAGATGAAGAAGAGAACACAATCCAAAAAAATAAAACAAGATAACAAACTTCCAAACACAAGAAATACTACACAATACAAATGTTGTATTTGTAAGTATTTATTGTATTTTCAAGTATTTGCAGTATTTTCGCGTTCTGTTGATAGGTATTTTGATAGTTGTACAATTCCAAATTGAAAATTTCTTTTTCTGGAAGGTGCGTAATGTATGTGGGCAAATCTGAACTTCAAAACTGAAGTTCCAATTCTTCTCGGATTCTCTGCTATTTGCATTTCGGACGTTGTAGTGACCATAATGTGGTCAGCTAGGCACTAAAGGGTTAAACACAGAACATTCAGAAGCATGCACCAACTCTGCCTTGGCTCTACAGTAGATGGCGTGGAATATGCTAAGCCCAACTGTACTTCATCAGTAGCTAAGTGTTCATCAGTAGCTAAGTGTACAGGTGGAGGCTCAAGGTGATGAGTAGAGTGCATGAAGGAAAGGCAGTGGACATAAGGCTACTGAGTGTTATGTATAACGGCGTTACGAGGGCGCGCATAACATGTTAACTTCTATTTAAGGAGCAACTATTCCGAATTCCTAGATTCAGACAAGTCACAAACAGAGGAGTATGCATGAACCCGAAGTTCAGTGACCAATGTGTAGTGGATTATACAAAAAGCCTCAATTATGCTGATGAGAACTCACGGGCACGGTGGGTCCAGGTGATACAACTCACCTGACTACAAATCTTTAGACCGCCCAATACAGCACAAAATTATGTCGCTCAAATTCAATAGAGATGAAACATCACTATTGACGGTACCGACTAGAAGTTAGGCCAATTACCGAAGAACTCCAATAAACAGCAGCTTCTAGAAGGTAACTAACCAAGTATCTAGTGAACTAGTCGCTTAGATGGCTTCGAAGTACTCCTTGCTCAGCTTGGAATCGGGCTTCATTGTCTTTTCTCCAGGCTTCCATCCAGCGGGGCAGACCTCGTCTGGGTTGTCTTGCACGTACTGCACCGCCTGAGAAATTCAAGGTGCATCAGACCAAAATCAGTGAAGGCGAAGCAAATAGCCAGAAACTGATAAATGCCAGGCAAGCCGCAATCCAGAGAATCAGAATCAGAAAGCAAATGGTGTTGAATTCAACGTTAAGAATTACATGAGTTTCTTGTTAATTACCTGCAGTGTGCGCAGAGTTTCGTCAACGCTTCGCCCAATGCCAAGGTTGTTGATAGTCGCATGCTGGATGACACCCTGCTTGTCAATAATGAAAAGCCCCCTAAGAGCAATGCCCTGCAAAGCAAAAAACCATGGCCTGAGTTAGAAGTTGACGAACCGTGACTGGTTAGCAGAGGAAATCATGTAGATTTTGCAACTTCATTGCCTTCTACGATTCATCAGCTCTCTCACATAGAAAGTAAGCTTGACATAAAACCACATACAAACGCAATAGTACAAAATTTCAGTCATATCAGAAGATCATATAAACCATGTACATTACCTGCTCCGGAATCAAAACATTGAAGGCCCTTGAGATCTTCTTGGTAATGTCTGAAACAATGGGGTAATTCAAGTCGCCAAGACCACCGGTCTTCCTGTCTGTTTGAATCCAGGCAAGATGCGAGAACTGCAGAAATTGTAAACATTAGATACCTAGAGGTGAAGTAAAAGCTATAGGTATTTTCTTGTGAGCAAATGAACGACACTATCAAACAACCTCTAGACGGATGGCGGGGACGATGCCTAGTCTACATAGCTTGGGTACCTCAAAAGAAGTCTCTCAGGAAAATTAACAGAACAATCTCAAAACACCGCTCACGTAAAAAAATGTATAATAATGTGGAATAGGTTGGTATAATTACCACACTGTCAGTCGACACACCAATAACCTCAGTATCAAGCTTCTCAAACTCACCATACCGGTCACTGAAAGCAGTAATTTCTGCAGACACCAGCTCCAACCATAAGCGCATGATTCTCTTCACCACTCGCAATACTCTAGACCATCATTGGAACTTCATTCACACGCGTTCGAGGATCCAAGACAAGAATCTCAAAGAAAAAAAGGAAAGAAGATACCATACAGAACCTTATACAAAATTAGCAGAATATTTTACTACATGAACGGATAGTCATTCCTCACAAAGATAAAAAGAAAGTGTTCATGAACTATCTTAAGTAACTTTAGTACCTGTTGGGCACACGAATGTGAAGTCCAATGGGTAGAAGAACAAGATGACATACTTCTTTCCGATGTATTCAGAGAGCTTGATCTGCGTATTTGAAAAATGTCCATCAATTTAAGTGTAAATGAACATATGTGCAACCTCCTTCATCTATAACAGGTTAAGTTTCTCGTATTTCAAACGAATATATGAATTACTAAGTTTGAATTAAGAGTTTTGACAGAAAGGCAACATACAGGAGCAAAGAACGGCAACGTTTCTTGCAACACACCACGTGATTGGTAAACCGCTCACATGCTCAGAAAAACAGTCACCAGTCATTGATGAATTGAAGAAAATAATAGAAGACAAGATCAAGGAGGAGGGCCAGACCATACCTTAATAAATTCTTGATCAAACACAGCCTCTGCTTCAAAGTCTGGTGCGATGTTACCGATGAGTGGCTCGTATTCACCCTGGGCATGCACAGCCGTCATAACAGATTTAGATTACTGCAGATCCTACATGCCCAATTATGACGTTTCATCGATGAGCTCAACACAAAGATTCAAAGGTAGAGATGAGAATGACAAGACGACACTGTTCAATCGCCAATTGTAGATTCTACCATCCAAGAATTCATTAACATGAGTTACGAATGTGAAATTACTAGTTCGTACACTAACATGTTCCCAGGATAAAGTATTTTCCTTAAAACAACAGACCGATTCACCAGAGGTACCAAGAAGGTGGGCATCACATTACTAGTAGTGAAACCACATCGTGATTTCAGGGTACTGCCAGAATTGGTCTACACAAGCTGAGCAGAATTCGTGCCAAAATAGATTTGGCATGATCGATGATGAACACGAGCAACAATGAAATAGTTCGCCAACATGCAACCTATTCTCCTCTGTATGAAGTTGGAAAGAGATAAATAGTCCAACTTCTACATGCGCGTTGTACCCTGTCATACCCTTGTGCATTCTTTCCCAGCGAGTTTAGGATCTGCTCCACTTAAACCACAAGAGTATCACTGCCTCTACAGACGCCTCAACCAAATAAGATCCGTCAATTATAAACTCGGAAATATGAATACAATAAGAAACAATCGAAAAATTTACCGCTGCAACAAAATACGTCTACCGACATCAGAATAGTTCTTGACATTCTCACATCATACCATTGAGACAAAAGAGAATCACCGCCAGAACCAAAACCACTCCATTATTATTCCATCGCAAGATTAATATCCCTCTCAACAGAAGCACTTAAAATTCCACAATTGTATCAAAATACATCCACCGAAATCAGACCTGGCGGTTCACATTCTCTCTATAAACCACAAGTGTACCACCGCCTCAAACAAATCCACTCCATTATTTATCGTATCAATGTCTCAATCGCAACACAAACACTTCCAAATATTCATGACTGTTAAAAGTTGCAACCACAGGATTTCTTTCCATTCTCTCGTTTTAACCACAAGAGTAGCACAGCCTCAACCAGGACCGCTCCATTATTTATTACATCGCAAATATCAATCAACGGAGTCGCTCGTTATAAGAAATTCACCATGGAAGAACTTATTACATCGCAATATCAATATCCCAATCTCAACAGAAAATCTCTGTAAAAAAATTTCACCATGGAAGAAAATGCAACCACAAATCCAGACATAATTCTTCACATTCTCTCATTAAAACATTGAGCCAAAACAGTTCCACCGCCTCCAACATTACTTATTACATCGCAAATATCAACAACAGAGAAACTCTTGTAAGAATATTCACCATTGAAAGAAAATGCGTCCACCACAACCAGACACAATTCTTCACATTCTCTCATTAAGACATTGAGACAAAATAGTACCACCGCCTCAAAATCAAGATTCCAACATCAACAAATTGGAAAGAAAATGCGTTCACCGTAACCAGACAAAATTCTTCACATTCTCTCATGAAAACATTGAGACAAAACAGTTCCACCGCCTCCAACATTACTTATTACATCGCAAATATCAATATCGCATTCTCAACAGAGAAACTCTTATAAGAAAATTCATCATTGGAAGAAAATGCGTCCGCCACAACCAGACACAGTTCTTCACATTCTTTCATTAAGACATTGAGACAAAATAGTACCACCGCCTCAAAATCAAGATACCAATATCAATATTACAATCTCATACTTATTACATCGCAAATATCAATATCACAATCTCGACAGAGAAACTCTCATAAGAAAATTCACCATTGGAAGAAAATGCGTCCAACACAAACAGACACAATTATTCACATTCTCTCATTAAGACAAAATAGTACCACCGCCTCAAAATCAAGATTCCAATATCAACAAATTGGAAAGAAAGAAAATGTGTCGACTCACCGCAGAAGCGACGACGACGCCTCTCCGCTGAGACGAGGCGGCCTTGACGGCAGCTACAGGGGCAGGCTTGGCGACATTGGAGGAGGCGAGGCGGGCGCCGAAGCTCTTGGCGAGGCCGGAGAACGCCTTGGGCACGGCCAGCGAGGGGGTGGAGGAGGCGGATTTAGAGGACGAGGAGGCGACGGGGCGCGCAATGGCGGCCGGGGAGGCAACGCCGGAGGTTGCTGCTGCAGCCATGGCGCACGCCATAGCCAGGGGGAGAATTTGCAATGGAGAGGGGAAGAACGGGACAGCAGCGGAGTTGTGAGAGGCTCGTTGTGAGCATTCGGGAAAGGGCTTTATGGAGCCGAGAGCCCTTTCAAGGGAGGGGACGGTGATAGGGGCGGCCCTTCCGAGGTCCCGTCTCGTGTCGACCGTCTGTTTGTTATCCACTTGGGCCCTGGCCGTCCGTCCCGTTTGCAGTCCGTGCTGCATGTGGATATGGGCCCCCCTTTTGGCTTCTCTTTTCTTTCCCATGGCCATAACATTCAGTAGCATGCACTGTCTCTCTGCCTTGGCTCTATAGTAAACTTATGTTTGATTGTCCTAAACCACCAACTTAAGCAATCTGGTCTATTTTTGGCAGTGCTAAATTTGAAGAAAAAATATGACCGCATTCGAAATAGGTTTTGATGAGGATTGCAAAAATTTGCAACATCTAATTGGCATTTGTCAATTTTATACAAAATTTCAAAGTAGAAAGTAACTTATGACCTATACATCACATACCAAGTTTCTAAGTTTACACTTTGTTGTTCCTAGATCTGCTCGTGAGCTAACCACCAACTATTTCTTTGCAATGCTCGGCATGCCATTGGTTTACTTGAACAATGAAATTGGTGGTTTTGAGTTTCAACTGTGGTAGCCCCAAGGAAGCTCTACGTGTCATAATTGGAGGAGGTGTGGTTTTAGGACATCCTACCTTAGATGAGCAAGGTGCATAAAGGAAAGGCAGTAGGCATGAAGGAAAGGCAGTGGACATGAAGGAAAGGCAATGGGCATGAAGGCTACTGAATGTTATGTGCTCCTTCAACACCCCGCCTCAAATAATATTGTATGGGGTAGTGCTCGACAAAGAGGGCATTTTGTACAACACGTTGTTAACAACATTTTGTCCAAGGACGTTTAAGGGGTTAACAACGTGTAAAGGTTGATCTTGTGGTAAAGTTGGCTATTATGGCAGATTTTGAAATTTTGGCCAATTCTGCACACCAATTGCGCTAGAAAGGGGTCTGAATACTCCCTACATGCTTTTCATGCAGAAAATTAAAAGTTGGCAAGGGATGCAAAGCTCGACAAAGAAGCTTTTTGCGGGAAATGGCAAATAAAGAGGGCACTATCGATCTGACGTAAACCACATCTAGTAACTTAGATGAAGTTTTATGTCATCCATGATTAAGAAAGCATAATGTTCAATTATGCAAGATTTACCATATAATTGCGTTTGAAACGTGAATTATGCTAAATTATAGTTGTTCCTAGAATTGAATGTCAATTTGTTCGATGGTGCATGGCTTATTTACACTCATAACCATTGTTTTGAAGGTATTTATTTATTTGGCGATTTTTTTTCCTTGAGTTGTAAGACCACCGAGCTCTTATACATCTAATAATGAGAGACCACCAAGCTCTCACACACTTAGGAATGAGAGACCACTAAGTTTTTCCATACTTTACAACTATTTGGAATGAACAAATTTAATATATATTAAAGAAAAATTCACGGTATTTTATTTGAGCTCTAGGTAAGCTGGCAAATAACTCTAAAACCTCTAAACGACCATATTCATCCCTAAACTTTTATCATTTCTCGTCATGCTTTCAAGAACGCAGTTGTATCCCTCAATTGGTGTCTATGTAGAAAATTTCATTGTTGAAGTTCAAAGAGGATTTAGTTGTAAGATTGTATTTTAATTTTCAAAACAATCTATTGTATGCATTATATAATTATAAGGTTCGATCATGCATTTTTATTTATTTTTAAATTGAGAAAAAATCAAAAGGTCATTTGCTGCAAAAATACTCATAAATTCTAGGACCATGATTAATGTTTGAAATTTTAGAGGTATAAAAAGATATATTGTATCTAGGTGCTTAGAAAAAACAATGTTCTGAAACTAAACACAACAAACAATGATTGGTTCTGAAAAATTGATGTTTTGGTGAAGTGGCTTGTTAGTGATTGGTTGAGCTGGTGTTTGTGATCGTTATTAATTGTTACATTGCATATAATGTAGAAACATTTCAAAAAAATTAAAATATTCTAAAATATAAAATATGTAGAAAAGATTCAAAATATTCCAAGTATATTTTAAATATATTAAAACATTTTGTAATTAATATATAGTGTTAATGATGCAGTAATGGCAAATGTTTTACATAACGTACACTTTAACACACAATTCGCTATTTATACACTTGGCTATATAATCATGCACTTCGTCCCTGAGCGCATGATTTTATTTGTCTAACTTTTATTTTTAAAAAACCAACGATTATTGTCTTTCTTCAATCCCTTACATTGTAAACAAATAATTATTTTAATAAATTTTTATTCTCATCTTTATCTTTTCTTTTTTATCTTGATTTCTTTCTCGTCTTCTTTCTTGTCTTCTTTCTTGTCTTCTTTTTGTCTTTCTTCTTGTCTTCCTTTTTGTCTTCGTTGTCTTTTTTTTCTTCTACTTTTTCTTCAGTTGTTGCTGCTAAACCCTAAACAATGGGAGCAAACCAAAAAAAAAAAAATTAAAATTAAAAAAAAATTAAATTTGCCCTTTTTCTTGGCCGTGGGGTGCTGCTGAACCCCTGCCCAAAAAAAAAAAAAAAAAAAAAAAAAAAAAAAAAAAAAAAAAAAAAAAAAAAACTCTTTTTTTGACTTTTTTGACTTTTTTTCCGGTTTTCTTCTTCTTTGTATAGGGTTCAGCCATTGTGGTGCTGAACCCTAAAATAAATTTTAAAAAATTGATTTTTTTTAGGGTTCAGCCGCCGGCTGAACCCTAACCGGCGGCCCAAAATTTTTTATTTTTTTTTATTTTTATTTTTTCAGCCGTTTCGGCTTCTCCCTCCCCTCTTCCCTCTTTCTATCATTTTCCTCTCCCTCTCCCTCTCTCTTTCTCCCTCTCCCTCCCCCTCTCCCCTATATATATGAGCGGAGGGAGAGGAGAGAAAGGAGAAAAGAGAGACCAGAATGGAATAGGGTGCGCGGCCGCGCACCCTATCGACCGAAACAGCCGATTTTTTTTATTTTTTTTATTTTTTTGTGCCGGCGTTTAGGGTTTAGCCAGAGGTTGAGCCCTAAATATATATATATATATATATATATATATATATATATATATATATATATATATATTTTAGGGCTCAGCGCCACAATGGCTGAACCCTAAACAAAGAAGAAAACCAAAAAAAAAAAAAAAAAAAAAAAAAAAAACTTTTTTTTTCTTTTTTTTTTTTTGGTTTTTTTCCTCCTTTGTTGTGAATGTGGGACTTGCTGCTGCAACAAGAAGAAAAAAAGTTAAAAGTTAATAGAAGAAAAAGAAGAAGACAAGAAGGAAGACAAGAAGGAAAACAAGAAGGAAAACAAGATGGAGACAAAAAAGAAAACAAGATAATAGAAAAGATAAAAGAAAAGATAAAAGATAAGGATAAAAATTTAATAAAAGAATTGTTTGTTTACAATGTAAGTGATTGTAGAAAGACAAAAATAAAAAAAAATTAGAGAATTTTTTAAACAAATTTTTTTAAGCCAAATTTGCTCGTGAAATGAGCGCACTTGGCCAAGTGCATAAATTGGGAATTGCGTGTTCTTTTTGTTTTGAAAATTTTGAAATCCTAGTGTAAAAATGCCCTCTAAATCATTAACCCCTAAGTGACCAAAAGACCATTTTATGGTCGCTGCCCTTCTTTTACGGGCTGCCCGAGATGAAAAACAAACTTTTTTTTAAAATGAAAAATATTTCCAAAGTGGAAATCAAGTTTACTTTCCAACCCAATTTGAATCATGTCGATTCGAGTTAAACTCCATCAAGGAGAAACTTTCAAAGACAAACACCTCAACTGATTGTCCTAGTGTTACAAAACTTACTATTTCGGGAAAGTAATGATGTTCCCTCTTTGTAAAAAAGTTCTTTTTTGAACTTTAGAATAGAATGTCCAGTTTCAACCAATCATACCAAATTTCAAATATTAAAAATAAAATTTGTAATTTTGGTGAATATTCAACGATAAATGCTTCTAAATTCGTTTAATGAGTATCTAAAAAAAATTGAAAGTTTGACTGTACGGATAATTACTAAACATCGTGCTTCTCATTTTCTCTTTTGGACCAAACTTCATTGAAGTTGTAGAAGCAACATTTTATAACACATTTAGGTTTTTCCCTTACCCCCTCTGTCATTTAGGGGTTAACCACCCTAATTACCATGTCCCAAATTCACCTAGAATGATGCTTTGATTTTTTTCTAGGCGGTTGATCAACATAATTGCACATCTTAAAGGATTTTTGTGTTCTTGTAACGGACATTTACAGTTCTCTGACTAGTTAACATTGAGCCAAAATCAAGGGATCCAAATAAGCTACCATATAAATGAAATTATTCTTAAACAAAACGTGTCCTCGTAGGCCTTTAGGAATTAAAGGCAATGTACAAATGTTATTTTAAATTGAAAGGTTGAAAGATAGTTATTTAAAACATGTACAATAATGAAAATAGAATTAAAATAGAATAAAATAAATAAATGTAGAAAAGGCAATGTTAAAAAAACATGGTAATAGAATGAAAATTGATAAAATAAATGTTTCAACCCCTAAACATTCTCACACTCTTCAGATTTGGCAATTTTCCAAATATGCATCATAAAATGCAACCAAGAGGGATGTTTTCAACTTGCTGAATGAATAAAAGTTGTACATTTTGAATTTTAGATTCTATCCATACAGTTAGATTTGTGATTAATATCACTAGTATTTGTGTATAAAATTTAAAACTCTTATGCATTATGATTACCAATAAGATATTGACAATCTAATAATGATTTTTTTGTGATGGGTTGAAATGTAATACTCTAAGTGTGGTGATTTTTGGAGATTTTTTGATTGCTTAATTTTAGTATTTGACTTTTTCAAAAGCACTTTAAAACTAAAATCTTCAAAATTTTGGGTTGAATATAGTATACCTTTTGAAATTTTTAAAATAAGTAAAAACCATCACAACATGAGTCACATTTGTCAAAAAAATATTATTCTGTTAATCTTAACATAACTTGAATCATAATAGTATAAAATACAAAGTTTAAATACCTATGTAATCTATATACTTTGGTACACTGGTTAACCTTTTGACGCTCTAGTGTCCATCTAATGAACGATGAATAAATTGTATGCCTCTTTTTATCTACATATGGTGATGTTTTTCATCCATGCAATTTTTTCTTGGTTCTTGTGCTAGTTGACTACCATTTATACAATATGAATTTTCAAAATAAGATATTATGAATTTTTGTAAAAAAACAAAATTGGTTTATGTCATGTTTTATTCTTGATTCCAATAGTGAGATTTTAAGTGAAATTTGACATAAACCGATTTTGGTGGTTCAAAAAGTGAGATTTTAAGAATAATTTTTAAAAATAAATAGAATCAAATAATGGAAATTATACCATCTCATAGCGCATTGCATTCTAAGTTCATTATATAAGAGCTTGGTGGTCTTCAACGTGGTATAAGAGCTTGTGGTCATTATTGACGGCTAAGTTAGTTTTCTATGAGTTTGAAGACTACCAAAATTTTACACACTTAATAATAAGAGACCACCAAATTCTTCCATACTTTATAAGTGTTTAGAGTGAACAAATAAGACTACGCTACATAAAACTCATAGTATCTTATTGAAACACAACTTGATTTTTAAGATACTTCTAATGCATTAGAGTTAACCAAAAAGAGCGTCTCAAAATAGAAAGAAACCGTAATTCGACTTTAAACTCGTTTTGAGTTCAAAAAGACTACAAAACTAGTCTATGGTCAATTGGTGAATGATTAAACCCTGAAACGTACTAATCCTTTGAATAGAAGTAGATTCTAACCCCAAAAATAGATATTAGCATGGCTCAAATGTACATGAGGTATACATGAGAAGACCATTGCAAGCATGAAATCTACCCAACAAATTTGACATACTTGCAGTTGGAGGCCTCTCCAATATTATCAACAACTCCCCATTGTAAGAGATTTATTGCAATTGGTAGAGAATTTAGTAGTCTTACAAAGGTGACTTGGATGAAAGTCATCCACTATCATATGAAAAAGTTGCAAGGCTTTGAATATGTTCGTGATTTAGTTTCTGAACGTTAGGACGTTTAGGGGTTAAAGCAAGGCCCTGTAACACCATGGGGTGTGGAACTCGTGACCTCCCCAATGCTAAAGGAGAGTTCCCACACGTTCCCCCAAGCCAAGAACCCTAACCATGGAGACTATTCATGAACAACGCTTGTTAAAAGTTATAATTATAGGAAGAGAACTCCACTAAACTTCGCTTGAAAACCAATTCTATTTTCAGATAATTATATTGAAATCTTCTTTATCTGAATTCAAAATAATTACAATTTTTTATTTTTTATAATTTCACATTTGCAATTTTACCGTTTTTTAAAATTTTAGGGGAGAATCATTTTTCAAACAAACCGTCTTTTCGTCCGCCACATCTTCCCGAATTATTGACGAGGACCGGGTCGAGACCCGAGGCCGGGCGCCGGGATGTCACATCCGAAACCCGGCCCGTGATTCTCACCCTTGAGCAACCCTCACGGCCCTCTTGAGCGTCTGCTCCTTCTCTGTCCCGGAAGCTCCGCAGATGACCTCTCTTTCGGAGCACGCTATGTCCAATCTTGTTGCATTTTGCCGCTTCCGGTAGCTTGCGATCGATCCGTGCCGCGCCGTGCTCTCGTTTGATCCCCTCTCCTCCAAATTTCGTACTCATTCGAGCCCTAGAGAGCGAAAACGCCGTGAAAATTGAGGGACGCCGTGAGAACTGAGGTAGAGGCGCGTGGTTTTGGACGTCCCCGTCGATGCTCTGCGTTGCCGGCAAGTTAGTGGCGAATTGAAACGGACTCTGAAGGGGTAGGAGCCGTTTGGACGGTCTAACGTGCTGTTTCGAAGACGCGGTTTCACCTTAGGGCGGGGTTCGGGATCGCATTTGGCGGCAGATACCACGACGTTGAGTTCTTACTGTTTACTTTTTTAAGGAAGTACGCGAGGGTGCCGAATTTTGGTCAATATTGTTCTTACCGACGCATCGGAGCAAGTGTTTATGTCTGTCGCGAAGAAGTGCAGGTAGTGTTTGGACAAAAGGTTTGAGGGAGAACGGAAGGATATAGGAAGATATAAGGCTTTGCTACTCGCGACATTCGCAATATTTTTTGTGCTTTAGGCCAGGACGAAATTGCGAGGAAGCCATTGCGAGAAACATGATGGGAAGGAATTCAATCGGAGGTTTCTTCTCGGGTGGACTTTTCGGATCCACCTCCGCATCGTCTTCACCTCGTGCCGAGTCTCAGCAGGTATAGACAATGTAGTACCCCTCGCCAACAATTCTACGCTCTGTATGTCACTTGACTGCTAATCATGAAGGTTCAATCCCTGACGATCCGTTATACGAAGCTGAATGAGCAGATTATCATAGTATGTCCGGATGAAATAAATGCTTTAGTTGCGGATGATTAGCTGGTGCATGTGCAGATGATCAGCTGAAATAAAAGTTAGAATATTAGATGAAAGGTAGCAGTCGTAATTGATCAACCGCAGTTCGCAGCTGTACATGAACAATGAATGTGAGACATCTCCCACTCTTTGCAAGTAAAAAGAACCTTCATTATATACTACTACTACTACTACTATTACATTTACGTTATCCTTTGACTTAATATTTCTTCTTTCGGAAACCCTAGATCATGGCAAGTATCGTTCCGACACTGCAATGTCTATTGGTTCTGAAGGATATTAGGTTATAGGTCGAAACATGTGCACATCGTAATTTACAGTTGAGGATTTAATGCTATGGCCTTAGATTTGGCTATGGTTCTTTTCTCGCTTAAGTATATGATGGAAGCTGGAAATAGTAGAATGGTCTTATGCTGCCATTTCTGAAGTGCCATTTTTCTTTCCTAGTTTCTATTAAGAAAAATTCTTTCGATGCTGTCCTCGGAGATGGAGACAGCGGGACGTGGAAGTTTCACGCAGTGAGATGGGATTTCGAAATATGACATACAAAGCAAGCAAGTGGTGTCTGAGCGTCACACATTAAAGGTCGTACTGATAGCAAGCTATGTTTTTTCCTTTTTTGTGATTTAGGAACATGATGGTGATGTGGAGGACGTGGAGCAGGAATCACCAAAAGAATCTCATGCAAGGTGTGTACAGTACCTCTCATATAACGTCGATCTGTTTGTTTCACGTGGATGTGGGGAAAGGATGTTGAATACGTCAGATTTTCGCCCTGAGGCCTAACGTTTAGTTCCCTGTGAATACTCAGTGGCTGGAACTTTGGGGGCTTCATGAAGACCATTGCGGAGAAGGTGATTATCTACCATTTGTCTTCATTAACAGATATTTGGACCACGCTGCGTACAACATGGGTTTTGTTTTTTTATGTCTCGGAGTAAAATTTGATAATTTGATAAGTGAACGGTATCATGCAAAGTAGCAACTATGCGTTATTGTGATGGAAACAAATGTTCGTGATTCTGTTCTGTATGGACTAGTTCCACTATGAAGCTGAATTGTTATTTTGAATTGGCAGTCTGGAGGGGTGCTTCAAACATATCAGCAAGATTTGAAGGAATTTGGCATCGGTTTGAAGAAAGAGACGGAGGCAATAACGGGGGTCACAGCTCATGTTGTCAAAGACCTCCCTTTGTCTCTAGAAACAGGTGCCACAGTGGCTCAGGTAAGGATTTACCATCAGAGTGTTCTCACACACATTTTATGCAGCTTGTGGTGTCACTTGCTGCTTTAGTCTTTATTTGTGCCCTCTTGCGTTCTGCTTTCTGATGCTAGTAGTTGGTTCATTGCATTCTTCTGGTCTGGAGTCTGAAGGATTGAGAAGGTTTAGTATGTATTTGTGTAGTCGCTGTGTTTCTGAAATTGGCTTTTTGCATTATCGTCGTTTTTCAGGAGTCGCTGGAGACTGTTGGTCAAACATTGGAAGAATTTGGAAGCTCGGTTTGGCGCGGGTACTCATCATCCTCAGCCTGTGCATATTTGTTCTTCCCTGTGATCTGAATCATGCTGATTTATTTATTATTGGGTAGATTTTAACCAACCCTTCATTGATTCTCATGGCCTTTTTGATGTCTGGCAGAACCTCGGAGATCTTTGCACAAGTGAAAGAAGCAGTCCTCACTGTTGATGAAGACACAGCGGGAAGTTCTAACCTGGAGTCTCATTCTTCACTGGGAGACTCGTCAAACACGTGAGTTTACTTCCGCAATCGCTACTTAAGCACATTTCAGCATATTATACTCGTCTGTGTTGTCTTTGTCTAGCATTAAATAATCTGGATCACTTGTTGATTATATGGGTATTCTGATTCGACCAGTAATTTTTGTGCACCATGTTTTTTTATTAGCCATTTTACAAAGCTTGACGTGTTCACACATGTGATTAATGTCTTGTGTTACACCCTGTGAACAAGGGTTTCAATACGTATCAGATTTTACAATCGTAGAAATGTTGCCTCCCTATTTTTCCCGCAAGTAATTTTCTGTACTGAGAACCTGTGGACCCACTACTTTCTTATGTTTGTTTGGATTGTAACAGCAGGAAGTACAGCCGTTATGAAGCCCAGGTACTTTTTCACTTGTACTGATGGATAACATCTCAACATTCCCCTATTAATTATAAATGCTGCTGCTAAATTGTCACATTTGGGTTTTATCCATCTTCATCTTAGTTGACTCCTGGTCGTGTCATCTGGCTTTCTGACTGCTGTGATATATACTCAAGTTCTTTTTGTGAATCTGTGCTCTACCATTAGTAGGGAGGTCTTGCAATGATGTGTGTAACCATGGCATGCACTTCTCATAGCTAAAGTTTTGGCTGCTGGGTATTCAGTACTATGTAGGTGTGTTGCTTGGATTTGCTGCTTCTTACCATGTGGAGTTGAGAGGGCTGATTTTGTCCTAATCTACTTTGTGACAGGTGCATGCTATGCAGCGAGATAGCGGCACTTACTGCGATGAACCTGAGGATGAGAAGGATTTTGCCACTTGGGTGGCTGACTTTAACCTGGATGATCGGTATGGTTTTAATTCAGTGGTCTTGAATTTAATACTATGATATTGATGTGTTATTGATTCGATTTCCACCCTTGTTCAGACTGGTGCATCCGTATTTGTAAGGGACAAGTTCTAACTGAATTTACCTTTATGTAAATATGCGTCTCTTACATGCCATCTCGTAGATTGTGCCATAATGTGTCGGTTAACTAAATCTTTTTCTTTTGTTTAGATCTGAAGAGATCGAGGATATTTTATCCACAAATGCGTTTATGCAAGAGCTTCAGAACCAGATTGGTACAAGACCACAATCCACATTGTTTTGTTACTGTTTTGTATTTCCTTATTTATTACTGTAGTTAGTTGCGGTTGAAGCTGTTGAAGTTTCAGTTTGTTGTTCCCGCTGAGTGATTGACTGCTAATGGAACTGTCGTATTTCAGCTACTCTATTGATCAAGGGTTTTTCCATCCTAAAATTGGTTCTATGTAGTCTTTCTAGTATGTGATGTTATTTCCAGTGATTGAGCGAGGTTCAGCTTTGAGCATCGCCGCAGACTGAAGGCTGCTGTATTTTCTCTATCTGCTTGACATATTCTAGTTTGTTTGTGCTGATGTGTGCTTTTCTGGGTTCAGTACCAGTTGTGGTAGATCACAGCACTTTCTGGACTCGCTATTTCTATCGCCTCAACAAACTGCAACAGATTGAGAATGCCCGGGTCAACCTTGTTAAACGTGAGTGTTGTTTGGGCATATTTCAAAAGTTCTTACTCTGAAGATATTTTTGTTCCGAGTCACATTGGCCAGGGCTTTTGATATTGAGGATCATTGTGAAACAGGGGCAACTGACGGAGAGGAGGATGAGGATCTTAGCTGGGACGTTGACGAAGAGAAGGAAGCTGAGGAGCATGTTGCACCTTCTGAGACAGTAGAGGAGGGTGCTGAGATAACGGAGGCCCTCACATCTACACGAAGTATCGAAGTTTCCGTGGTTGCTTCCACTGAGGGTAAGATTCGCTTTGAAATTTCTGAATGCCAAGAATTGATCTTAAGCAAGTTCTAGCAGCTTGAAGTAGTTCGTTTGAAGGTGCACAGGTTATTTTAGCTTGGTCCAGATCATAATATTGTATTGGATATGCATTATTTCTCTACCTCCATATTAACTATACCTAGCATTTTAGTTTTTACGTGTCTTCTACATGAGCTAAATGTTGTCGATAGAGTGCCAGATGCCAGTGCCACTCGTTAGACTGTAATCTTATTCTTCTAGATATCCTATGTTATAGATACAGAAGCACATGACGAGGAGGAAGCAAAGAGCGAGGGAAGTGCAGGGAGTGAATGGTTGGTTGTTTCTGAAGACAAGGGCTCAGGAAGCTCAGAGCCCAAGACATTACCATCATCGCCCGTTTCAGAGAGGTATCTGGTTGTACATCAGTTACTTACTTCCTAATGATATGTATTCTCAGCATGTCACTTTCTTGTGCTTTTCAAACTTTCTACATTCAGTTTAGCCTGGAGCTGAAGACCTCTGTTTCGTCATTTATTTTGGTGCAGGCAGGAGACCGAATCCTCTGTACCAGCCAAATCTGAGGAGCATGAGGTGGATGAAGCTGAACTTGACGAACTTGGAGACCTAAGCATTGATGATGATAATGAAGAACTTCCTGTCAAGGAGAAGAAGGGGGAAGAGAAAGTATCAACTCCGAAAGGTCTTGATATTGCTGCTGGGGAGGAGAATGAGGAGGTAATGCTCTGCTCTTCCTGCCCTAATTATAACATGCCCAGAAATGCTGTAATCTCCATCTCTCACGTCGAGAAGAATGACAAGTGGTTCGATGCTGAATGTGTTGGATTCTAAATCGACCCACTATTAAAGACCGATTATCCAATTTGTGAATACGTGAAAACCTCTGGATCATCAAAATTTCTAACCATTCATTGTTCAGGGGCCAGAAGTTCTAGGAAATTGGTGTGTCTTCTGAGTTAAGATATGCTTCATTCGTAGCTCACGATGTCTTACTGTCGTCTTAGTTGATTCTACTACAGCATCACCTTTATTTGGAAACAAAAATGGGGTTTGAGCATGGGTTGGGTTGCAGTAGTTGTGGCAATGAAACATGCGATACTAGTCTTTATTGTCTTTACCCCCAAGGGGAGAGACTAAGCAATGGATTAAAAATGTTACAAAGTTTTGGTGCTCAATCAAAAGCACTAGTAGCTTGTTGGGGTCCATCATTTCAAAGAAGAATATATCATGTCTAGTACAATTGTGACTTGTGGTTACTGGAATAGTGACATTGTAAGATTGTCAAATAGGGTTTTTGGAATTTCCAATTAACGAGGGTTATACTAGAGGAATATACTGAAGATTGTACTGAGGATATGGTATGTGAATTGGTTAGCATTGTTACATTTTTTTAGGTTTTATTTTACTTACATGAGTTGCGTTGGATTTTGCAATTCCAGGATTGGGGGGAGTGGGAGTAGCGGGACCAAGGCTCAAGGTATCACCAAATATCCAATTCCAAGTACAGTCAAATGGTTTTTTTTTTTTTTTTCCGTGGTGACCCGCTTCATACTGATGTAGACAATTCGATGCATCGCTATGAAAGCAGCAAAACTCTGGTTGAATGTCTGCCACCGACTTGTTTAATTTGTATAGCTGTGATTATATATGCAGTCCATTCAATGCTAGCAATTTTTAGCATCACCATCGTTGGTTGCGTCGTACCCACCACCCTTGCCAAGTCAAGCTCTCCTTTGCGCTGCCAACAACCACCGGGACTCAATTTGTGGCTCCTGGTTGTTGCATGTCGTCATATTTGTGGTTCTATGCGAGAGGTGTCGGTGAGCCTTTTGTGAGTACGGGCTTTCAATAAAGCGCTATTTTACAACTTTTCACTGCTTCAACAAGCAGCTATGCCAATAGTGGCGGTCTCTAATATTTGTGTATGAGTATTTTTCACATTCAATTGAAATATAATTTATCATATTTTGTATCCTTAAGGAAGACCAATGTACTTATTTAAGGTACACCACCCTATTTGTAGAAGTCACTGTACTTGTGGTATGATTTGAAAGTCATACTATTTGTGCCACTATGCATTAGTATTGTGTGCATCACAAGTGGCACAACTAGTCACATGGCACAAATAGGCTAGTTTACATTAATCGGGTCTTTGTTTTTGACTAATGTTGTATACATTACAAAATGCCTTTTTACCAAAAAATAATACACTGCATGGTGGCATGTATTGCATAATGTGAGGTAGCATTTTTTGTGATTTGTGGCATGCATTGCACATACATAAAAAGAATGTGAGAGTTGGATTTATGATGCATAAGGTGTAAATTGTGTTGTATTCTACAAGATTTTCACAATGGATAGTGACAAGATTTTCTTAATAAATCTTTAGTGTTTTGTAATACCCAAACTATAGTTCCTATGACACAAGGCAACCCGATGGAAGCATCACTAGCATAGAAGGTGGTCTTTGAGCACCAAGGACTAGTATTAGAGAGGCCTATACTGACACTATCCCTTGGTATCCTAATACTACTTTCCTACATTGAATGGCGTATTTAGTGTGTGGAGATAATTAATGTCATTTATCACAATCCATTTGCATGTGAAGAGAAATAGTGTCCCTTGATACTGCATAGGAGTTTGCCACTTGTCTTTCTCACTTTCATTGAGAGTGCCATGTTCTTTCAAAGTAATAAGAGTTATGGTGACATGCCATAGTCGGTATAAAGTTGCCATATGTCATTGGGATACTACATTCATTTTTTTCTTATGGGGATTTATTGTCTCTGCCCACTTAGGGAGAGACTATGGAAACGCTTTGTTTTTGAGGAGTTACTAGGAGTTATGTGCCTAAACAGTAAAAGGAAACCCTAAAAGTAAATTTGAGATACATACTAAGGCAGAGACTCCGCGACTAGCCGCTTGTTTTCTTACGAGGACACTATATCTCCCTAAAATTAAATAGTGTCAGATTTGAGAAAAGTGTCCCGGACACTAAATACGCCATTGTTCCTTCCAGCCAGAATTAACTTGAAGTTTTTGTTATATTTTAAATTTTAGAATAAAAAGAGTTTCTTCCGAGGTTTACCGCTAAGGTTTTCTTGAAGTTTTTATCATTTTAAATTTTACAATAAAAAAGAGTTTTTTTACACAGACACTTCAAAAACAGTGTCCGTGTTGAGAACTAAGTCACAATTTTAGTGTAGCGCACTAACA
This sequence comes from Pohlia nutans, assembly GCA_022496805.1. Taxonomy (NCBI): domain Eukaryota; kingdom Viridiplantae; phylum Streptophyta; class Bryopsida; order Bryales; family Mniaceae; genus Pohlia; species Pohlia nutans. The sequence continues at coordinate 19,329,783 of CM040099.1, read as the reverse complement.
GCTACGTTTGAGTAACTCTGTGCTCTTATCCTGCTTGGCAGTAAAGATTATCACTATAGCCCATTTGCAGTGTGTTGTAGAGCATCTTTGTCCCGCAGTGCTTCCTGGTAGTCTACATATTGATGATTTCTACACTAAGCCCCGACCGACCTTACCACTTGGCTCCTGGCATCCAGTCTGGGTGACTGAATTGAAGAGAATGGGAATATAGCAGTAATTACAAGGGTTGAAAATACTAGAGCCAAATTAAAGCCAGTGCCCACATCAGTTGGTATTAAGGTTCCCAAAGATGCATATCTGCAGTCCGATATGAGGTCACTTAAGCTTAAACTTAAGCTCAAGTGGTAATCGACTGTCAAAAATCTTACCTTTTATGTACTGGGAACTGGATGGCTCACTGATCAACACCTAAGAACCTACAGCCTTTTTCAAAACTAAAGGATCTCTTCAATATTTACACTAAGCTGTCGTTGAAACTGAACATATATCTGTTAAATGCTCTATGCCTAGACAGCTATATTGACTCCAAACTTTACATTTCAGACTATAAAGAAGTGGACAAAGTTCAGGAAGCTCCCCCAATCTTTCAAATCAGGATTGCAACCTCAGCAACGGAAAGCACCGACGTCAGTTTGGAACTAGAAAATGGACAAGTAGTCTGGTACCAGACTGAAGGCGGTGTATTTGTGGTACTCATCTTGGTGGAGCGATATAAACAAAATAGACCATAAACACTAATCAGTTGCTTCGAATCCTGACTGGGTCGGTCAATTCAGGATGGGATTCGGGGATTTGGATGGTAATCATTTCATGCCTGTCTTAGGGGCGTAGTCTCACTAGCTCCCGACAGTTGTTCAAAGATTGATAATCTCCTTGAGAATTTCCTCTCCAAATCAGTCGTACTTGTGAAAGCTTGCGAAACAGGTTTTGAGCTGTGAATGAAACGACATCGCTTGCCATAGCTGCACAGCCCGGTTTCTGTGTATGACCTGCACAACTGCATGTAGATTCTGCTGAATTTCGTGATTCGAGAAGAAATGAAAACAAGAACCAAGTCCCTGTACAATTCCGAAGATACCTACAGTAATAATTAATCACCTACAGCAAGTTACGAAGTTCAGGGTGACCCTTGAATAATTGATACTGGTCATTCGTATTTGCGTAACTTGAAAGTTCCTATGTTCTCTGCAACTTAGTCATACAATCCTATCTGCAAACAAAAGCTAAGAGAACATGTTGGGTCGCAGCATCCGGTCCGAATGTACCTCCGTTTTGTATTTAGGATGGCGAGGAACTGGGCGAAGATCGTCGCTTCCGTGCGCAAACTGCGTCCAGAGATATCAACCTCATGAGAAATAGCACTATTAAGCTAGGTTTCATATACGAATGAACCAGGAAAATGTCAATACTTAAGAAAGTAAGCACAAAGAAAGTTCCAACTTATTGACGTCATGTCCTCGGGGGTGTCAAAGAAATCAGACAAATAAATTGAGTTATGAAATCAGGAACGAGAAGATATATTCACAATGAACATTCTATTCACGCAAGTGATCTTCATACGTCCCACCTGAAAATACTCTTAAAGGTCTTATTTGCTCTAGCAGATTCCAGATTTCTTGTGAAATGTAGAAGACCTTTAGAGAGAATAAACTCATTCGGTCATCTTCTCAGCGGCATTACCTGGCACTTGGCTGCGTATCTGCAATAACCGGTTTCTTCCCAGGATCTGCAAAGCTCGGTCTTGTACAATTCGACTTTAAGCTGCGGGTGCTCTGTTTCGTCTGAGGAAACAGATACAGAGGAGCTCGAAGGCAACTCTGTAACAGAGTTATTTATTGCCTGCTTCGGCTGAATGATGCTTGGCACAACTACACCGTGGCCATTCCGGAAGTATTGAGCGTCGAAGCCCGGCGATTGTGATCCTTGATGCTGTAGATTTCGGCAACCGGACATCGGATCCAAGAACGAGTCACCACTGCGACGAAATTTTACAGGAGTGTACAAAAGCATATCCCTCCCATCACGCGTTTGGAAGTTGCAGTGCGAAGGGGAAGAAACCATCAAAGGTTCTTTCTCACGACTTACACGCTGAAATTTCTCGTCAGTGTTTGTATAGAAACATGGCACACCTACGGTGGACCTGAGGTGCAGAGGATCTGAGAAGCTGAATTCCAATTCGTCATTCGGAGATCTTCCCCAGTCGCGAATGCTCTGCGAATATGAATTATAGCTGAATTCCTCGTCACTTGGAGGCGAAATGCAATTCCAATGTTGACCGTAAGGAAATGGCATGTCGACCTCTTCTTCTACTTCTGGTAAGTGACTAAGGAAGGAGCGAACTTTATGAGGGTTTGAAACCTCTAATTTCTTCTGTCCGCATCTACAAAGACAGCATGGGACGGTCGAGTCAACGGCCGCTTGAGAGTCCTCCAAGAGAAAGTTGGTGTCATGGTCATCGAAAGGGAAAAAACCTCCACCAGTTGAAACATGGTAGCTTTCATTCCTGAAGAGAAATTTAATCAAAGCACATGTGCAGATTAGAGAATTGTACAATAGGGCATTAACTCTGATGGCTGGTATGGCTCAGGTGCTGGTTACTACAGACTTGTTGGTAAAGAGCCCTCGTCTCTGTGATTCTTGTAGCAATTCATAATTTTAACGAATTTCCTTAAGCCGAAGCAGGGACTTAAACAGCTCAAGAAATAACCGGAACGGTCTAAACTTCGCAACATCAAATCGCTATCGACAACCTTGCAACAGCTCTCAATGCATTTAGGACACGGAAAAACTTCATTCGCACATACAGACCAGGGTTGATCTGGCCTCACTCGTCACCTTATTTCGTACATATACAACAGGACTACATTCATATCATAGTACCGAATTACTCGATAAGCACGAATATAATTCGTGAAACACTGTGGCCATTGAGCGGACCTCTTTCATCTATACGATGTCATAGAGGCGGTTAAGAAAAAATGATGTCCGCTGCTTCATGCATTAGTCGCTACGTACTCAATCCGCGACATAAATCACTACAATAGGATCTTCTTTGCAAGTTACGTGACTTTCTTCTCGCCGGAATTCATCACATGACCTTCTCAAGGCTGTGCATAGAAAATAGTCTATTAACCAGGACGCTCATTTCAAAATCTCCACTCTTCAACCGCAATTATCGACAACCGCCAATTCACGACATTGTACTAAAACATCTTCATCAAAATTCAAAGCTCATTCCTATTGTGTCCGCAGCACTGCTATAAGATAGACTCCGTTGCAAACGTGACTCTCTTTCGTCTCAATTCATCATGTACGTCCGTCTCAAGGCTATGCATAAAAAACAGCTACTCATTGTTTAAACCAGGACGCGCATTTCAAAATTCACAACATTGTACAACTGCAATGAACGATCACTAATTCAAGACATCATATCCATCGAAATTAATTGCTAATTGTCCCCGCAGCACTCCAATTGCGCAAAATACGTACGGAATCTAGTAATCCTAGCGGTATACACACAGAAAAAACTCTCAATTCTACAGCAATCGATACTTACCGCATCATGATCGAGGATATGATCAAGAAACGCACTCCAGTCTCCAAAATGCACCAAAATGCTCCAAAATTTCCCGAATCGAGTCTAACCTTCAAAAGCCTATTCAGAATTGATAATTCTCTACTCCGACCAGCCTGCATTGACATATAGCCATCATCCAAATAGCTGTTCAGGACGAACATACATGTAAACCAGGACGCACATTTCAATATCTTCAATCCACAATTAAGTGATTGTTCATGATCACGACGTCATACCAAAACATCTCCATCGAAATTCATAGCTCATTCTCATTCTCACTAAAATTGCAAAGAATATATAGATTCATTTATTAATCAATTGCAATCAGAACTTACCGCATCATAATCGAGGATATATTCAAGAAACGCACTCCAGTCTCCAAAATTTGCCAAAATTCACCAAAACTTTCTCCAAAAGCAAACTTCGAGTCTAACCTGCCAGAAGACCAGCTCTCCTTTACTCCGACGAGTCTGCAATGGTGACAGAAACCTGCACTCATAAAGCTCTGCAGCCAGGCTCTCCATAGTCCAGCTCCATGGCCGGATGAACCGCAATCTCAGCCGCCCGATGGAGAACATCGTCGGCCGTCCGATGCAGTAGCGCCCCCGCCACCGTGATCCAGCCGTCGCAGTCTCCTTTCACGCTACGTCGCTATCAGGCCTTCGCTCATCATTTGGAGAGCCTTCTTCATCATTCCATCATTGTTTGAATTGATGCTATGTAAGCATTTCCACTCTCACTTCACCCATGAGTCCATGCTAGTATATTGAGCACCTCTAGAAAAGCATCATGTTAAAATATTTTTTTAAATATATATATTTTTTGAGTTACCTATGTTATGTATACTTTTACTATAAAAAAATAAAAATTAAATTGTTTTAAAAGTGTCTAACTAAATAAGTTAGAGCCAAGAGATGGTTTTTATTTGTATTTGACTAATATTGATATTCAAATTCTTGATTTAATGTTTTACAGAATTATTTAGAAAATTGAAAAATATTTTTTTACTACAGATGTCCTTTTCTGTTATGGCATGTTTGGGAAGTTCTAGAGTGGCAGGCATGGATTAGTCACAGAAATGGCTTCTCGTATGTGTATTGCTTGAAACAATAATATCATCATATTATGAAGTGTTATTGTAGATTGGCGTGTGTCGGAGTTTGGCACAACGGTGGAATCATACCCGCGTGCGTGCATGAATGTATAGTTTGTGTTACATAATAGATATTTTACTTTAAAAGTTGTGAAATGTATTCAAAAGTGATTCCAATGTATAGCCTTAAGAAAGTTTTCCATGAGTTTCTCGGGTAGGGAAACGCAACATTTTTAACATTTAGGAATGACTTGACCAGTTTGAAAATTGTTTAAGTATTGGAGCAAAGCATAAAAGAAATGAATTGTCACCACAAATATGAGTGATATCTGGAGTGCCTTTCGACTCGAGATTTGTATGAATGGGTGAAAATTTCATTATCGGGAATTTGATTAATGATTTTGCTCAATGGACAAGGGACGTTAACCAAGTTTGTAAGAGATCGTAAATATGGCAATAATTTGACACAAAGGAGTTGCATTAGCTTACACGTCATTTATTCAATTGCAATGCATGTGACTTCACAACAACTGAAACTAATATCAAGTAGGTAAACAATATTTACTTGATGATTTTGTTCTTTAAAGTGTGAAATAGTGCAACTAAATTTTTGTTTTGTTGCTAAAGTATTATTGAAGCTTCATTAGAACACGAATCGAGTCTCAAAAGGGTTGTTTGGATGTGCATTGTGAATTATTACGATGAAGCGCTTGCCTCTTTGTTATCAAGAACCCTCACTCATCAACAAATATGGGTAGTTGGTACACGTTGACGGGAATGACGTGCAAAGTTGACTGGAAAGGGGGTTTGGTGTCAAATCCAATTTGAGGCTCAATGCCATTATTTGGCATGAAGTAAGGAAGAGAAAGAGGGCAAAGAAGCATAGTGGTGAGATGGAGGGACAAAGATGATGTTGTCGTTGCTCCCACCAATAAAAACCAAAAAATTAAAAAACCCTCACTCATTTTTGAAATCTTGACCTAGAGATTTGCCTACAATCGTTTCTCTTTGTAAAATCTTTGTGCATTTTGTCTCTTGCTTCATTTGTTAGACCATCTCTTGTTCCTTTAAAAAAAAATACCCGGAAACGCCAAGAAAGCTCTTCTAATTCCTAATTTTTGCGCAACTAAAAATGATGAAGGCTACGCGGGAGCCTACGCATATCTGCCTTCAAATTGATTGGAGTTTGTAACGATTAGCCGTCATCAAGTCGTTTTGTTAGCAAGAAAGGGACTCTTATCCACAAAATAGCTTACAATGAACTTGCAGTTACATAGGATCCACTGCACACTTATAGCCTAAAAAGACCCGATTCTTGATTTAATGAATAGTTGTATCCAACCTTATACTTACTATATATTAAGAATTCTTTTCAAAGCTTAAGGTCCCTTCACGCTTAGCGTAGCTTTAGAATTTAAATATTGACCATAAGAGCAATGTATGAAATAACCCAAAAAGAGTTCATATCGTGGGCCCACTTCAGAACTAGTTCCCACATAATACGGGAGTGCGTATGTATCTTTTGTTCACATATACCAGGTCCTACCACCGTTATCTGTCAATGTGTCATTTGATGATTAATTACTTAAACGCCTAGTCACACACAGCCGTTTTGACATAAAGAGTTTTATGCTGTCAACTTCTGTCTCTTGCACAAGACATTTGCTTTAGGTTGCGTGTTCCTTGCTCATTCTTTCTATTTGTGCGCTTCATCTTCTTGCATTTCTATATTGCGAGGGCACTCAGACTTGGTTCATTTTATTCGAAGCTCAAGATTTTGTTTCAGTATTTTGTGTGTTTCTACAAGTAGTGATCGTTTTTAGAGCACAAGGGTAGAGTTCTAGTAATTTTTAACGGAGCTCTTAAGTGTCGTCGCATGCGATCCTATTTTTCGGCAAGTGGTGCTTGATTTTTTGCGAGCACTTCAGCAGCACGGTGGTTTTACAATGAGAATAGCATGAGCAAGGCTTTTTTAAGACCTTCACTACGATTCTAGGCCAAATTATGTATTTCAAGTACATATTCCCCTTCACACACAATTGCGCTCAAAATTGGAAGTTCTGTATTTGCATAGTCTAATCTTCAAGCTCTAAGATTTAAGCTCACGATTGAATAAACAGATTGTTTGAAAAAAATTCCAATGCCTACAAAGGTAGATTGTTTGCTATTTTTTTTGGGAAAATTTAATTGACTCAAATTGTTTGGGTTTTTTCTTGTGTAGTTTTGGCACTTCTTTACAATTGTGTTACACTAGAGTGGTCTCATAGCTTCCATTGTTGTTGTTGCATGATTCTTCAAAACAATTTTTTTTCCAAATAAAAAAACACCATCGATGTACTCAATCTGTCATGGTGTTTTGTTAATAACTGATCAACTAATGTGTCCTATATGTGCAGTGGCAGGGTTTAGCAAATGGGAGGTTCCACAATCAACACTTGTGAAGGAAAATTGCGTGTTTGTCATATATGTTGATATTGGGGAGGTAAGTTGTTTGCAACTGTAGTATCAAAAGTGCCAAAGTGTGTGTATTGCTTGCATGTCAACTTGGATTTTCCAATTTAATAGGATAAAATCCAGAGACCGGTCTTTGGTAATGTGCCACATTGTGTTGTAGTATATAGGACCACCCTCAATTTGCATGAATGTCCAAATCCAAAAGATTTGTTGTTAATATTTAACTGCCACATATCTAGTAGTGATTTAGAAAGCCGTGGGTCATGTTTATGCAAACAACACTTTTATGGAGGTGTCATGTGGAATTCTATGCAACTTTGGTGATTGCCAAGGAGCACTACACTAAATAGGTAGATAAGTGTTAGATAATTATAAGATTTGAAAATATTATAAATTTTTACTCTCGACAAAAAAAACTACCAAAGACATTGATTCCAATACTATTGAAAGATCCCCATGTTGACCAATATAGAGGGTAAAAAAATTGGTCAACAATAAAAACTTACAACATGTTTACGTAAATTAGTGTATTTAACACTAATCTACCTGTTTAGTGTAGTGAAAACGCTACCAAATATATTGCTCCTAAAACCAACTAAGATGGTCGGCCTAAGGCCAGGTATGAACATACCTTTAGATTCATAAAGAATTAGTGAACATAATTATTAGATTTTAGTTTCTTGCAACTTTATAAAGACAATGACACAAAATTAAATTATAAATTGCTTATCCTATACGAATTTTCTACACCTATCCTTGTCCGCATTCACATGAAGACATTTCAAAAGAAAATAATAATGTTTAGCGTAAGACTATATAAATTTTATGTTTTGTCTTTACTTGGTAAAGAATATAAGTCACTATTTTGCAATTACCGCATGCACTGTATTTTTTGTTACAATGACCATAGCTTTTAGTCCGAATTTTGGCATTTTTTGATTTTTCCAAATACTTGTATTTAATGATTTAAAATCCTCAATAAACAATATGAGACAAATTTATGCCATTATGTGTCAATTATGTATGAGCACATGTTATTTCTGCTATGTAATAACTATGCTAAATTTTTCCTTGCATTCCTTTTCAATAAAAAAACATGATACAACTATGCACCATTGTAAGACAATTTTGTGGAGATTAATTAATTAAATATAGTTCTTGAGTTGTTTACTTGTTTTGGTACATCAAAAATTATAGATATATTAGAATTATGCATTCTTATAGTTTGTTTTATTTTTGGATATTAGTTTATTGTATATTAATTGTATTTAAAAAACTTTTGTGGGTTAACAGAGATACGCGCAAAGGAAGAAGTGGATGACTCGGACTTCCATAGGCCCATCTTGTATTTGTAAGAGAACCATTAAGTTCATGACATAAACAAATGAGAGAAGATGCAGGGTGTGCTAGTCTTGGAATAGAAGTGAATGAAGCTCCTTGAAGTCACAAAGTCTCCCAGACGCCCTAGGCCCCAATATGATTGAGGGTCTGGCAGGGGCACCGGCACCGCCGCCGTCACCTTTTTTGAGCCCACATCGGACTATTCGATGGCCTGGCTGAACGAGCATTTGAAATACGAATGTCGCACGCACGTTGGGGACTCCAATCCATCGGAGTATGAAAATGACGCACCGCTGCACTTTAAAAGCACGACTAACATCCTGGGCCGCGAGTACACCCTAGACCTTCGGAAAACACCCTGCTCCTACTTTCTGGACGATTTCACCGTCAAATCCCCCACCGGCCTCCTAGGAGCTCTTCGTTGCCCCTCATTGTCAATCGCGGATTTCTGCCGCAACCCGGAAGATTCTACCACCATGATACCGAGCTGTTGTTAAATGCGCAATTAGAATGCGATCTCCTCAAACTGCGCATCAAACGCTGCCGATCAATCCAGCCACCACTGTAAGCACTCATCCATCCACCACCTCCTTGGTTGCAGCTCCCGTCCTCGATCGATTGATCATCACCTTATTGAAGTAATTCGTTGCTTTCATCATCGATCACCACCTCGGTTGCAGCTCCCGTCTTTGATCATCATCTTGGTTGTTGCTCCCGTCAGCGATCATTGTCGCTCCGACGTTTCTGGTTCTCGATCAAATAGAATTCTTGTGCGTAGAATCGGAGAGGCTTCGACTACCATTTCGTAGTAGGAGGCTCTGTGGATTTCGGTCCTATGAATATTGTTGATTCTCGATCCCTGGCTAATTATTTATTAATAACTGCATGATTTATCGTGAATTGTCTGATTAAGTTGCGAAAATGATTCATGGGTGATTGTGTACTATAATTGCAGTCCCTTCCAAGGCGAAGTTTATAATCCCAATTGGCCACCGACGCCATATCCGGTTCTTGACATCACATTGGGCCATTCGTTGGCGTTGCTGAACGCGTACATGGACGTCAAAATTATCCCAAAGTGGCTGAACACGCACATGGACGATAAAATTATTCCTAGGCCCCAATAATTTTGGCGATGCGGTCGAATTTTGAACCTGGTTCCAACACCATCCCCGATGGCAAGCCTTAATACAGGGCCAAACCCAATCACGCATCTATTTTGTAAATACATCTCGTGTTTAATTTTTTTTTAGAATCAAACACACCTTCTTGTTTTGGGATTCGCTCGGTTCATTTTGCTAACACAACTTGAGGAATCTCCAATTTTACCACTTTGCGGATATCTTTAATACAATCAAAGTTAATTTTTTTCATATATAGTTTGGAATTGATGCAAAATACATACTCATAGTTTGCAAATAGTTTTTTGAAAACAGTTAATGACAAGTTTTTTAAATGTAGACATGCAATTTGAACTAGTAACTCATTTTAATATAATTTAGCATCAAACACAAGAAATACCGCATAGTTCGTGTGTTGTATTTGTAAGTATTTATTGTATTTTCAAATGTTTGCAGTCTTTTCACGTATTATTCATTGGTATTTTGTAAGTTGCACGGCTCCAAATTGATTAAATCTTTTCTTTCGTCTTTTTTAGAAAGGGTATGTTATAAGTCTTCAAATCATAACCTCACAATTCAAAATCCAATTGTTCATGGATTTTTGTTATTTGCGTTTTTGACACATGTGGTCTCTTCAGCAGTAAAGGGTTAACCAAGGCACAAGCCCCATTCAATGTTGTTATCATTAGTGAAACCTTGAAGTTCTCGAGTCTCGGACATAGTTAATTTTAATGAATCATAACTTTTGACTCACAACTCTAATTCATGCATTTTTGGGACCCGTGGGTGCATGTTTTTACAACTTAGTTTCTAACCATGTATGGCATGCTCCCATCTCCCCCCTCCTCCCCTAATGCTAGCTTGTGTTGCTTATTTGGGACACCTTTTAGTTCCTTCATCTCGTCTCTTACAAGACCGTCACCTCTATTCCCCCCCCCCCCCCCCCTTTGCTCACCATGGTATTTGAGCATCCTTTAGAAAGGAATGAGACATAAGTGGGGGATAGAAGCAAGCTACAATGCACCAAAATTGTAGTTGGAAGCATAATTTTAAAATCCATATTTAAAAAATTATCCAAAGTGTTTTAAATCACATAATTTACATCATGAAGTCTTAGTTTTATGTTTACGTAAACAATTTAAAGATTAATTAGGAAAAGAGACAAAATCATGCGTCGTTTTGGTACACAATTGCACTGCCGATTATGATATATGTACATTCCATGCAAAATTGGAAATCACCATTTTTATTATAATTCTAGTATCTTTTATAGAGTGGTGTTAAATTTCAACTTTAATTTTATAAATTGACATGATGTTTCAAAATAAAAATTTAATTTCAAAATGGACTTCTTTTTGTTTTGGGCTAAACACTAATGTATTAGGGAATTTTTTCTGTAGGCATTGTTCACAAAAGTGCAGGTGGGCTTGCGTTTGAAATTTGCCAGTATGTCTAAATATTTTCAAATTGATTTACAAGGAAAAACTTTTAAAAATCGATAAAATTACAATTTAATTACTCTCATCTTCTAATTCACTATGATTGGTTGAAATCATTATATTTCAATACTGTAGTCGAGTAGCACCTTTGACAAAAAATAAGTCTAGAAATAGATGCTAAAAATTTCAATAATTTTTTTTTCAAGAATTTTTTTTTGTGAGGGGAAAATGGATTTTGATGGAATATTTGTTTTTATCAAAATCTATCCCTAGACAATAAATAAATATTTGGCTAGAAAGTGTGGAAGGTGCTACTGGGCTATAGTAGTAGTAAAGTTGTTCAGATAAGTTTTATTACAGTTCGATAGACTTGTTTTGAGATCTCTTTGTAAACAATCAGAAAATTAGTTTATAAGTTGAAATATTGCACATTATGCAAAAGATGATTCAATATAGTACAATATGCACTTTTGGCCAATCATTCTAAAATTCTTAAAACAATGAGCATTTTTGTATTTTTCCATATAACTAATACATTAATTTCTTTTAAATATTGATTTCAATGTATTTCAAAACTATTATTTGATCCAACCGTATAAATGTCATGGAAAAGTTATTATTCACAACTTCCATTTCTATGTCAACTTCAAAAAATGGTTTTGATGCGCAATCAACAGCTCAAACCTTTAAATCACTTTTTTGTCGAAATGAAAGCTCACAAGGAATGGAAAGACGTAGTAAAATCTATTTCAATTTTTTCCTAATTTGATTAACTTACGTAAAGGGAACTACCAAAAAATATCATGTAAAAAATTTGCAAATACATCACCATGGATGAGAATAGGAGCAATAATTTTAGACATCGTCTAAAAATGGATTTTTCATCATTTAGGGTTGCATTTAGAAGTTAGTATTGTTCTATTCTACTATTTGTTTGATTGTTTGGTGCAAGTTGTTGATAGAGGTAGATTTGATGGAGGCCCAAATGGAGGTGTGGAATGTCGCATGTACGCTAAAAGCATGCCCACCCTTAACGAGACTAAATAAGGGCACCAAGAGGGTTTGAACGGGCCCTTTTGAAAGCTCCAAGTTGGTACAGGTCGGGACGCCCCACCCTAGCAGTTGGATTGGAGACGCCACCACTATTCAAGAATACAAGTCTTTAATTATCACTTTTTGATTATATTCTCTCATTTGAGGCTTTGATGAAGATGGTGAAGTGGCAGTTTTTCCGCACCCGCCCGCCCTCCCTTCATTGCAATTGTTGGCATGAGGTCAATGCAATTAGTTAGAGAGCCCCAACCCAGCCAATGCCATATTGGCCTTTTTTACAAGGAGAAGGTGCGGATGCTCTAAGCTTTTTTCAGCCAAGGTTTCTTCCACAAGGTTTACTTGGTTGAGTATTCAATGTTGGCTTTTGAACATTGGTTTTTAACCCCTAAAAGCTCAAGGGATATTGGACAAAAATATGTGCCTTCTATATGTTTGATGAAGTTTGGTTCAACAAAAAAAATGTAGGGCATCATCTCTACAAATTATTCGTTTGGTCAAACTTCCAAAAAAATATTTAGAATGTTTTTAATGAATTTAAAAGCATTAGGCCCTCTTTACACTAGAGGCGAGGGGCCGTGAGAAAAGAAATTTCAGCCAATGGGATGCGTAGAAATTGAGAAGACCAAGGAAGGTCACTTTACACCCGAAATTTTCAGCCCAAGGGACAAAACGAGGAGAAAATGACATGGACAACACTTTTGTCCTTGGTGGCAGCAAAAAGGCACATTTTTCAAGTCCCCCGGATTTTTCGTCAAGCCCACCTCAAGAGGTGGGCCTGACACAAAATCCGGGGGGCCGTTTGGCCAAAATTCTCACAGCCAATCGTTTTCATTTTTTTAATAATTTTTCAAAACAGCCACTTTTACTGACGGCCAGTTTTTTGACCCGTTTTCTACCCACAACTATTACTATTGATTCTCGATTTTCGTCCTTTTATATTACAATTCATTAGTGCATTCATATACAAGCATATGATAGTGAAAACATCCTCAAAAATGTCAAAAAAACAACCGGAAGAGCCTAAGGAATGAGGACAGCATAGGAAGTGGCCGATAAACCCATAATGTTTGTCAAGACACACATATGCCGGGTATAAGCCCCCCCCCCCCCCCCCCCCCCCCCCCCCCCAAACAAAAAAAACAAAACAAAAGCATAGAGTCTAGAGTAGGTAGTGGGGTAGAAATGAGAGGGGTATTAAAAAAATCAGCACATTATTTTGTAGCCCCTTCTCACTTTACACTATATCAAAAGGACGTCAAATTCAAAGTTTGGCTTCTCAAGAATGAGCGATGGTCCTTGGCCAGTTTTGTCCATGACTTCTCGTTTCTAGTGTAAAGAGGGCCTTAACCTTTGAATTTTTTTATAACTTATAATTTCACTTTTAGAGTTTAAAATTAAGGACAATTAGTTTAAATTGGTTTATCAATCGTAAACTTTAGAAAAGCAAAAGAAATGGTGGAGTGAACATCATTTTTTTCTCCAAATAGCTTATTTTATAACAGTAAGACAATGTTGTGGTGATCCACTTTGAAAAATTTCTCCTTAGTGGAGTTTAACTTGGATTTACATAATTCAAATTGCGTTGAAAAGTAAAGTTGATGAAGTATTTTTAATATTCTTTATTTTTTCAAAAAAAAATATATAAATTTGTTCCAAGGACCAGGCTGCTAAAAACAGGCAACGATCCAAAAATAACCTCTTGGGAGCTTAGGGATTAAACCACATGCAAGTAAAGATTGCCTTGATGTTTCTCAAAACGTAGGAAGTCCTATGTTCAATTTCATGTTGTGAGTGCTCATTTTGTACTAGGAGCAAATTTTGGCTCCTAAGGTACAGATACCTATAACCGATAACTTAAGCATTTCAGCATAGCATATCTTGGGTTATCAAGAAGGAGTTATTTTTTGTGCGTAGGAAAATAAGGTTCATGGAGAATGAGCTTTTTTCCAAAATTAATTAAGTAAAATTAGAATTACTACAAATTTTATTGTTTGAAAGTTGGTCAGAGCCCATAACTAACATATAGCTTCACCCATGACCGACAACAACAAGAGTAGTGAACAAACATAAGACTATTTAATTCCGTAACAGTCACAGACGCGTTCTATTGGAGGACGCATCCTGAATATCCTGGATATAAATACCGGCTTCTGGTTTTCCAATGCGCAGCACCCAGGAAATCTACTTATCTGTGATGGGTGCATTATCGGTTATGGGTGTCTGTACCTTGACAGACCACCGTCTTTGACATTGAGATCATGTGAGGCGTATTGGACGAATAGGTAAAATCGGCCAATTTTGCTGATTATGTTTGCAGAATTAGCAGTTAGGTATTGTTGGAATACTAATTGTGGAAATTAATAGACCTCTGAATGAGCCGAATACAACCCACCTCACCTTAACCCCTGACCGCCCAACCATGCATATTTTGCATGATGTACGGATTTGAACTCCAATTTCTCATCCATCATGCACTTTTTGCAGCGTGAAATTTTTACTGAAACTTTTATGGGAAGTTAGCTTTGTGCATGTGTGATCCGATTAGAAAGGGGATGATTTGTGAAAATTTTATGCCTCATTTCATGTTGTAGTGTTCTACCCCAAATTTCGAAGATTTTAGTCTAAAAGTGCTCTTAAAAAAGTCAAGTACTAAAAATAAGCAACCAAAAAATCTCCAAAAAATCACTACACTTAGAGTATCACATTTCAATCCATCCCAACAAATCTCCTTATTAGATTGTCAATATCTTATTCGTAATCATATTACAAAAGAGCTCTAAATTTGAAGTTAAAAAATTTATACACAAGTATTGGTGATAGCAATCGCAAATCTAACGATATGGATAGAATCTAAAATGCATAATGTACAACTTTTATTCATTCATCGAGTTGAAAATATCCCTCTTAGTTGCATTTTATAATGCATCTTTGAAAAACTGCCAAATCTGAAAAGGGTGAGATCCTTTAGGGGTTAACCCTTAAAGGACTATAATGCCACCATGTGGCACTAGTTTTTATTTATTTATTTTTTATTTTTAGTAATTCTGAGTAGGTTTTATGTACATTCTTTTTGTTAATTTGAAATAAATAAATCATTCAACATCTGTAATGTTCTTTAGTAATTCCAGTGATATGAAATTTGGTCTCATTCTAAATATAATTTTCACAATATGACCGTTTAAACTTGTCATTTTAACCCTTTAACTTCCCAATCTATTGCTGTTTTCAAAAATTCGTTATAAAATGTTTGACGAAAACCAAAAATGGAGTTCATGTACAAAGAAAAGTTGTAAATGTCAATGTGAAGATCACATATGTGCGGTTGGATTTATCATATTCTTTAAAAATATTTTTAAATGAATTTTGCAAGCTTTTCTTTTGAAATTCAATTAAAAATCATGAATTAACGGATTTTAAAATAAAAAAATTGTAATGAAATTGGAATAACATGCACTACGCGATAGTATGGTTTCCATTATTTGATTCTACTTATTATGGAAAATCATTTTCAGGGTCTCACTTTTTGAACTAAGAATGAAACTTGATATAAACCACTTCTCTTGTTTTTCCAAAAATCAGAATAACCTATTTTGAAGATCCAAACTGTCCAAATGCTAATCAACTTGCACAAGAACTATGAGAAATTTTGGTGGATGAAAACTGTCCAATTCGAATGGAATTCAAACAGTTTGAATCTGTTTGTCGTCTAGGCGTCTGAAAGGGTTAAAACCATGAATCCTTGGTCCTTTAGGGATTAACGTTCTATACTTTGAGTATGAGCTCTTCAGGTTTGAGCTGTGATCATTTTTTCTGACACGTGTACTGTTCAATTAAGAACCATGCAGTACGCGAATCAATCAAATCAAGGACACAATAATACGGTACTTATCAGTAGTCAAGGAAACAGTAATACGGTAGTCAAATTTTGAAAAGCTGCCCCAAATTAAAAATAAAATAAACATCTGCCCACGAAATTTTTAACGACCAAATAAATATCTGCCCAGGAAATGTTTAACGACTAAGTTACTATCAAACCCGCATAGTTTCGAAAAAGAGGGGACCATGGCTGGTTCCTCCCGCCCGTTCTCTCCATCATCTGAGATACCCACGATTGATGCCCGCGGGTATCGTGGTGGCAATGACAGCAACAGGCAGTTACCGGGCGGGTATAGAGCGGGAGAATGGCGGGGTAGTGCGGAGCGACGGTGTTGCCCTAGCCAGGGCGGGGCGGGGGAGTATAGTGGGAGAGTAGAGACGCTGGAGGTCACCCCGCCTCCGCCCTCTTTGTTGCGTCCGACGCTGCTGCAGGCGTCACGGTCCCTCTCTCTCGCACCTCCGTGGAGCGCTACCTGCGGTGATCTTGCAGCAGGCGCTGGCCACGGCCTTGCCTGTTCGTCACTCATGTTTTCGCACGCGACATGACGGGGACCATGCGGCTCGCCCACCACACCTCCCGCCGCGGCTAAGCAACAGCACTCCGTCAGTCTCTCCACAGCGAGACTCATCATTCACCGCCAGCACAGCCGCCAAAATCCATAAACATCAACAACACCAGCAATAACAGCCAGTCGCGATTGCCGCCTGCCGCCTGCCCTTCGCCCTGCCGCCGCCGCGTCAGTCGGGTGAGCCTCTCCGCTGCCGTGATCAGGGCGTTTTCTAGGGTTTCCAACCATTTCCTCCCGTGTATACCGTTCGGTGTTCCGAGGACTGTTTCGGTGAAGATTAGGTTTATTGCGGGATTGAAACTGCGCCTCGACGGATTTTATAGGGTTTCTGTGGCTCGGGACGATTATTTCTCCTTCTTTTTGGCGTTGGAATTCCGTGTTTTAATGATGGAGTGTGAGAGGTTAGCTCTTCCGGATTGCGTGTGGGAGGAGTTCCGGATTAAGTGATTTTACAGGGTTCCGGTGGCTCGGGACAATTATGTAGGGTTTGGTGTTATAGGTGGTGGAGTGTGAGAGGTTGCGTCCACTGCGCGACTTGCCGGTCAGGTGTCTTCGGACGAATTTTCAGTGTAGGGATTTGGTGGTGTTTTAGTGATGGAGTGTGAGAGGTTAGGTCTATGGCGGTATTGCGTTATGGAGAGGAGTTGCCTTGCTGACAGCTGACGTTGTTGTTGTCGTTGTTGTGTTGTGTATTAGAGCGCAGTGCCTTTTTCCTATTTTGTGGTGGTGCGTGTGGAGCAGCAGAGATTCCAACCGGGGGGAGGGAGATAAGACGCGGTGCGTTTCTTTCGTCGCCGTTTCTTGTTCCCTGGAACTTTGTTTCAGCAGGGTGCAAAATCCATAAAAATTAAAAAAAGAAAAGAAATTAGAACTCGCGACTTCACCTGTCCGGGACGAAAGGCAGATTTGGTCTTGAAGAGCGTCCTCGGCAGTTCGTGATAGGCCCGCTCAATCCGGGAGCAATCATGGCTCAAGCTCAGGTTCCAGTTCAGCAGCAGCAGCAGCAGGCTGCACAAGCGGCGGCCGGCGCGGCTGCCACTCAGTTTGTTTCTACTTCTCTGTACGTTGGCGACCTGGAGCCCAATGTGTCTGAAGCTCAGCTGTATGAGATGTTCAGCCAGGTTGGGCAAGTTGTATCGATCCGGGTATGCCGTGATCTTATTACCAGGCGCTCTTTGGGGTATGCCTACGTGAACTACAACAACGCTCAAGATGGTACGTATCCCGTGGAGAGCCCAATCCATTAGACTTGTAGTGGAGTTTGCATTTTGTAATGAGCTTTGGCACATATGTGGTGAGGGTTTTAGTTCACTGTCGGAGCGTTTTGGAGGGTGCAGTTAAGTTTGCGGGGCTACGAAACTGCGGTATGGTTGTGAATGTGATGCTAGTGTACATGAAAGCTAAAAGCCCTTTCGATATGTAGGGAGGTTACAGGGAGAAAGAATGGCAACCTTTTTCTGTAGTGTAAACTAACCAAAAGGTTTCGAGCGCTGCTAGTTAACGAAACATTTTCCTAAACCCTTGAGTGTTGAGGTTTTTGGTCCTTGAATGTGACAGTCTAGAAACTAGGAAGTGCCTTGTCAAAAGAGCCTGCTCATGAGATGTCATGCTTTTAACATGATAGAGCTGCAAGGACTCAAACGACTTTGATTTTGTTGCAGCCACTCGTGCGCTGGATCTGCTCAACTTCAGGACCGTCAATGGCAAACCAATTCGTATCATGTTCTCACACCGAGACCCTAGTATTCGGAAGAGTGGAACAGCAAATATATTCATCAAGGTACGCGAGCAGCCTCCAGTCCAGTTGGTTTTTTCTATTGCAATCTTTGCATATTCAGCCATGACGAGTTATTGATCATTTTCTAAATGGTGCGAGTTTACTTTGCAGAACTTGGACAAGGGTATCGACAACAAGGCCCTGCATGACACGTTCTCTGCATTTGGGGGCATTCTGTCATGCAAGGTTGCAACCGACGGTTCTGGGCAGTCGAAGGGATACGGG
Source organism: Pohlia nutans (assembly GCA_022496805.1). NCBI lineage: Eukaryota > Viridiplantae > Streptophyta > Bryopsida > Bryales > Mniaceae > Pohlia > Pohlia nutans. The sequence goes on along the minus strand of CM040099.1, from coordinate 19,311,258 downwards.
TTTGTTCAGTTTGAGCAAGAAGAATCAGCTCAGAGCGCTATTGAGAAAGTGAACGGGATGCTTTTGAACGATAAGCAGGTCTTTGTTGGCCCTTTTGTTCGTCGTCAGGAAAGAGATCATACTGGTGGAGTCTCCAAGTTCAACAATGTTTACGTGAAGAACATCGGAGATAACACAACTGATGACGACCTGAAGAAAGTCTTCGGTGCTTACGGAACAATAAGCAGTGCTGTCGTGATGAGGGATAACGAAGGCAAGTCGAAGTGTTTTGGTTTCGTGAACTTCGAGCATGCCGACGATGCTGCAAAGGCTGTTGAGGCTTTGAACGGTAAAAAGATTGACGAGAAAGAATGGTACGTCGGAAGAGCGCAGAAGAAATCAGAGCGGGAGGCAGAGCTTAGGGCAAAGTTTGAGCAAGAACGGAAGGAGAGGATCGAGAAGTATCAAGGAGTGAACCTGTACCTGAAGAATTTAGACGATACCGTCGATGATGAGAAATTGAGGGAGCTTTTTGTGGAATACGGAACCATCACATCTTGCAAGGTAAGATGGTCCTGAGAGACTGGGACAATGTACTTAATCCTTCATGTACAATGTCCTGAGAGTCTGGCACTGGGTTCTTCTTGGCACTCGTTCTTGCTGACACTTTATTTCCTTGTTGATCAAACTTGGGATTGTATCAAGACTGCTTCTTACATATGTGCATATATATGAACATTTCAGGTGATGAGGGATCCCAATGGCCAGAGCAGGGGCTCTGGATTTGTTGCGTTTTCCACACCTGAGGAGGCAACACGAGCGGTAAGTTGTGAAGGAGTTACTGGTGGGATAACTGTTGTTTTGATATGTATTTGATGTAGTGCTTAGGAGGACCTTATTTCCTATTTCGCTTATTGTCAGTGTAGCAAGTGGATTCTGTACATGTTTGAGATTTTCAACAGCTGATACAGTCACCATGTCTGGAAACCTATGAATGTATCAGTGGCGTTTGATACTCTGACACTTTTGGCTGAGGTGTGGATGGTTCTAAAATCCACAACTGGCTGAAAACATGTAGGTGACTGGAATGAACGGCAAGATGGTGGGAAGCAAGCCACTTTATGTTGCCTTGGCACAGCGGAAGGAGGAGAGGAGGGCAAGGTTGCAAGTAAGTGAAGTGAATAGTTACATGCTAATCCCTAATGACTCTGCAAGGGATATTTGAGGTGTGCAGCCTCAATCGTATTTCACTAAAAGTTTTAGTAAATAATGTAAGCGACTGCAACTTTACACAAAGCATGAAGGCAAACTGTATTCATTGAAGGTTGTGTCTATGAATAACTGCAACCCATGATGGGTAGTTTGGGCATGTATTGGTTGCTTTATTGATGTATCTTCACTGTGATATGCAGGCTGCGTTTGCACAGATTCGAACTCCTGTTGGTCCTGCCGTTCCAACAAGCGTACCAATGTACCATCCTGGTACTCCGGGGATGGGCCCCCAGATGCCTTACTACAGTCAACATCCTTCTGGTCCGATTCCACTTCAGGTACGATCTTTCTTACATGATGTATTGCCTTTTTCATTCTGATGTAGCTGTGATTCGTACAGAGGATTAAGTTTTGGGCTATGATGGTGCTGAGGTTATTTGCATTATTTTTCTGTTATATTTGAAGAGTTAAAACATGTGATGGTTGGTGGTGCTTTGTCTTGTTTGTCCAGCCTGCTGCATATGGCTATCAGCCACAAATCATCAGGCCTGGTGGACCTCAGATTCCAAACTACATTGGATATCCGAATGTTCCACTCAGGCAGGGACAGCAAGGACAGCGGGCTGGAGGTAGGCGTGGTGGGGCACCACAGCAACAGCAGCAGCCTCAGCAGCAAGTATGTTTCAATACTCAATGTCTTCTTTAGTGTACTTATTAGTCCTTGCTCTGATGATTTGCTAGTTATGGTAAGAGTGGAGCTTGGGCAGTGTTATGGTAGTGTGATGCTTCTGTTTATTTTTTTCTGGTCTTATTGTTTACTCTTAATTTTAATATTTAGCTTCAAGGTTTTTCTTTTTTTGGTTATAATGTTGTTATACGAGTGGCAGGCAATCTCTTTGTAACACATTATTTTGTTTTGGTGTTTGATCTTACAGATGATCCAACGAGGTGGGAACCGGAACTTCCGCTACACTCCTAATGCAAGGAATACTCCGGATGTGACTGTTCCTCCTCAGGGCGGCATGATGGGTGCCATGCTGCCTGTTCCGTTGGAGATTGGAGGTGTGCCAGTAGCAAATGCTGATTCTGGCAACATTCAACCTCTGCCAATAAGTGCTCTTGCCTCAGCCTTGGCATCTGCTCCACCTGAACAACAGCGTGCTGTATGTTGCTTGACTCTATTGTTTCTATTGAGTTGCAAATGTGATTCTTTGTACAAAATAATTTCGCTCCCTTGTTTTCTACAATTCTAATCTGTGTGTTCATCTTTGTCAAATTCAGATGCTGGGTGAGCAGCTTTATCCTTTGGTGGACGGGCTGGAGCACGATTATGCTGGCAAGGTGACGGGTATGCTTCTGGAGATGGACCAAACCGAAGTTTTGCACTTAATTGAGTCGCCGGAAGCTTTGAAGGCCAAGGTAGGTGAGGCTATGGAAGTGTTGCGCATGGCCCAAGCGGTTCCTAGCCCTCCAACTGACCAGCTGGGGAGCCTTTCCATTGGCGATTCGGCGTGAAATGCTCTACACTGAGAGCCCCGACAGCATTCGTTGTCTCTTGCGGTTTGGGGTTCTTTGGTGTAGGGAGCTTTTGTGTTTACTGCTCTATGACCAGGTGTTGGGAACGGGGTTCCAACCCTGGTGCAACGGCAAAAAGTTCTCAGTTGTAGGCTGGTTACATCGGATTGTGCTCTGGCTCTTAACATCTGACTGGCGAACCAGCTCTGTGGAGAGCAAGTCATGGTTTCTAGATTGGATGCTTCTTTTTTATTCAGCATAGAAGTGGGAGTTCTGCAGTCATTTGATGTTTCTAGTCTACTGCCACATTGTTTTGGTGTGATTCCGAGGTTTGCTTGATTTCAGACGATTTTGCCTGATTTTTGCTTGTGCCGTTCTGAAGGTCAAGTAGCAACCAGAAGAATTATTCCTTGCCGTTGTTTGTTTTGAGCAATTTTATAAAGGAGTCTTGAAAAATGTTTTGTCGCCTGGTTTGAGAGGTTGAAATGCTGGGGATCATCAGTGTTGACCTGAATCTTTAGACATGCTTCGCGATCCAGTTCTGAGTTTGTGGCGGTGCTCACTTGATTGAACTGAATTGAACGTGCACATGGTCAATCAACGTTAGACAGAAATGCAGATGCACACGGTGGCAGACCTGAGAGTGAACATGCGGGGCATAATGACGTTCAGTAACAGTGTGCTGTTGGTAATGCTATGATCTCTGGAACACCTGGATTGTCATGAGCGAGGGCACATGCTTTTTTGGGGACCAGTTACGGTCGAGACACCTAAAACCGATAACTTAAGCTACCTACACTATTTCTGGACCAGCTATTAATAGGGTGATATTTTTCCCGGGTTGGAAGTTAGTTTTTGCGGAGAATGCAAATTTTTCCATGAATTATTTCCCAATATTGAAATTTGTACAATTTTTCAAAGTGAAAAGTACTTCAGAACCCATAACCGATATGTACAAATGAGGTACATCTGTTCTTTCACAATCTAGAAATTAGAATATATCGGTTTTTGGTCACCTGTCGGTTATGGGTGTCTCGACCTTAATGTTCCTTGAAGTTGCTGTGAAAGAGTTTGGATCATCTCTTTCTTGGGCCTGGCCGGTCCTGGCTGGGTCCTGGTTGTATTTATGCTCTCCTTTTTGCAGTAATATTCCTTTATTTGTGTCAAAAAAGAAAGAAAAAGAGTTTGGATCATTAGCAAGCAGCTCGTACAGAATATGAGCTTCATCTCATGAGCAGTGAGCAATAAGAATTGCAGAGTTTTGAGAAAAGTAAAATTAAAATTCAAGAAAAAGCTTGCTACTGTAGAAGTAGTAATTATAATTCAGGAGCACAAAGATGAAGGTTTCACACTTATTTAACCATTCGACGCTCATGCGCCCCTATACAATTTTTCATCCATCCAAATTTCTTTTGTGAATTTCTCTTGTGCTAGTTTCGACTATCATTTGTATGGTATGGATCTTCAAAATAGGATATTGTGATTTTTTAAAAATAACAAAATTGGTTTATGTCAAGTTTCAATTGTAGTTCAAAAAGTGAGACCATAAACATGATTTTCCAAAATAAGTTGAATCAAATAATGGAAATCATACCATCTCATAGTGCTTGTCATTCCAAATTCATTACAACAATTTTTAATATATATTTTTGGTTAATTTGGGATTCAATTAAAAATCCCAAATTATTACCCCTCTTGTGCTTTTCTTTAATAGGGGTAATAATTTGAACATTGTTGTATGACACATATATACAATAAACATATTTAGAGCTGAAAATAGTGATGTATACTTACATTAAACATATATTTAGGAGGGAATAGATATGTATACAAAGGTTTTTAGACATATAACCCCTCATGTATAGGGTGTTTTTAGAGGGGGTCATGAACACACGTGATTCTCAAACATAATGTAGAGTGCACCCCGGGGCCAAGCCCAAAACGGCACCTAGTATTTTGGGCATAGCGGGGGTCAGAGTTGAGGTCAAATTGAAAATTGAGCATGAGTATCATCCCACCAGTAAGGTTTGGAGTTTGAAGCAGATAAATAGATAGAAACTCCGGCCTTTTTTCAAGGCCGGCGTAAATAAAGTGTCTGTTGGTAATGTTAATGACCCAGTGCCCACCGGACAAAGGGCCATTGAAACAAAACGAAGTTTGGAGCACAAGAAAGCAGGTAGACTACATTTCAGAACTAACGGTCCAGCTCCTCGATGTCTCTCGACTGAAAACACATTCAGTCAATCATTCAAGGTGATTTGTTTGTAATTCCTGAGAACTCGTGTTGATGTATTTATAAACATGTATGCATTGTTCAACATTATGTCCATCGTGTATTGTATTTGTGTCACAGGGAACCCTCGACAGTTTGACTCTGGGGTCAAACTTGGGTGAGGTAAAAATGAGGGGTTTTTACCTGGAATATTTTTTTTGCCCTCACATCCCTCAAAGCACCATGGTTTTACATCAGTAAAGGTTTTAAAAAGGAAGTGAAAGTTTGAACCCCGACTGCATTTTCCGTCATAGTGCTAAATGGGATAAAAATATGAGGTCAAACTATGCACTTTTTATCCCGGCAAAAATGTCTGGGACACCTGTGTGTATTTATAAACATGTGTGCATGTGTGTTGTCTTGAGCACTTTGAATTAAACAGACATCGGGGAGCTACTAGAAAGATTTGAATCCACTCTTAGACCTGTTGCTATGTTGGATAGATGTAGCACACATGGGTTCCAAACATTTTTGCCAAAGTGAAAAGTGGATAGTTTGGCTTCAATTTTTACCTCGTTTAGCACTATGACGGAAAGTGCCAATTGGAAGTTGGGATCAAACTTTGACTCCCTTTTTGAAACCTTTCCGAGGTAAAACCATGGTACTTTTGACGGACGTGGGGGCATAAAAAAACCGCTTCTGGAAAAAATCCCTCAATTATTGCCCCCCACCCGAGTTTGGCCTTGGAGTCAAAGTGTGAGTGTGAGAGTGCTTGGTCTTTTGTGCACTAAGGTAGGATGTCCTAAAACCACCAACTTAAGAAATATGGCCTCAGTTTTAACAAGGTTATTAATGAGAAATATTTTTTCGATCGTTTGGAAGTAGATTTCTCATGGAATACACAAATTTTTGCAGTTTAGTTCCCGATAATGAAATTGATACAAATTTTCAAAGTGAAACGAACTTCGTGACCCAAATCAGACCACTAGGTTTCCCCATGTCCACATCATGTGGTACCAATTTTCACTCATAACGATACCCAAAACCACCAACTATTTCTTCGCAATGCATGGCATGCCATTGGTCTACTTGAATAGTGAAATTGGCGGTTTTGAGTCTCAACTATGTTGGCCTCAAGAAAGCTCTACATGTCCTAATTAGGGGAGGTGGTGGTTTTAGGACATCCTACCTTACTACTTCTGAAGCTTCTGTCAAATAGGACCTTATTGTATCTCAGCTCTAATTGTAAATAATACCTATCCTCACATGCACAGCTTTAACCCTTACAGGTCCAGATTGGCCATTCCGGCCAATATTATACGGCCGTATTTCATTGTATTTGGAATGGTTCTACACCTCCTATGAGTTTCATATTAAAAGTGAAGTTAAAATTCATGTCTACATGGTCTTGAAAGTTATTGGGATCTCAATTTGAAACTTTCTACTTACAACAAATGTTAAATATACGGCAACGTATCTACTATGTCCTAAATCCTTTAAGGATTAACAAGCTCAACGACAAGTTCAAGTTGCACAAAGTTAGCTCGCATCGGTATAAGTTATGTGTTCGCAGCTTCAGCTCTTACTATGAAAAGTGGACCAAAGATGTCGTTTTCCATGCCACAAAATTTTATAACCCTGTGATACACGGGAGGACACTAGAAGGAAATGTGTCGTTTCTCATTTACTATAAATGAAAAAGAAATGAAATGGCGCTAGGCGTATAACTTTGGTTGTGTTAGTGCTGATGAGTAGTTTTGATCACAAGAAGACAAAAACGTAATTTACTATAATATTCCGGTACTATTTACTGTTCCCACGAAATGAGGAATGAAAAACGACAGGTTTGCTACTAAGCTTAAGTTAGTGGGAGTTGGAGCAATGGAAGCATGGACCAGCACCGTGCAGTAATCTTAAAAATATCCAATCCAGTTACAAACTTTTCCCATGTGGCTCAGTGCACTCAGCCGGTTGTAGATCCTCAGCTGAGATTCAAAACAACTTCTCCGTATAGACAGGTTCAGTTCAATAATTCCAACTAATAATTTACAGCTAATGTTTGAGCTGCATATCTCCCCTCTAACAGGTCATGAAGTTGATTGATTTGGAACTACTATACCTGCACTAAGGGCCGCTTCACGCTGCGGCCGTCCAAGTCGAGAGGCCATGGGGATTGAGTGCCCAAACTTTTTGAGAGTCCAAAGAAATGGGCTGAAAATAGGCAATAAAATATAATTTTGTTTTCTCATGCAAAATAAATCGACGGCCTCTCGACCATAGTTTGGGTTTCCATTCCCGTCCGACCCAAACTTCCTTCAAGAGTCCGTCGCCTCGGCCAAAAAAGTGTTGGCATGTTGGCATTTTGAAGGGTGATGGCCTTCGAACTTTTCCCTCTAGTGTGAAGGGTTGAGAGGCTGAATCCATGGTTTCTTGCAATTTGATTGGTGAAAATCAACAGCCTCTCAACCTTCGGCCATATTGTGAAGCGGCCCTAAGATTCTAGGGCACCCATACTCAACATATAATGCATTTCATTTCATTTGCTAGCGACATTCTTTCATATAATACATTAAATTTCATTTGCAAGCCAAGCACATCTAGTAGGAATAAATGCATAGAAATCGTTCGAAGTAGCCGAACGTGACCTTTAGTTTGGGCCTTTGGTTTATTCAATGGTTTCTCAGAGCTGAGCTTTGAGAGTTTGTGAGTACTTGTTTTTGATAACTTCCCTGTGTCACAACCCATGTGCCTGGCGCATTAGAATTAGAATTATTGAGTTTCACATATTGGTTCCATCTGCAAACTGCCTAAGGATTTCATTTCGGGTCGAGGATCGAGCTCAACGACATGGCCCTTAGAGTTCATTTGCAAAAGAGATCACAAAAGCAGAGCAAGAATTAATCAAGATATCTCCCCTTTCTAAGAATGTTAGGAAGTGAATGTTTCCTCTCGTCCTTACAAAATCATGCAGCGTACTTCAACTGGGAATATCCTAAAGTTCATTTTAATTTGAATACGTTCAATTCTAGAACTCCAGCTCACCCTAGAACAAGATTGACGACTAGAAGCATTCCCATAGTCAGGAAAAGCAGTGCGATCTCCTTTACACAAATCAACAATATGAATCTCACAAGAACAAAATGAGCCTTTTTCTAACTGGTCACAAGAATCCAACAAAGCAAATGAGACAATGATGACTTCAAAAACTTCACTTGAGATAGAATAACAGATCCAGTAACACATCCAAGTTTTACAGAAAAATTGGACCGAAACGCTATCATGTTCAGAAAAAACAGCTAGAGAACATACACTTTCAATGAACTTTTTTGATGAGTATACGGAGTACAGAATTGATGTTTGAAATGCCAAGTCCGCCAATTAAGAAACAGAAAATGAAGGAAGTAGCTAATGACACTCACTTGAGAAGATACAAGGCAGTATATGCTCCACTGTTGCAAATTGATCAGCCTCCCATAGGGTTTCCTTCCAAAGTTTTCTTCCATAGATTTCATGCTGGCGCTCCCTTCAAAGCTTCAAACATTCCCAATATCTCTTTAAATGAAGGTCTAGCGGCCGGATCAGATTGCCAACACCACTTGAGTAGGCCACGTGCCCAATCATCAACAAAATCAGGAACCTCTGGGCGGAGGCCATCGATCACAAGATCATCCAGTTCTATTCGGTGACCACTTAATTGATGATCTTCAAAAGGAAGTTTTCCAGTTAAGATCTCATAGCAAGTCATCCCATAACTATAAGCATCTATCGCCTTACTAAATACTTCCGGTCTTTCACTCACAACCCTGTCTTTCCAGGCTTGTAATATTTCAGGTGCTATCCACAATACCGATCCTATCACTCCAATTGAGCACTCAAAATCACATACAAGATACTCATGACTTCCATCTTTGTTTACTTTTACAAGCACATTGGATGACTTCAAGTCTCTATGAACCACATCGTGAGTGTGCAACCAATCCATGCCAAGTGCAATATTGTACATGATATTTTTTTCAATCTCTTTTGAAAATGGACCACAATCTTGGCCAATTGTCCAGAGCTTTTTGCGGTCAATGAGGCTACGCAAATCTTCTTGTACTCTTTCCATGAGAAATGAAAATCTGCCATCTTCCATGAGCAATCCACAGAATACATTAACAATGTACTTTGGTTTTTCAGCGTGCAATTTAAAGATTCCATTGGGCCACATTTTCTGTAAGTCGCGCAACAAAATGCCCCTTTTGAACACCTTGAGGGCCCACCTACGTCCCTCTTTCAAATCCTGCTCATTCAGCTCTGGATTTCGCCACTTGACCTTGGCAGAGAAGAGCTCAGCCTGGCTGCCCGCATTAAACTTCTCCCCCACCTCCAACTCCCCAGAACTTTCAGATATTCCAAAATCATGACCAAATGTTTGAAAAAATTGACCCCAGATGGGATGCATCTGCAGAGTCATGAACACTTCCTCGCTGTCAAGCTTTTCCTCGTTGTCAAGCTTTTCCGCCGCTTCTTCATAATTGTCACAGGAATCATATGCCACGGAGCTCCCAGGGCTCTCAGAAAGCTTGGTCTGTCCCACAACTTTTGTGACGTACGTACTCGTCATTTCTGTTACAAGCAGGGTCCAGTAAGCTCTTCGTCGATATGTAGCATCTCCTCCAATTCCTGCTGAAAGTAAGTCCAATATCTCTTCAAATGAAGGTCTTGCTCCAGGATTACAATCCCAACATTTGCTCAATAACTCCCGTGCCCAATTATCCACATACTCTGGCACCTCTGGGCGTGTACCATTGAGGACAAGATCATAATCATTTGCGGGATGACCATCGAATGGAAGCTCACCTGTCAAGATCTCATAACAGGTCATTCCATAACTATAAATATCTGCTGCTCTTGTAAATAATTCTAGCTTTTGAGACACCTTCCTCTCCTTTACAGCTTCCAATATTTCAGGTGCCCTCCAAAATCCTGTACCTAGAGCTCCTCCTGAGCACTCGTAGTCCGCTACAAAAAAACAATATTCTCCATCTTTTTCTCTTATAAGCACATTGGCTGCTTTCAAGTCTCTGTGAATAATGCCATTATCGTGCAACCAAAGCATCCATTGTGCAATTTGTTGCATGCAGCTTCCAGCTATCTCTGCTGAAAATGGTCCACTGTTTTGGTCAGCTCTCACCTTCACAGCCTCATCAATGAGAGCGCGCAAATCACCATGTTCCCTTTGCATTAGAAATGCAAAACGGCCATCTTCGAGCAGTGTCCCACACTGTACATCGCAGTTGCACCTTGGGATCAGTTTCGTTTCACCCGCTCTCTTTAAATGGTGCTTCAACACTTTCTCTGAATAGTGCTTCAACAGTCCGTCGGGCCACTGGAGTTACAAGTTTTCTAGGCTGTAGCCCTTGTTGAACACTTTCAGGACCCACTCAATGTCCTTATCCAACATTTGATTGTGGCATATTGTTTGTGCTTCATAGATCTTGGCCTGCCCGCCTTCTGCAATATTCTCGCTAATCTCTAACTCGCCTTTACGAAATGTGTGGAAGAAACCACCCCATCTGGGGTCCTTTTGGAGTTTCTTGAAAACCTCCAAGTTACGAGCGGAGTTCGCCCCGGAGTCCTCCACCTGGGTCCAGGTAGGCCTGAAACGTTCGATCCTTTCCTCATTACTCACGCCTGCTAATAAGTTTCTGATCAAGGCTGCAAAAAACTTTGCCATCACTGCTCACTGCCTTTGTGCTGGAACGCACTCGCTTTGCTAGCCGTCTGCAAGCATAGTTGAATTGTTAGGGTTTGAAGAGACACGTCCAGACTTAGAGCAAAAAAAAGGAAATCCCCTAAAACATACAGGCTGACTCTGATGAAACATTCTACATACACATCCCGGAGTGAGAACGACTGGTAAACCCCCTCTTCAGATCATCTAAAACTAACCTCGAAACACAATACTGTAGATTTGCCGCTACTCAAAGTACCCAGACACAAAGAACCCTGACCATATTACTAGTCAGTACACGTTAAATTCTTGGTGATCGCCAGCTAAATTGAACAACCAAACTTGCTATGAACAGCAGTTTGGCAATAATGTTTACTTCCTAGTAAATTGGACAAGAATCCGCACACTTGAAGAATATACGTGCGCATGAAAAACTTCTATATGGAATTGGGGCAACCAAGGGTAAACGATGGACAAAGAAAGAAAGGAGACCGGCGTGAACAAAGAGTCACTTCACCCCAAGCAAAACGATGGATACCGGTACTAACTTAAAGAGTCCTGGACCGAGAGCGAGACTCGATGCAAGAGACCCGAGTAGACAGCAGTATGCCAAATTTGCTGTAAACAACAATTTGGCAGTAATGTTTACTTCCTAATGAATCGGACAAGGTTCCCTGTGAGAATCCGCACACTTGAAGAAAATATATACGTGCACATGAAAAACTTCTACATGGAAATGCGGCAACCGATGGACAAAGAAAGAAAGGAGACCGGCGTGAACAATGAGTCAGTTCACCCCTTGAAGCAAAACGATTGATACTAAAGAGCCCTGAATCAAGAGTGAACAGAGCGAGACTCAATGCAAGAAGAGATCGCAAGAGGAAGGAGACGCACAATTGATCACTTGTGAGTTGATGCAGGCCGTCGATTCTTCACTTGTCAGCAGATGCAGCCGTAAGCTTGAGAAAAGCAATGGTGGCGCTGTTGGAGCTACACAACCACAATCTAAGTTACCATGCGCAGATGAGCATCGTGAACAACAAACTCTGCTCTAACGAGTCCGGGCGTGCTTAGGGTTTCGAAAGAAAGAAACAATAGAGTTAACCGAAAAGTCAGCTCAAAGAGGAAAGTTTTAGCAAATTCCTCTTGAACTCCTCTTGAACTCATATTGAAATATAAATAGACCGAAAACTAGTTCAAGGTGAGTTGGGAGACAATTTAAAGCAAGCCACTGTCATTATTCTTCACACCTCGCAATGACTTCCACACCTCCTACCAAAGCTCCAAGCCCATGGCCCACAAGGGGACAAGTAATGACACGACACTATTCAACCCAAACATAGCTCAAAGGAGCTCAAAAGAACACTTGAAAGAAGGTTGAAAAGGCATGTTCCAAGGCCTTCTTTTCAGTTAACTCTAATGCCGGCACTGCAAGGACTCCGTCATCGCCATAGCCGAGTCAGTCCTTACCATTTCTTCTGAAGATGCTGATACTGTGCACTGGCAAGCCCCACACAGCTGGGCTGGTACAGTAAGTTACCCCATTCCCAACTGAATAAAAAATACGGATATGATACATTGATATTGTCTAGTGTTATTATTTTTTAGAGTTAGGCAAGAAGAAATAGATTCCAACACAAGTTGAAATATAATTTTTGGAGGAAGAATGAATTAGTTATAAATTTTCAAAGTTGAAGTATGACGCATCCCATTCACGTCATATAGGTAGAGTTGTTTCTGTCCAAAGAGGATTTGTATTGCACACACTAGAGATGTTTAACACTTAAACGACAATGCAAGCCCCACGGGCTTGGTTATATTTTGGGAGAATCTTGGTCATAACTTTTACTCCATTGCACCAAATGGGGTTTTTAAAATGCCGAACCAAGGACTTTAGAGAGATCTATACTTTTCTAGAATAGAGCCAAAGTAAATTAAAAACATAATCATGCTTAAAATGGAATTTACAAGAGATTATAGATGTGGTATCATGAAAGCATATGTCGTTTAAGGGTTAAGCCAACAACAACGAATCCATAACTACACCTACATATACTAAAACTGACAAGAGAGAACCCATTACCAACTGTGACTCATGCTACAACATCATTGCGGCGTTGATTGTGGAAAATGCCCCTAGCTGTTGGTTTAAGGCATCAGTTGGGAATGGGGTAACCACCTAAACCTTTATGATGATGTCATTCACAATTACTTGCTTAACAAAACATGCTTTTGAGGCAATAATCTCAAAACTGGCTAAAATTAGCTGGATTTCTACCCAAAAAATGGGTTTGCTAAACATTCAGAGAAAGAAAATGAAAAAAATTGAAATGTCGCGAGAATGCTCATCATGATATAAATATGTAGCAACTTCATGAGGTGATATCCGCGGATATCATCATGGTGTCACCTTTAATATATCAAGGGTATTGTCAGATATTATAGAAGTATCATGAGTATTGTATGCTTTGGGTAGCAAAAGTAGATACCCATTTATGTGGACGGTCGTATAATGTTTTAAATGTCATAAAGTGGTTCTGAGATTTGCTAGTTTGGGGTGTAAGGTAGAAGTACGAGAAACTGTTAGGTGTCAATTGTGGTCACGTGTAAAAGCACTTGTTTCAACTTCAATCTATTTATCACAAGCATTAATTATGAATACCAAGTTAGCAATTTGATTAGACTAAACATGAAAGACAGTTATTGGTACACCTACTAACATCAATAGTGGTTTATGCATATTAAGTTTGAAAATTTATAACAAAATCATACATTGTGAAAAAATTAATTACTTCTGAATAAAGTTTCTAAGCTTCCGGTCTTGTTTTCTCGACTTTGCAAGATTGGAAGTCAATTCCCAACCTGCACCTCATTTATTCTTCCTACCTTCTAAACATGTTAGGAGGTACCCATGTGATGTCACCATGCAGGTTCAGGCTCTCTATGGAAAATTGTCTTAATTGAGAACATGCTAGAGGAAACGACTAAAGGCGGCTTCACACTATAGCCGTCCAAGTCGAGAGGCCGTGGGATTGAGTGGCCAAACTTTGTTGGGAGTCCAAAGAAATGAGGTGAAAATAGGCAATAAAATATAGTTCTATGGAAAAGTTTCTTGATTTTTTTATTTCTTGATTTCTTGATTTCAAGAAACATTTCTTGATTTTTCATGGAAAAAAATTGACAGCCTCTTTCGGGGAAGTCACTTAGTGTAAATTTAGAGCACATATGAACGTACAAAGGGGATTTAACGGGGAGGGGCTATGAAATAATTGGAATGTTCTACTATTTACAGTATGTTCAAGCTATATTCTATATATATTTATTTATTTAATAATATTCCTAAATATTCTCAATTTGGTTTCAAACACCCTATATTAATTCTATAGATTTGTAATTTTATCTCAAATGAATAAAAATTCTAAATAAAACCCTCTATATTTGTTCTCTCATAGTTATTTAAATTATTGACAATAACTTCCCCAGGCGTCTTGTCAACCATAGGTTGGGTTTTCATTCATGTCCGACCCAAACTTTCTTTGAGAGTCAGTCACGTTAAACAAAAATTGTTGCCATGTAGGTATTTTGGAGGACAACAGCCTTTAGACTTTGCCCTCTAATGTGAAGGGTTAAGAGGCCAAATTGTTGGGTTTTTTGCAATCTTATTGATGGTAATCAACGGCCTCTCAACCTTCAAATATAGTGTGAAGCGGCACTAACTATTCATTAATTATTCGACTAATTAACGCAACCATAGCATAATAGAGCAATGCAATAGAGTTAACCGAAAACAATGTCTCAAAGTGGAAAGAAACCTTAGACTCCTTTTAGACTTGTTTTGAGCTGAAAAAGACTGCAACACTAGTTGAAGGTGAGTTAAAGAATGATTTAAAGTTAAGGCACTACACCACCATGGGGTGTGGAACTTCACACTAGAGGCCAAAGTCTACAGGCTGTCGCTCTCCAAAATGCCTACGTGGCAGCGCTTTTTGACCAAGGCGACGGCCTCTCGAAGTTCGTTTGGGTCGTGCATTTTGGAAGACCCGTCACTATGGTCAAGAAGCCGTCGAATGTTTTCTTTAAAAATTCAGAAACTGACAAGATCTTGGCCAAATTAACACGGAGGCCCTGCAACTGTTCACGTGTGCCACTGTTCATGAAGAGCTATTGTGCCACATTCGAGCTATTAATATTGATTACTTCCACTGAAAATCTGCTTCTCAGGTCTAAAATGGGCCTCCGTGTTAATTGGGCTGAAGGCTCCTGTGCCATGTCCCATTTTAGCCTTCCTCCGTGTTAATTCGGCCACTTTACAGCGTGCTTGCATTCGAGCTTTTAATTTTTTTAATTTTAAATCCAAACCAATTTGACAAAGAAGGTTTGGACTTGGCCTGTAGAGGCTTCACACTATGCCCGGCCGAAGGCTCCAATTACAATATTTTATTGGCTATTTTCAGTAGATTTCTTTGGACTCTCAACAAAGTTTGGACTCTCAATCCCACGGCGTCTCGACTTCGACGGCCATAGTGTGAAGCGGCCCTTAATATTTGGGAAACCCCTTCAAATTTTTACTTGGCACAAACCAACTCTTCTCTATGATCACACTACATAGAGGACACATATGATATGAGCAAATGAACATCAAGGTGAAGGGATTTCTCAAAAAACCTCGGTGGTCTTGAATGCATGGGGACAATAGTGCCCCCTATTTTTGTCCGGTTCAAGCCCAACCTTAAAAAAATCGCCAAAAAATACACCTAAGATGCCCAAAATGAAAATTCCAGCAAAAAAGAAGGGTGGATGAATAGTGCCCGCATTCAAGACCACCGGGGATTTAGAAACGGAGAAGTTGAAGGCCCTTAAAATATAGCTTGGAATGTTTGGATGTGTAAATTTGGAATGCATAGGTGAAGATTTTCTAAATAATAGGACTAAGGGAGTAAGGGCTAGTTTCCATTAGAAGCTGGATAGGGTCCAGGCTGGACTTCTAGCCCCGTACACATAATTATGGAGTCAACGTTAATGTTCTCTATTCGTAAGTCACCAAATAAGTTTTTTTTTTTTTTTTTTTTTCCTTCGAGATTTGTTTGGATCCCTTCCAATTCTAGTCTTGTAATGGAAACTAGCTTTAAGAAAGACTTGGCGGGTGTTTCCTAAAGTCCTTTAAAATAGCTTAGGACATACCAAGCCCCTCTAGCTTACTTTTCTCACTGTCCAAATCACTTTTACCATGAATTGTTAATAATGGAGGAATGTTTTTATGAATTTATTTTTCAAACATCATTCGTGACAAGAATAGTATGTACCTACATTTTTAGAATGTAAATTACTTCTATATTTTTATATTTTGAGGTAAAAACTCAAGAATACTCTTCTTCTAAATTACAAAATGTGCTTGAAGGGTTAAGTACAAATTGGGGAAGGAATCGAACATTCCTATAGGTCAACGGTTAGTCTCAAATAAATTTCCTCAAACACCTGGTCCCAAGCTTAGAAAGGGAGAGTGATGTCAAAACACCCAATTTTGTTGGTTGTGGCTTTCCCATTCCACACAAACTGGACCCTACCCAATTGTAAGACTTTGTACGTAACAAAATCGTCACCATCCGGGGGTGTACTACGATCCGAAAGATGGTACTTGATAGATTGTAATCATTGGCTTGGACCGTAATCCCAAAAAAGACCGGGGGTGTTGAACTTAGTTCTTGTTTTCTCGACTAGCTCTTGTAGCAAGCTCAATTCCTCATTGGTGTGGGGTAATTTTGACGATCGGCATTGTTGAAATTAAAGAAGACTTACGTAGCTTTTGAATGAAAGAAGGATCGAAAAAATTGCACAATTTTCGAGAATATGCCATAGTTGAAAGATTGATGGAACTCTTTCGGGGTATTTTGTACATATTCTAATATCGGATTGTTCAAAAATGCTCCAAAAATTTCTGAATTTTTTACTGTGCGCACAGTTCATCATTTTAAACATGTGCAAAAAATTCACATAATTTGGAGTCGTGAGGAGAAAGATATGAGGGGTCTGAAGTGACGCCTAGATAGCCTCCTTGAAACTCAAAAAAATCACCAAAAATTACACACTTCATGAATTTCCGATCAGGAAGTACTTACAAATTTAGCTTTCAAAAAGAGCCAAGGTCTCCTTGTTGCTCATACTACAATTCAAAGCCCAAGAACTTGAATCTTCTCACATCCTAATTCCAAGAAGCCGCTTTGGGGCCTCATGGTCCTTTAGGGATTAATTCAACTTTGCTAAAACAAACAATTAAGTACCAACCAACATGGTTAGGATCATAAGTAGCAACACTACAAGGAGAAGGCGTCACTTTTCACTTCCTTTGTGAGTCAAACAACGCCACTTCGCACTCACCAATTTTTTGGTTGGACTTGGTGAGAGCGATTTGTCACGGAGGACAAGCGTGTACAATAAAAAAGAAGGCAATAAACAGGATCCTCCTAAGTGAGAAACAACGCCTCTCCTAGGACTCTAGGATCACGAAGGCATCACATGGAAACATAAATTCAGAACAAGTCTATCTTTTATCCAGCCACAACATTCTACAGTCCAGGTCTCCAAATAGCTTTCCTCATCAATACACGAAGCATCATAGGTAGAACGAAAGTTGTATTTGTATGATCATTATCTTCCCCTTGTCTGGTGGGCATCGGATCATTGGCATTACGAACGGACACTTCATTCACGCCGGCCCCTAAAGGGACCAGAGTTTCTATCTATCTATCTATCTATGATCATTATCAGAAATACAAGACTCCACACAAAATCATGAATTCATAGATCGTCAGGTAACATTCACTCTCATCCACGACGTTGGCCGTGTAAGACGGTGTCCTAAGATGACGACGTCGATTTGCCTTTGAAATTTGAAAACCCTCTCTGATATTCATTGACAAAAATATCATAGTTTACTAGCAGATTCGGCAAAAAATAATTCTAAAAACAGATGCCTGAAATTTTGGGAAATTATTTTTCAAAAAAATATTTTTCTTGTATGGGAAAAAAACGGATTATGAAGAATATTCATTATTGCCTACATTTATTTTTAAAAATAATTAAATATTAGGCAGAAGGGTGCCTAACCTGCTCGTAAACTACGGTACTATGAGAATTGAATAGTGATTGACATACTGGATTGTCTCAAAAAAACCAATACACGTACCTATGTGCACCTTATGATGGAACATACAAAAGAGGATGAAATCTCCTCAGACTCAGCAATCGCTAAAAGAGAACCAATTACCCGTAAGTACAACAGGTACCTGACGTTTAACAGGAAACACTAGTAGCAGATGTGTCGTTTTTCATTCCCTACTTCGTGGAAACAGTGAACAGTGGCGGAATATTGTGATTATATTTTTGTCTTCTTGTGACCAAAAACGCTCACCAGCACTGACACAACCCATGTGCCAAGCGCGGTTTCATTCCTTTTTCATTTATAGAAAGTGGAAAACGACACATTTCCTACTAGTGAAATGAAGTTTAGAAACATATTCACAAGTTTAATTGGTAATTCATCATTGAAATGCAACCTTACGATAGGCTTGCAGCATCCACCATATCAACACAGCAATCTCAACTGACCTTAAATTGTAACGCCCAGACACAATTAATCGACCAGTCTGATCTTCTAGAGACATACACACCAATGGTCATCAGAAAAGCACCGGAGGCGTGCAAAACTTCAAAACAAGCAAGCACAAAACCGCAAACCATTTGCGTCTACTTGTACAAGCAACCCCACATGTTAGTATTCCACTAAGGTCGAGCCACCTAAAACCGACCAGGCACCTAATGCCGATAATTTCTACACATGGCTTTCATTTTAGAACGCAAATCTAAATATGTCATAGAGCCTTTATTGTTTGTTGACCAAAACGATAAGCCATCTATGGTCTACCTAGATGTGCGTTCTAAAATGAAAGACATGTGTAGAAATTATCGGCTTTGGGTGCTTGGTCGGTTTTAGGTGGCTCCACCTTAGCCTAACACCCCCAACCCAAGACCACTACCGTACCAGGAAGGCAGGGTCGGCACTTTTGTGTCAAATAATTAATAAAAGTTCAAAAAGTGAAGGTCGGCACTTTCAAAAATAATTATTAAAAATTTGACTACCGTAACACCATAGCAGGTTCGCCATCTGGCGAACGAATATTTATTTTTTTTGAAAAAAATAAGGTTCGCCTCTCGGAAACTGAATTTCTCAATTTTCGTTTTTTAACAAAAAATCAGTAAAATTGACCTTAAATAGCTTAGAAATAACAAAATATTTCAAAAAATAATTTATTCTATTTTCGTTTTTCTGTCTTCAGAATTTTCTAATTTTTACGTTTTTTATTTTTATAATTATTTTAGGACGAACCTGCTATGGTATTACGGTATTAATAACTAACATTGAATTTTACTAGCGGCTAAACATTTTCTTTTGTTTTCTGTTTACGATTTTTGTTGATTTCGACAAAATACTTGATAAATTTATTTATTTTTTCGGCATTGTTTTGGGGAATTATTTTCTGCTGACCTTGCCTTCATGGTACGGTAGTCTTCCAAGGTGTTAGCCTAGCTCTTGGGGTCTCTCTAGATTCATACCCACGAGTGCCCACCGCGTGACGCCAACGTCACGATGCGCGTGCCGCTTTCCCACGTGCCACCGTGTGCTCCGACTCCATCGTTGTCATCACTGCGACGCCGCGGGCCCAGCCCGTGACACCACCCTTCGTGCCTCGTTCCAAGGCACGGGCCATCCTACCACTCATATCGGTCCTCCCGCACAAACGAGTTCCCAACCCGATTCTGCCTTCATCATGCTATCACGAGGTCGCGGCCCAGTCCCGTGATGCCCCTCCACATTGAAAGGCATTACACGGACGATGTGAGAGGTACATACATTGCTTCAAGAGGTTGCTACACAATGGAACTACTGTTTGAAATGTCGATCGAGGCTCAAGATAGTACCGCGCATTCAACGACATCAGAATGCGTGATCTGAAAGACACATGAAGGACTTCAAGGCATGTGAACATGGTGCCATGATGGTGCATTGAAATGTAATTAAGATAATTTGGTGCCAACCTCCATACCAATCTAGTATGGATAAATTGACACTAAAATGACTTGTATGCAGCCTTCGCTGTCAAAATGGCACCAAAATAGTCTGGCCCAACTTTCTGATGCAGCTCTAACATAACAAATGCGCTTCTCAATTGCCGAGGCTATCGATCGAAACCGTCAAGGACCATCATACTTAACCCTTAAAGGACAATGCAAGCCCCACGGGCTTGATAGTATTTTGGGAGAATCTTGCTCATAACTTTTACTCCATCACATCAAATGGGGGGTTTAGAATGCCAAATTGAGCACCTTAGAGAGATCTATACTTCTTTAGAATAGAATCAAAGTAAAATAAAAAACAAAATCATGCTTAAAATGGAGTTTAAAAGAGATTTTGGGTGTGGTGTGAGGAAAGCATATGTCCTTTAAGGGTTAAAATTTAAAATCCATGCATACCTGGACTTCAGAATGACTTTGAATTCGGGAATTCAAACCTTGTTACAGAACCAATAAAGAACGAACAAGCGCGCATCAATTCAAGGAGCCCACGCTGAAACAATGGTTCAATGCAAACGATTTCAGATTCAGAGAAATCGAGGTATGTGCAGAGGCCGACGGAGCGAACGATTGGGAGTAGCGCGGAGAATTGATTATCAGACATGGAGAATTGAACATCAGAGCATGAAACCCTGAAAAGCAGGCCTACCCCGACGCCGACGATTTGTTTTATAATTTATCTTCCGTAAAAACCCTCTCCAAGATACTCTCGTCGACGGAACTACATCTCTGGCTTCATCACCTCAGCTTCTTCCCGAGTGGATTGGAACAACACTGATGACAGATATCGTTCTCCAAAGCAAGGAACAATCATCTACATAAATGAATCAGCAATAGGCCCCCGCACATCGACCTCAACCGCCGGCTTCAGTCATGGCACCGGTATAAGCGGCACAGTGTTCTCATTGGAAGATTGGCGAGATCCTGCAAGATGCCACTGCGCTCTCAAGTGGTCAAAAATCTTGCAACCGTTTGCAATCACTGTTCACAGTTGTTACAACCCTGGTTGTGCTTCTAAGACAATATTCGATGCCTTGCCAAAAATAGCGAGCCACTCTTAACCTTCCACATATATCTTCATCAACGAAGACTGTAGCCGGCATGTGTGTGGGACAAATTGCACTGGCTTACTGATACAAGCCACAGAAACGAGCCGTGCATTAAAATCCTGGTGATGCCGTTGTGCCTTAAATATCTTAAATATCAGTCTACATGTTCACCTTTTGTCGTAACAACTACACATGAAACTATTTATGACAAACTTCCAATCCATTGATAACAGTTAATCTAGATTTTTAGAGACATGTGTTCTCCACAGACACTACAAGCAAAGGCGTCGTTTCTCACTCTGCAGGATCCTGCTCATTGTCGCTTTTTACAGTACATGCTTGTCTTATGTGACGAATCGCACCCACCAAGTCCAACCAAAAAAATTGGTGAGTGCAATATTCTCACTACAAGGAGAAGACATCACTTTTCACTTCTTCTGTGAGTCAAATAACGCCACTTTGCACTCACCAGCAAACCTTCCTTAAAAGCAAGCTGCTTAGCCATCTCCACAGCATCATTGCTGGATATCTGAAACACAGAAATTTGCCTAAAAGACTCCTAGAACTGCCAAAGCCGAAGAGCGTTGTACTGCATGCTCATGTCACCTATTTCTTTGATGTACTCCAAGCAATCTAGAAGATGTTGGGTTTAGTAAAATAGAATTGAACCTGAATAATTTTGTCGCCACTACACTACTTCAAATCCTGGTTAAATTAATTGAGGCATCCCACTCAGGTGCTACACATAGTGAGGCCCTCAGAAGTGGGACGGGATCTCAATTGCTAGGAGCCTATAGTCTCCAGCGATGTCGACACGCTTGGCACACGCCCACCTCCACTATGTTGTCTTGTTATGGTCCAATTTCACTCATCTCACTTGAGTGGGGCTTGGACCAAATAACTCAAAAAACCACCAAATGCGTTAGTTGAATCTACCAAGATTTGAAGTAGCGCGAGAATCTCAACAACTAGATAGGATACTGGGATTGAACCCTGCTCTAATTCCTTGAATCTTGTGAGGTCCTTCCAAAGAAATATGTTAATTATTGACATCACACATACAACACTACTAGCAATGGCGTCGCTTCTCACTCAATTCACACTACGCACTTGTCCTACGTGACAAATCGCACTCACTAAGTCTTGAGCGCCTAGCAGTGCAAAGTGGCGCCGTTTGACTCACCTACCGAGTGAAAAGCGACGCCTTCTCCTTGTAGTGCGATGGTCTCGTTTAACTCCCTGTTCGCACTCAACATTCGGTCTCATGTCCATCAGCATCAACAATCAGAATCTTTGGGATGGTCTGAAAATGTTCCTACAAGGCTCAAGTTACGCTGCTGAGTATGATGCAGGCAACATAGGAAGATTTAATAATGTAACTATTGCCACAAATAAGCACTTTCACCACAAACCAGATAGTCTCAAAATAAATATACTGATCATTTGTTGTAAGCCATGTAATGTTTGTAATGTAGTAGTTCATACTTATTGAAAACAACATGCACATATGGTTTGCAAAACTTTATCCAAAGTTGATATAAAAAGTCTACAAATTGATGCTGCAAAGAAAGACAAAAACACATTCCTCCTGAAGATGGGATCTGTACACACTTTGACATTAGGATTTTTGCTTTTCAAGTAGCGGCCAGCTCCAGGACTTAATAGTTGCATCAGTGCCAATGCTCACTACTAGCAAAGGCGTCGCTTTTCACTCAGAACAGTGTCAAAGTTCACTGTAAACACTTGTCCTATACGACGAATCCCACTCACCAAGTCTTGAGCTCATGCGAAGTGACTGCAAAGTGGCGCAGTTTGACTCACCTATCGAGTGAAAAGCGACTCCTTCTCCTTGTAGTGGTTGGCAACAAAAATGTCAACCTCTCTAGATGTATCTTCTCAAATCTATGGCCTAGTAGTCTCAAAATGCACGTGCATGACAGATACATGTACAGATATTAGCCAACTCTTTTATGCAATATGAGCACAACCTTCATTAGGCACTACAAGGAGAAGGCGTCACTTTTCGCTTGGTAGGTGAGCCAAATGGCATCACTTCGCACTCACTGCCCCAGGCACTCAAGACTTGATGAGTTCGATTTGTCAGTTAACTTTGGCAGTGTTTTGAGTGAGAAGTGACGCCTTTGCTAGTAGTGAGGTGACCAATAATATGGAAATTATTGAAGACTTAGTCATAACACTCGCTTGAAGCTGTACATGAAACCTTAGGATTTGCAGGATTCTCAAATTGTTGGAGCATGTAGGAGTTGGGAGTTTTCTTCACAATTTCTTCTGCCTTTTGAACAGCACCTTTCATTCCCCTGGCTGGGTCGGTAAGTATCCCGGGGAGTGAACTGTACTAAACATGAAGTACACGTGAGTGCATCGAAAGGGGTATTAACTCCTAAAGAACCACAACTATGTTTCTCTCCAAACATTCCAAAGTATCCCTTCTCATTAAAAGACAAATAGTTTACCTAATTAACCAATCCAACCGTAGGATATTTCAACCAACTTGAATTTATTACAACCTATAAAAATTCAATTGTTGAGGGTTCTTCAATAGTAAGTTTATAAGCTTCAAAGTTGGTTGCACTTTTTTTTTGGCTTGCTACCCCAAGTTTGAAACTTTTTGAAAATGCCCAAAATGCAAGTTTAGTCCAAAATTTGGTAAAATGAAATTGGCAGTTGTGCATATGGGGGCGTTAGCTCATTATGTACAAAAATTCAGATGCATAGCTCATTGTGTAAAAAATTTCAGGAGTTACCCGCAATTAGGTTTTTCACCTTTGCATGATTGTATCTTTTTACCCACATCATCTACGTACGCAAATTATCATCTCCATATTTGTTACAAAGAGTAGAATCACTACAGAAAATCTCAATAATTGAGGATCAATACTCATTTCATATTAAGCTAACTGAACTTGGAAAATCAACCTTCATCTTTCAAGGGTTAATTTGAATAGTGTCGTATTACGCATACATACAATAAACATATTCAAAGCTGAAAATATTAACGTATACTTACATTAAACATATATTTAGGACAGAATAAATCTTTATACAAAGGTTTTAGACATATAACCCCTTGCATACGTGGATTTTTTAGAGGGGGTCATGAATGTTGACGTGATTCTCAAACATAATGTAGAGTACACCCTGGGGTAAGTATAAGCTCAATACCGAAGGCCCTCAACACAATTTGGCAGCAACAATGAAAGCCAAACCAATACCACGTGTACTAATACCAATTGTCACAAGGACTAAAAACACCATATAAACAATGAGTTGCCTATAGGCCTTAAAACTTGAACCAACAATACAATGGAGCAAATTGCAATCACATTAACTGGGGATACTAAAGTGAAGGGAATTGGAAGCAGGAAATCCCACTTGATTTTAGAAATGGCTACCTTCACACTTAAAAAATGGATGAAAAAGTGGATTAAATTGAGTACAAATTTTTTGAAAAGCCTCTCATAAAAATATTGGAGTCATCAATATTTGAATGAAAGTGCCGTATGAAAAGATAGTTTTATGGATGAATATACATATATGCATAATTCTATTCAATTTTTTAATAAACGCCCAAATTCCTAAGTGCAATGAATGTAAATTTTCATTGTAGTTGAATCCCAAACTGCCCAACAAGGCAATTTTTGCTTCATGTAGTGTACATAAGCAAGTTTCGTTTTCTCATCCGTCATGCACTTTTGCAGTGTGAATTTTTTATTAATAAGGATTTTGTGATTTGAAGTCTTTATGCATTAGATATAGACTAATTTTAGGAAGGTTGTTGACGAACGTGCATGAGATGAATGATAAGAAAAAATGTGTTGTGATCAGATTTTTTGGACTTAGTTGTGCATAGTAGATAAACTTATTTTGAATCTTGTTCTACTAAAAAAAAGTTGCAAAATAAAGTAATCTTTCACCTTTGAAAAGAATTTTGTGATTAATTTTTTTTTCTTGAGTTATACACACTTATGTAAAACAAGCTTAGCTAGTGATTAGGGGTGAGACTTAACCCTTAAACGACATATGCTTTTCTGATACCACACCCAAAATCTCTTTTAAATTCCATTTTAAGCATGATTTTGTTTTTAATTTACTTTGGTTCTATTCTAAAGAACTCTAGATCTCTCTAAAGTGCTCCGTTCGGCATTTTAAAAACCCCATTTGGTGCAATCGAGTAGAAATTATGAGCAAGATTCTTCCAAAATATAACCAAGTCCATGGGGCTTGCATTGTCTTTTAACCCTTTACCGCCCAGGGTGGTTCTAGAGAAACCACCTTTTCTTGGGTGATGTTTCTTTAAAACTCTCTCTGGTGAAATTATAGATACTATTAATAGTATCCAACCGTACGAATGTAAGCATAGCTCAATGAAACAAGTCTCTGTTAAATCTTAGTAAGATCGGACCATTGGATAGTTAGATTATTGTATATCTTTGAACCGTATAATGCACACTCAAAAATGAAATTTTGGGGGGTGTATGACTTCAAAGTTCAATAGAATTTGGGTAATTTTTTAAAAATAAAAGTAAAGATGTTCAACAATGACCTGTGTCAACACCTCTTCATTGCAATCTTTCATGTCAAGAACAGACTCATACATAATTACTGTGAATTTTATAAGTGAGAGTGACTTATCCATGTACGGTTTAGAACAAAATTTATACGTTCAAATAAGAAAAGAGTTATTACGTTGATCAAGATCAAACTACATACACTAATGGAACATGAATAAGAGAACACAATTCAAAAAAAAAACAAGATAACAAACTTCTAAATACAAGAAATACCACATAGTACGTGTGTTGTATTTGTAAGTATTTTCTGTATTTTGAGGTATTTGTAGTATTTTGGTGTTTTGTACATAGGTATTTGGATAGCTAAGAAAATCAGATTCCAAATTTTCTTTTTGCATCATCTGCAAGATCAAAAGTTACACACTTGAACTTCACACATTGGACTGAGATGGTTCACAGATTTTTCAGCATTTCATTTTTCAGTGATCCAATGACCACTTAGTGGTTACGTGGACACTAAAGGGTTAAGGGTTAATAAGAAGTGAGAGGAATTGTAATGTATATATCCCACATACATTGTTGGCACTAGGCACTACATTTTGTACAAAGTGCAAGACTTTTCCTTCTCTACAACTCACTTGTGGAATGTAATTTTCTTTTGTATAACTTTGATATATCACCTTGTTATAATTAAATATCCTTAGTATGAAAAAGATTCTCTTAAAACCTATGTAACACTTAATAGCATTTAATATAATAGGATTAATTTAGTAAAGAAAAATGTGTAAATTTAGGAATAAAGAAGAAACAAAAAAGTTTAAAGAAGTTGACAACAAGGAATTCAAAGAAACTAACAACAATGAACTCATTGAAGAAACTACAAAGAATCCTCAAAGAAGACATACTAAAGAAACATTCACTCTAGCCCCAAAGGACCAGAATTACTCTCTCTTCTCCATTTTTTAACCCTTTCAACATTGTTTTCAAAGATGTGCTATAAAATGTTTGATGAAAACCCAATATGGAATAGATGTACAAAGAAAACTTGTAAATGTCAATGTGAAGATCACATCAGTATGGTTGGATGCATCATATTTTTTTATTGATATTTTTTATTTAATTTTGCAAGGTTTTTTTTTGATATTCGATTAAAAATCCCAAATCAACACAAAAAAAAATTCAAAAAATTGTAATGAAATTGGAATAACATGCACTACAAGATGGTATGGTTTCCATTATTTGATTCTACCTATTTTGGAAAATCATGTTTGACGTCTCATTTTTTGAACTAAGAATGAAACTTGATATAAACCAATTATGTTATTTTTCTAGAAATCATAACAACCTATTTTGAAGATCCAAACCGTTCAAAGGATAGTCAACTTGCACAAGCACCAAGTGTAAATTTGGTGGATGATAACTGTCCAATTTGGATGAGATCAGCTTCAATCCGTTCGTCGTCTGTTGGCGTGCTAAAGGGTTAACACAATTACCACATGAGATTAAATTGTGTAAGGCTGAGGTTGGATAACCTATTACCACCACGACACCTAAAACCAGCAACTTCTACACCCCTCTTTCATTTTAGGAAGGAAATGTAGATTTTCATTACATGACTTATGCATGAATTGCTCAAAAGTTAAGTCATGTACCGACAACTTACATTTCTTACATTTCTTCCCTGAAATGAAGGAATGGTGTAGAAGTTGGTGGTTTTAGGTTCGAGGTGGTTTTACGTACCTCTACCTTGGATAAAAATTCGGAATCACGAAAAGATATGGTGACACGGGTGATTTTCTAGGGGGGGTTTGTTGTAGGTGCAAGAACGCTATGACTGTAGTAAGCTTCAAGAGCATATACACCCAGCATGTCCTTTGCACAAATTTAACAAGTCATCGTTCTATATTAGGATAATGTGGTTTGAAATAGAAACTTCGACCAACAACGGTACAATACACAGCTGCCATGTGTAGCAGATTAACTGTGCACAGTAGTAAAGTTCTTCAATCCAGCTGGGTAAACAGAAATAGACTTACAGTACCTAATTCTTGTCTTACAATAGACTGTTGAAGATTGGCTTCTCGAGGGAAGGTGGCCCAGTCATTGTCGTATTTGGGTAAAGATTTTGTTCTTGTTGATATGTCGCAAGTGAGGAAGAAATTGCGTATTATCTATTCTCGTCATATTTAACGATTGAAACTCGCATAAGTAACGTGACACTGCAGGAAACGTGACTCCCAAGATCATCCAAGAATCCAAAGAAATGCACAAAACAGCCTGCAGGGTTGAAATTCAGGTGTGCGCATAAAAAAAACGCGGTTCAGGCATGGCAAAAAAACAAGTTTTGTACATCAAAATACAAATCTTACTAGTACTGTTTTAAAGTATTATGGAAAAAAGGAACTGCCGCAACTCCTTGTACACTCTAAGGACATGGGATCTTCAGCAAGTAATTACAGGTATGTACAAGACGGTGACCCTTGGACTATGAAGATTCCATGTCTCCTAACCAGCTACAAAATCTGTCTACCTACAGTCTCCAGCCTGCTCTTCCTTTCGCCCAGAGAGCGAAAATCGGGAAGACACGAACGAAGCTCATAATATTACAAGGTTTCTCTACTTGGATATGGACACAACTGCTGCGAAGATGGAAGTTATATGAGTCATGATAGCATCGACACTTCGAAGTTGGTGAACTTGTGAATCAAACCTTCACCGTTGCAATGAAAGTGTTGCAGGTTTGTGTAAGAGTTCGTGAGTTTGGCTACCTCAGCAACAGCCTCTGCCATCTCCTCGTCCGTTAACTCTTCCTCTTCGTCGTCACTGTCAGTGTCCTCGGTCCAGCTCCCGCCTAAAAAACATATCGAAATGTCAGCAACAGCCAGAAATTTCTCTAGTAATCGAGATGACACAGTTCCCACTACCTCACTAGGCCAGAGCACTTATGAGAAGTCGTGACGTCGAAAAACTTCACAAGCTAGCTTGCCTTAGTTGTGCAGACATTAAACAGAAACTTCCACTACTAATATTTATACATCCGACACGCAGATAATTAGATGATACAAAGTGCAAAAACCGAGAAAATACCTGTGGAGCACACAATATCAGCAGAGTCGGTTTCTCCGGTGCACAGAGAGCCCGTAGGATATCCTCTGCCGGCTCTTGAGTGGCGGATGATGAAATCACCATCTGAGCTGCATCGCAAGATGCCATCAACACCGGGAACAGTGACACCGCGAACCTCCTCAGGCACACCCCCGTTCTCCTCAATAAGCTTCAAGACCAACCTGTTCGGCACCACGGCGATGACACCAGAGGTAGTAACATTTGCACCTACTTCTTGGCCATTGCGGAAAACCTCGAAGGCGGTGTCATCATCATGTATGACACAACTCGTACGCAATACCGCACACTGAATGCCGCGATACGTCAGAACCAAATCATTGTGGCCAAACTGTCTAACGATCTCTCGGAGCTCCATGTGCTTGCTGTAAGAGGATCTACTTTGGAAGAATAAGCAAAACCTGAATACCAAAAATCGTGCACAGACTTAGAAAACACTCCACGACATCCGAAAATAGCAATTAAACTGCTCTCAATCAGAATCAACAAAATCGCCATAAACGACAAGCGCATGCTTAAAACTGCAGATATACCGGAAAAAAATATCGAACTGACAAAAGATCATGATCCGTTCTGACATTTAAAGATTATAAGGGGAAAAAAAAAAAGTAAAACTGGTACAAGTGCACATACGGGTCCACGATGGTCACATCTCCAGAGAAGTGCAAATTAGTGAACGGCTCGAGCGGCACGGCATCCAATGAGCCAGTCACAGCAGCCTTGAAGTTCGAGCGCCAGTTTTGCTGCTCGACAGCCTTCGCCAAACCTTTCTCTGCCGCTCTCCAGGTCCACAACACATCCCGGGAACACAACTCACGATAGTGTTTATTAACCTGCGAAATTGTGAAGACAGTCAGTCAGCCAAACCATCCATAAAGCTAATCTACACACCGAAACAGTTCGACGTGCCCTTACATTGCTCAAACTAGAGAGAAACAGCTAATGGCGAAACACAGTGGCCTCGCTCGGCATATTCCACTTTTGTTTTACAATTCAAGAACTATCATTCCAAGAAGAGCCTAAGCACATTAGAATTCTAAACCAATCCATTTCTTAGAATAGCGCCATGGTAGACAAAAATAAATAAAAATATTAAAAAATCAGAGTAACAATTTCAATGAATTACCTGCGCGAGCCGGCAAAGGTCAGGAGTAGACAACGACCGAGTTACACGCTCAAGAAGGCAAAGCTCCAAAGCCTCCCATCCTCCTCCCGCCACTTTCACGATAGGCTCCTCAATTTTGGTCGGAGTTTCAGGCCGAAAAGCATCGACACTCGTCGTCTTTCCTGCTTCCACCTTCCCGATGTCCCGAGCGCACATCCTTTTACTGCGAGGCGCTTCGTCATCCGGCTCTCTGCTCCTCGAACACGTGCGAAACGCTTGGTTGTACGACGACACCAAAGGCGCCATACTCTCTGTCAAGATAGGCATAATTTCGCAAACAAGAATACGCGCTACTAAAAATACAATTGCACTCTCAACGGCTCTCTAAACCGCTTCAATCTCCACTAAGACAATCACAATCCCGGAGCGCTTTCAAACAGCCTTTGATCAAGCGCCAAGAACTAACTCTCGCCTTCCAAAAAACGCAAAACCGCTTCAATCTCCACTGCGACAATCACAATCCCGGAGCGCTTTCAAACAGCCTTTGATCAAGCGCCAAGAACGTAACGAACTCTCGCCTTCCGAAAAACGGAATGACCGCGAGAATGCTCCAAATGAGCTGAGAGTGGAATCAATGTGATCGTGAAGAAGAGGAGATTGCACTGAGATCGACAAGAAGGCGATTGAGCGAGAATTGCAAGAGCGACAATGGAGCGAAGACAGGTTCAAGGGAACAGAAAGGCAGCGATTTGTTTACAGGCGACCAGCCTATTATAACTTCATCGTAGATACGCTCGGGCATTGATTAATGAGCCTTTTCTCAATAAAGAACTATTATTTTTATTAATGGCTTTTCACCTCTTTTATCTTTTTCCTTTTCCTTCTCTTTTACGCACTGCTATTCTTGGTGTGTGAGCTGCCCTCCCTTCAATTTCCTTTCCCTGGTTGTTGAATTGGCTCAGTCCGGTACAGACCTCTCTATTCACACTTCAAAGTAGTACACTTTCATCCATACTTCAATTTTAAGTGACCCAATCACACTTGCTTTATGTGCAGTGTAATTGCTTTATGGACCAATCACAACCGTCACTTATTGAGAATGTAAGACAAGATTCTATCACATTCTTTAGCTTGCAATGTCTTTGTTTGGCCCCACAAGAGAATGTGCAACATATTTCACACATGGCAACACGACCTTCATCAACATCTAATTGAACATATGGAGTCCCAATGTGATGAAAGAAAAGGCAGAACGCATGAAGGCTATTGAATGTTATGGTACAAGAATCTACCTCCACCAAGTCCTTTAATAGTTAAGTTGGAAGAAACATGAATAAAAGTATTCTTTATGTTGAGAATATTTCATTTCTATATCCCAGTTGAAAGAAGAGAAAGATCTCTTATCTCTTATGGAATGTGTTTGTTCAAGGTCCCACACCATTCAAGTTGTAGTTGTAATTCTCTAACCCTCATTGCACTAATGAATCAGAATTCGACGATAATGGATGGGTGTAATAAGCCAGGGTTGGCATCTCATGCCAAATAATTATTTTTTTGCCCAAATGATAGGAATATTCTCTAAAAGTTCATGGATATTTTATAAGATTCTCTTCTTTTTTTTTGCCGATCTTGATGGCCGGGTATGCTAGTTAACATTTTCATACATAAAAGATATCCATAAAGTCCATCAAAGTTTAAAGAAGATACTATGAATTTTGCTCTATTATACTCTTACTTGTTCACTCAAAATAGTTAAAAGGTATGAAAAAGCTTGGTGGTCTATCATTATAAAGTGTGTAAACGTCATATTAAAAAGCACAATTTTGAATGCTCTTTGTGAAAAGCCTATTATCCCTTAATTATAAATATGAGTCAGAATTACGACGTTCAGAACATCGTATAGCTACAACTTCTGGTTTATAAGAACTAATAGCATTAATGCCTCCATATGTGCTAACTTAATTCATTGGGTTCACTAAATATGGAATCCCAAACTTTGGGCTTGGGCTCGACTACACATTTCATTAAAAAAATAATATAAACGATCTTATTGTATTGAGTACTTGAAACCAAGCCTAGGCTAATGTGGGCTAATTTTTTGTTGCAGTGGGCCCACGAACAACATGCCCAACTCCTAAGTGTGCAACGGCTGTTACCGTATGAGGATAATAAGTTCAACTAAACTTGCATTAATAATATTTTATTTTATTATTTGACGGAAATAAAGGGAACCCTTTACTGCAAGAAGACAAAGGCAACATACAAAATACAAACCTACCCCGCCAGGACCAACGAGGCCTGGGAACACCTAAACATCACCAATCGAGCTAAATTTGGGACCTCTAAGATTTCAACAAAGATAAACGCCTTCCCTTTTAGCGAAAAATCCACTTCTTGCACCAGAGGAACTTGCATTAACCCCTAAACGTCCTTACCCTGTTCAAATTGGGTAGTTTTGCAACAATACATTATAAAATGCAACTGAAAGGGATAGTTTGAACTTAATGTATGAATAGAAGTTGTACGTTATGAATTTTAAGTTCTATCCATACAATTAGATCTTCGATTGGTATCACTGATGTTTTTCTATAAAATTTGAAACTCAAAACTCAAAATCGTTTTGACATTGCAAAAAATACATGATGGATGAGAAAACGAAGTTTGGTTCTGT
This sequence comes from Pohlia nutans, assembly GCA_022496805.1. Taxonomy (NCBI): domain Eukaryota; kingdom Viridiplantae; phylum Streptophyta; class Bryopsida; order Bryales; family Mniaceae; genus Pohlia; species Pohlia nutans. The sequence goes on along the minus strand of CM040099.1, from coordinate 19,279,015 downwards.
ACATCAGGGGTTAATAATTGACAGAATGCAGAACAGTGATATCATATGTAATTGAGAGTTTTCTATGAATTATTCCAGACAAATGGTAAGTATTCCCTGACGGTTCAGTCAGTGGTGGGGTAATGATCAATCAGATAAATCCAGTTTCTGGCACACGAATCTTCACAATCAACTAATTTAACTTAAAATCCAAGATTCACAGTTTTCATACTAAACTGGAGGGATAATTAGCATGGGCCGCCATTGGGCTCCATGCAGCTCATGCTCACTAAACTTAAGTTAAGTCACTACTGTACCGTACTGGATGAAGTCTGGAGCCTGCAGGCTGCACCCTTCCCAAGACCCAAAGGGGAACTTACTACACTGATTATCCCATTTACTGAGTGTGATACTAATTTTGAAGGTACGCGCTATTTTTCCAAATCTCAAAATTAGTGAGGGTTGAAATTTTTACTGAGTTACTGGCTGAAGCAGTGTTTTCAAAAATTAAAATAAAATTAACTTTTTTTTTTTTTTCTTGGAGCGTGAATGGCAACGTTAAAAAAATTGGGAAAGAATATTTGGTAAAATCTTAAGCTTACAATCATACTTTGATAGAATTTCTTCATAATTTTGGTATTTTTCTTCACAAAATCTGGCTATCTTCAAAAAAAAATATAGAGAAAATATCACGAAAAGGACGCAAAATTTTCTCATTTATTTCCTTAACAAAAGAGAAATGCCGTAATTTGTAAAGAAATGTAGGAAAATATAGCTAGAAAAAACATTAGGCTGAAGTCTTCATATCATGTTTTTTTTACATCATAGTGATATTTAGTATCACCTTCTTCTTCTCATTTCGTTGAAAGAGTAGAACCAAAAAAACAATTAACCCCTAAAGGACCAAGGATTCATGGTTCTCCAATGACAAGTTCAATTATTCATATTGAGAAAAGTATAATTCAAATGGGACCGAACTTCAAGTCATCAAAATTAGTGAAGAACATTGTATGTGTTGGTCAAGAAACAAATAATTTTGAACAGTAGGAAGTCCACTGATCGGTTGGAATCTTCATATCAAACTAATTTTACATCACAATGATATTTAATACCGTAATACCATAGCAAGGTTGCCAACTTACAAACAAATAGTTAATATTTTTTGAAAAACAAGATCCACACCTCAAAAAACAAATTTCTTGATTTTTGTTTCTAAAAAACAAATCGATTAAAAATGGCCCAAAATATACCTAAAAATAACTTATTCTATTTTCATTTTATTGTCCTCATAATTTCCAGTTTTTTACGTTTTCTTATTTCTTCAAATGATTTTTTTGGTCAACCTGCTATGGTACTATGGTATCACTTTCACTAATTTCTCACATGCACTCTAAAGACCTCTTTACATTAGAGGCGAGAAATCATAGCCAATGGGAGGATTAACCCCTAACTGCCCAAGCACGCGTTTTTGCCCTGATGTACATATTTCATCCATATTTTCTCATCCATCATGCACTTTTTGTGGTGTGATTTATTTACTGAATTTTTTTATGGGAAGTTAGCTTCATGTATGTGTGATTCGATCGAAAAGGAAATAATTTCTGAAAAAATTATGCCTCATTTTGTGTTGTAGTGTTTCACCGAAAATCTTGAAGATTTTGGTCTAAAAGTGTTCTTGAAAAAAAAAACTATTAAAATCAAGCATCCAAAAAATCTCCAAAAATCACTACAGCTAAAGTACTACATTATAACACATCACAACAAATTTCATCCACATATTGTCAATATCTTATTCGTAATTGAATTACAAAATAATTTTTTATTTCATGTTTCAAAATTTATAAAAAAATATTAGTGATAGCAGTCATAGATCTAACCGTATAGATAGAATCTAAAATTCAAAATGTATAACTTTTATTCATACATCAAGTTCTAAATATTCATATTAATTGCATTTTACAATGCATCTTTGCAAAACTGCCTAAACTGGACATAGGTGAGGACGTTTAGGGGTTAAAAACTGAAAATACCAATTTCTCATTGGTTGAAATTTCTTTCCCCACTGCTTCTCGTCTCTAGTGTAAAGAGGCCCCAAACCCTCCCTACCTCACCAAATGGGATAATTAGTGTAAGTTACTGTGACTGACTTGGAACTGTGCTGGTCGTCACTTGTCAGACTTTTTAGTTGATCTGGATTGTAGAGCTCAGCCTATCCAGGGAATGATGGCACAACAGGAAACCAGAGCATTATGACAGAAAGCGCTTATTATAGCCCTCCAATGAATTCTTCTGCTGCCCCGGCCCCCAGATTTGATTTCCGAGGTGGATGTTTCTCAAATATGGTTGCTGCTACTGTTGCAGATTCTCCACAAAATAGCCAGACCCACCCTCTTTCATTTCATTTCATTTTTTACGTTTTTACTCCATGGGAATCACAGTCTAAAATTTCTTGACAGCCGTCACCAACTACAGTGTGAGAATAAAAATTATGTTGGATTTTAATAGACAACTTCATGTTGAAGAATAACTCATGTTGGCATGAATTTCTTGACATTGGTTAAATTTAGCTTTGTTCCTACCAACTCTAATGCACTATTATGGATTGGCCTATGGCTTGAATATGAAGGTGTACTTGCGTAAGTTGTGTTCATTCTCCCACATCTACGATAGGAATTTTACTAAACATACACAACTTTTTTTTTTAAATTCAAAAAAATTACGTTTGTATAGTAAAATCGACTATTTGTGAATTTGATATCCAACCAAAAATATGTGGGAAATTATTTATTATTCATTAATTGGCAGGTAATATTTAAATCTGCCCTCTAGTTTTTGTGATCCTTGTTATATATTGGCATTTAACCCCTAAGCTCCCGAGCGACCATTTTCTGGTCGCTGCCCGGAAAAAACGGGCTGCCCGGAACAAAAAAATATTTTTTTGAAAAAATAAAAAATATTTTAAAATACTACATCAAGTCTACTTTCCAACCCAATTTGAATTATGGCAATCCGAGTTAAACTCCACCCGGGAGAATTTTTCAAAGTAGATCACCTCAACATTGTCTTAGTGTTACAAAATTTGCTATTTGGGGAAAGTAATGATGATTCCTCCATCGTTTCTCTTGCTTTTTTGAAGTTTACGATAGATAGCCCAACTTTAACCAATCGTACTAAATTTTGAACTCTAAAATTGAAAATTATAATTTATACAAATTTTCGAAGGTTAATGCTTTTAAATTCATTAAAAAATGATCTAAAGATTATTTAGGAAGTTTGACTGTACGGATAATTTGTAAAGATGATACTCTACATTTTGTCTATTGAACCAACCTTCATCAAACATATGGAAGGCACATATTATAACACATCTATGTTTTGTCCAATACCCCTCGGGCTTTTAGGGGTTAACTGACAACATATTTACTCTTTAACCCTCAAATGACAGAGGGGGTAAGAGCAATACCTAGATGTGTTATGAAATGTTACTTCTGCAATTTTCATGAAGTTTAGTCCAAAAGAGAAGTATGATGTTTAGTAATTATTCGTATGGTCAAACTATCAAAACATGTTTTAGATACTCATTTAATGACTTTAGAAGCATTTATTTTTGAAATTTCACCAAAATTACATATTTTAATTTTAAAATTCAAAGTTTAGTACGATTGGTTTAAAATAGACTTTTTTATTTTTAAATGGACAATGGAAAAAAAGTTTAAAAGAGAGAACATCATCACTATATTGAAATAGTAATCTTTATAATACTAGGACTGCATTGAGGTCTTTGTCTTTGAAAAATTCCTTAGTGAAAAAATATATTTTTAATGAAATGCATCAAACAATACTAGAACATGATCATCACCTCCAATTTCGGCAAAAAACCAAAACTCAAAAAATGTCATTTTATGAGCATGGACAGTCACTGTTGTTTGGATTGCGACTAGAAGATGGTTGATTAAAAAATGTGTGTGCCTATGATTGCTCATGCAATGAAGTTTGCGCACCTATCTCCAAAATCAATTAGGAACATTAATAAGTACCTAAGTATGTCAATGAAACTTCGTGTTCTTATGTCTTTAATTTTGAGCAATAATAGGATTAAACATCCATTTCAATCCACGTGCAAAATGAGGCAATTTCACATTACATACACACTCCGTATGTTGAAGTAAGAGTATCTCCAACAAAACTTTGAATAGGCCCTTCCTTTTAAACAATGGATAACAAGCAAGCTTGAAATTACCTTGGAATTTGAAAATCTTCTAGATATTCAAAGTCCTAAACTCACCACGAGAAACAAAGTTAAGGTGAATGGTGATACAAACTCATACATGTTGGTATATGTAGTGGTGCATGATTGGATCATATGCTAAATGCATTAGGAGAAATCTGTAGTCACAAAGGGGCCTTTGCCTTTGGCATGTGTTGAAAATTTTAGGCAAAACCGTGCACTTTTGACAAGGGCACCAATGGTGTCACCGTGGTTGCCAGCAGTGCAGTTCCGTGGGTCGCACCAATTGACACTGCCAACACTGCCAGCACTGCGGCTTCTGACGCTGTCAGCGGGCAGCGACCTTCACCAATGGGTTTACAAGGAGAGGGGTGTATGGGCAGCCGGTTCACCTAACACAGGCTGTCTTAGAGGGCCCCTTTGGGACCCCATTTTTCTCCTTAGTAAGGTGAAATACTTATTTGCTACTAAAGAAGTATTGCTTCAAATAACTATGTACTATTCAAATTCCATCTATTTTGTAGACTTCTCGTAGTGATGCTCTAACACTTCATTGATCAAAAGTAGAAGTAAACGTTTTTTCTTGTAATTCTGAAAAAAAATTGATCAAAAAAACTTTTTTTCTAAGGTGGAATAGGTGCTATGTAAACAATACTCCACTGTCCCATTAAAAAACCTACATTATCTTTTATAAATTACAAAGGAAAGCATGGGTTTTCAAAGGAATATAGGAAGTAAGAGCATCTCCACTAGCACTTTGGATTGCACTCTGAAGGTCATCAAAAAAGTCAGATTTCGCCATGTAATTCCTCCACCAACATCACTCAATTAAATTCTTGAAAATAGTAAGTGAGCCACTCACAAGTCACCACGCATGGATTATGCAATCATGATGTGCAATTAAGAAAATAAAATACACTACACTAAATAGGTAGATTAGTGTTAGATAATTATAAGATTTGAAAATATTATAGATTTTTACTCTCGACAAAAAAATTTACCAAAGACATTGATTCCGATACTGAAAGATCCCTATCTTGACCAATATAGAGGGTAAAAAAATTGGTCAACACTAAAAACTTACAACATGTTTATGTAAATTAGTGTATCTAATACTAATCTACCTATTTAGTGTAGTAAGAGTGATTTTGAGGGCCATTGTTTTTAGTGAATTATTTAGTTATATGGGCAAATTAAATTGTTCACCAACCCAGTCTCATTCATTTTTCCATAGCCAAAGAGGTATCCAAAGTGCTAGTGGAGATGCTCTAATAGGGACCAGTATCCTACATGCAAACAATATTTAACCCCTAAACGTACTAACCCTTTGAAAAGAAGTAGATCCTAGCCTCAAAAGTAGATATTAGCATGACTCAAATGTACATGAGGTGTACATGAGAGGTCCATTGCAAGTCTAAAATCTACCCAACAAATTTGACATACTTGTAGTTGGAGGCCTCTTCGATATTATCAAAAGCTCCCCATCACAAGAGATTTATTGTAATTGGTAGAGAATTTAACAAGCTTACAAAGATGATTTGGATGAAAGTCATCCAAGGGTATATGAAAAAGTTACAAAGTTTTGAATCTGTTCGTGACCCAATTTCTGGACGGTGGGACGTTTAGGGGTTAAAAATTGGACATATTTGAAATTTTGAAATTTTATTATCAAACAGCCGTTGCAGTGAAAAGCAAAGTTTTCACTTGGGTAAAAAAAAGAGTTCTTTACAAAAAGTAACTCAGAAGTAGAGAAAAGCAACACAGTAGAGAGAATACATCAAGGTATTTGGTAGAATACGGTACTGTACAGTATGAATACAGTGGCAAGGGAGTCAACATTGACCAGCTCTGGGTGAGTGAGTGAGTACTAATTCTGAGCCCTGATTGATGCGATAAGCAAGGCGGCACCCCTTCCTAAATTGGCAACATTACGAAAGCCTTGATTCAGTCGACGAGAACGGAACACTGACTGGACTATTGGACTCACTGTTTTCTGTTGCAAGCCCAATTAAGCCGTTTCGCATGCATCTCCTAGCCTTCTGATAATAGCCAGAGGGGCTGCCTGCCTCCAATATTGGCATTTTACTAACTTACTACTGCCTGATTATTATTATTATTATTATTATTATTATTATTATTATTATTATTATTATTATTATTATTATTATTATTATTATTATTATTATTATTATTATTATTATTATTATTATTATTATTATTATTATTATTATTATTATTATTATTATTATTATTATTATTATTATTATTATTATTATTATTATTATTATTATTATTATTATTATTATTATTATTATTATTATTATTATTATTATTATTATTATTATTATTATTATTATTATTATTATTATTATTATTATTATTATTATTATTATTATTATTATTATTATTATTATTATTATTATTATTATTATTATTATTAGTAGCATTTAAACTTTTCATTGTAAAATGCATCTCATTTTGTAAAATAAGGAACCCATTAATAGATCCAAAGTATGATAATCTATGTCTCAAATTCATTTCTAATGAATACAAGGAATATTTGAAGAAGTCTAACATACTTCCATACAATTTATTACTTGATTTCTGTTTTATTTTATTAAAAGATACTATACCCGAATGTTATGCCAAATAATTAATTATTTTTCCCAAATTCTTTTCAACAAATGTTATATTTTGTGGAAATTCTTTACGATTCTCATTCCCACCATAAAAATTAATTTTTTTGGAAATAATATTCCCTAAAGATGTGGGCTTCTCCTCTTTTTTTAAAATTATTTTTGCCAACCATGACCGCCCGCCGGGTACGGTAGTGTAGAAAACTTTCCATTTCAGAAAAATGTATGCGGCATGATTTTCAATTTTTAACTATTTTTTAAAATTTTATTGAATACAGTTTCGGAAGCAAGGACATCATGCCATGAATGATATAAAAATAAAAATAAAAATAATTTAAAACAGATCCATGCACAGTGATGGCATTTGAGGTTCCCCCATCTCCATATTTAAAATGTTATTGATGTTTTTAAAAAAAATTCTTATGAAAGTGAAGGTGATTAAAATAAATATGATAATTTTCTTATACAATAAAAATAAAGATGTTTAAATGAAATATTAAAAATAAAAATAAAATACATAAACAAATTGGGCTCAGTGCATCATACCGCATCATACACAACAGTAGGGTACTGCAGTTTTATTATTAAAATAATTTCGGAGAAGAAACTATCATTCCAGAGATTATTGATAAAAGTATGAAGTACTAAATTGGTGAATTTTTAACATATTAATTAAATATTGAAATCCTCTAAATATGGCCCAGCATCCGCCCCATTATTTGGGTGATCCTGCCAGCCAATGGCCGCTTGTGCTCAGAATTTAATTTTTTAATTTTTTAATTCACACAAATAAAGGGTCCCTTCACTGCAGTAAGAAATTTAAATATTATTCAATTGTACTTTCAGCTTGAAGTAAATCCACTCTTTAAAAGATGCATTATAAAATGCAACTAAGAGGGATATTTTGAATGAATAAAAGTTGCACATTATGAGTTTTGGATTCTTTTCATATAGTTAGATATGCAATTGAAAAAACCAATATTTTTGTATAAAATTTGAAACTTGAAATTCAAAAATATTTTGTAATTCAATTTTGAATAAGATATTGAAAATTTGTGGATGAAATTTGTTGTGATGGGTTGAAATGTAATACTCTAATTGTAGTGGTTTTTGGAGATTTTTCGGCTCCTTCATTTTATGAGTTAATTTTTTCAACATGTTTGGACTAAAATCTTTGATTTTTTTGGTATATCATCGCAATATGAAATGAGGCATAAATTATCACAAACTATCCCTTTTCAAATCAGATCACACATGCATGAAGCTATCTTGCCATAAAATTTTGTAGTTTTTTTTTTCCTAGCAGAAAGTGCATGACGGATGATAAAATGTGGATGATACATGTATATCGTCCAAAAAGAGCGGTTGGTCAGTTAGGGGTTAAAATGAATTTAACTATTTTAGTTCTTTCCATGCTTTTAAAAAGAATCTTTTAAAGGATAATTTTAAAAATCAGATTAAAAAACAAGAAATGCAGAAAAAGGTACATGGATTGATAAGATAATCAATGTTGTTATAGAAATGTATCTGATAGCTCGATAGCTGGTCCAGTGTACATTGATTCAAAAAACGTGAGGTGAATTTAAATATATTATTCTTTAAAAAAACTTAATGATTTAGGAGTATACTGAAAAGCAAAACCTTAACCCCTAAATGTCCGAGGCGAGTCCCCACCCAAAACTGTCTCATTTTGGACATTTTTGTTGATGATCCTTGAATGCATTTCACAACCCTTTTTCCACATTTCCATTGTAGGATCTTCTACTCCCAGACTTCATAAACCATCCCTCAAATTTTCAAAACATTTGAGCGTATGAATTTCAAGATCATATCAAATGAAGTTCAGATTTTGAAATTTCAGGCCTAAAAAAATCCGGGCAACCTTGCTTTGATGGGCTCCCAAACTAAAACAAAAGTTGAAATGACGTGCCATTTTTGACCATAATCAAGATGAGGTAATTCAGAAGGTGCATGACTCAATTTGACATGATATTCAATTCATTTGCATCTTTTTGGAGATCTTGTAATGGGTGGGAGTATGAGGGAAAGTTAGAGATATTGACCAAATTGGATTATCCTTTCAACTGTTCTCCAATTGGAAGAGCCCACTACTTATGGCATGCAACCCATGTGGGCTGAACAAAATTCCTTTGAGGTGCCCAATGAATCTCATTGGCTCATGTATTTTGTGCAAGCCCACCTAAAGTATTGAAGCTGATTTCGACATTGAGGTGTTTCACTTTGAAAATTTCTCTTAAGGGAAGATTTGATCGTATGGACATAATTCCAGTTGGACTGGAAAGAATATTTGTTTGCCTATGACATCGTATTTTTTTTGACCTAACAACGCGGGAAAATGGGCAGCGACCACAAAATGGTCTCTTGGGAGCTTAGAGGCTAAGGAATATCAAGAGTGTTGAAATGAAACATTCCAAAAGATCACCGATATTGGTAGACACAAAAAAAATTCATGATTTTATTTGCAAGGGGATTTATTGAAGACTATCTATTGAAGACTATTGTTTTGTGTATCTTTGAAAGTCTACATACATTGCCTCATAGAGGCAACTTTAGAGATTGACGTGAATGCATGAAACTCTTGTACTATTTTGGTATTACAAGTTGTGTGTTCAACGTGTCTTGTATCATAACTATTGAAGTAATGAGCCAATGGGGCCAAAATTTATGTTAAAAGTGAAATCTCTACTTCAAAACATTTTACATATGGTCTATTATATATATAGAGTAGCAAGTGAGAACTTGGTCTTGGTGTTTAAGTTGACAACACCTCCTCCAAGAGACCATTCATGTTGGCCCTATAGGCTAGAGTTACTCTCTCTCACAACTTTTAGGATGTTCCCTATAGTTGTCCTCTTGTTTATCTTAACCACAATAAATCTTAGCCATCAAAGTCATGAATACGCGATGATACATGTATTCTTTAGATTTAGAATATAGAATGATTAGCTACAGTTTGGTGATTAATCCTAAAGATACTACATGCATTCCCCAGATTTCAAAATCATGATTCAATAATTTATAGTGACATCTTCTTGAAGAACAATGGATTTGGAAACATATATTGTAACCTAATATTCGATTCAACAGTAGATTTCACAATGGATTGCTACAAATATTTGACATTAAACACGCAATTCGCTAATTACGCACTTGGCCAAGTGCGGTCATTTCGGGGCCCCATTGTGCCAAAAAATTCAGAAATCAAATTTTTTTATTTAAAAAGGGTGTGATTTTTGTCTATGGTGAAAAGAGCAGTGCATTGCAATTAATCAAATATATTACGGATTTTCAATAATAAATATGTGAATTTCATACAATTTTTTAATTTTGCAAAGTGTCTTTCATAAAACCCCTTCAAAAGTGCAATAAATATCCAACATTTTACTATCTTTCAACAGTATTTTCCCCATTCCCCTCGTATTACAATCACATACAATCCGCAATACATTTTCGTACAACGACATCATTACTCCACATATCCACGTATCCACATAAAGTATGGATCCACATATAAATATATATAAATATAAATATAAATATAAATATAAATATAAATATAAATATAAATATATATAAATATATATAAATATATATATAAATATATATATATATATAAATATAAATAAAAAATTCATATGATAAAGAAGTACAAGTCGGCCATCTGAAGTGCAACCAATAGCACTAATCCACACTGTCTAAAAAAGCTACTACTCGAAGGGGAACTGGGTCTCTGGAATCCTCTCAGATGACTGTGTTCCGTCGTCCTGACCCTCCTCACTAGCTACACGCTGCTCCTCCAACCTCGCACGAACATCTGAAGGGGTCTCGGGATCTGTATACTCCAAAGCTTGAGCCACCATGGCATTGACCATCGGAGATGACACCTGGTGCACAGGCGACGCTTCCTCCATGATAGACGCCGCCTGCTCAAACGTATACTGCCCTCCAATCCCGTGACGCCTGTATCTGACTCCATCAACGTCATAGTAGAATTCGTCCGCTGCAAGTGTCATATCTCGGTCTGGTAGGGCCCAATGAAACGGACGTGGGGTGGAATCAATATCCACAACTACTCCTGGTGTTGGCAACACCTCAGATCCACCCGCATCCAGCCCTGATCGTGGCAACACCTCCATGTCACGCGAGACTAATGAATCCGGTACTGGAATCGCTCCTGATGGACGGAGAGGAGATGTAGATACACCTGCTGATCTTGAGAATGTCACCTCGTGCCCCAAAGACTTTGCAAGTATCTCTGCAACTTCTTCAGGACGGATGCTCAAGTCCCCCGTCTCCATAGTCCCTCCCTCCTCCATGGTCCCATCAACCTCCAGGAACTGTAGTGCATCTCCTCGTGCACCTGAAGCTCCAGTGGCGTCCTGCCCCTCTGAAGAGTATACGATATGTGCAGAACTCTCTACACCAACAACTGGCTGGGGACTCAGTCCTACAACAACCTCACACCTCGGACTCAACCCCATGATACTGTCGTCATGTCTCACGCTCCGAGCTGTGTCCTCGTGAGTCCTCTCTCTGTTTGATGTGTCCCTAGAGCCTAACGACACTTCCACATGTCGTACAGTATCTGCACTGCGCTGTATAGCAGAAGGCTCCCCCTCAGAACCCTCACATGCCCTACTGTCTACACCGTCCATCAATCTTGTGCTCCCACGTGTAGGCCTCACCGTAGAAAGGCCCGCAGTAGCCCACGGCTGAGTAGCAGCACCAGATGGCCAATCCATATCACACCCGTACATCTCTGCGCATGCATTCCTCAAAAATGTAGTACGTGTGCTCGAGCTGTCAAGGACAATGATCTGGCTACCCACAAAATCGCCCTGCAGTATGTCTGGTATGGCCGTGGTGATGCCAACAACCACGAGACCCCACTTCTCCGGCAAATACATCTGCACAAGCCTCTGCAACTCTGTCGGAGACCTCTCCAATGGATCCGCTGTACACGGTGCTGTGGCCTCAGTCTAGGAGTCCATGAACACAGTAGGAAGCTCCCCGTTCCCTTTCGAACATTCTGAGATGCCCTGGACCCGCTAGCATGCACCAACACGACTGCCACACCTCCAATAGCCTGTACTGCTCGCTCCACTCTCCCCTTGTGCCTCAGATCATGCTCATATCCGCTGATCGCACCTGACTCGAACACCCACACTCCTCCAAAACACCGGCTCTCCTCTGGTACATGCAACGTGTTGCGCAGCCGCTCCTCAAAGTGCACTCCGGGTGGCAATAAAAAAATGACGTTCCACTTGTAAATACCCGTCATCCACCTCTGCAACCTCTCCATCACATGTGCATAATCGTCATCTCCCCAAGCCTTGTCCTCCCCCTGTGATGATCCCCGTCTGCAATCAATAATCCATAAGCATGGTTCCCCAAGCTCCAGGTGCTCCTCCGTGAAAAATCCCCTCGACCTGGCCTCGGAAGCATTCTCAAAGCATGGCCTCCCCTCCTGATGGGTAAACGAAACTGCCAGTCCCATCGCGCTGCTCCGAGATCTCCAACATCTCGGGCATGCCCTCGGTATCCACGACCACCGGTCGCTATGTCCGTGTAGTGCTGTCTGATCAATGGAGGTATGAGAAAATCCAATTTCTCCAACGCTCCCACCGCACGGACCAATGGACTAGCCCAAGCTTTCTTCATATCCGTCTCGATATTCTCCCCAAGCTCCTGCAAGACCTCCCCATGTTCCCCTCCATATCGTCCCACTGGAATGACAAAGAACTCCTCCATCGTCGGTACCGGGCGCTCTCGGTCCTTCACTATCAACCACCTCAACGCATTCCGTACCGCCTCCCTCCGCTGCATCCGATCAGCCACCCACGCCAAAGTCTCCTTCGGTGGATTGGGGCTGTTGTTGCCGTTGAAGTAGTACTTCTGCGTAGCCCGGCTCCCTCCCTGCACTGGCTGTGCTGCTAAGTCCTTCGCCACCCGGATATACTGCCCAGCTGGAATCCTCGACAATGGTCTGAGCCAGTTCTTCTCCATCCTCTTCCGCCCCGCTCGCACGTCCACGGTGACATCCAAACTGTGTTTGGATGCATAATCCCTCCATTTCTTCTCGTCCTCCTTGCTGAACCACAAGAACCGGCTCTCGTAATCCGAACACACCTGCAATACTGCCTCATAGCACTCTTCGTCTCTGTGCTATGCATGACGGGTATGGTCTACCATCTGCTTTGACAATGTCGCCAAGCTCACCTTGTTGTCCTTCATGCTTGTAGTCAGATGCAGTGCTCTCGCGGCCATCATCAACGCCCGACCCCGCCGCTCATCGTCCTCTCGCTCATACTGATCCGGTCTTCCACATGCAATCCATATAGCCCGGAGCTTCATGAGGTCCTCCACCATCGTGGTGTAGAACTGTCTCTCGAACTCCTTGGCATTGATCCTCATTGAAGCATCGATGTACAAATGCGGATCCTTGTACACCACAAACTTGGCCTTCCGTACTGCAAACACCTCACGGTACTCCTCCTCTGATAGTAACCCCGCATCACACTCGATCTTCGCCTCCATGCAAGCCTGAACAATGTGCTGCCCATCCACTGGCTCCTAAATGATGTTGTTCTCCAACCAATTTGCCCTAGAACCAAGAACTCCATATCCAGACACCGCCTCCGCATAGTGCAAATACGCAGCCTCAAACTCCCGAACTGCATTATCCTCCGAGAATGGCACTTCCCTCCTTCGGCTCTCACCGTGCGACCCCGTACCCTCCACAATGTATCTGATGGGCCTCAAAGTCAACGGACTGATCAACTCTTTGTCTTTCCCCCTCAACCGTCGATACATGTCCATCACCCTCTTTCCAGTCAACACGCGGTGGTTCGTCTCAGGATTCTCCACTGCACGGATGTTCTGCACTGGGACATTAAATATCGCATCCGCTCCCCAAATGTAACCCGCCCAAAGCTCATCCTCCTTCGGAAACACCAACCTCCTCCTCCGTGTCATGCCTCGACGTGCACCCTCCACAATCTCCTCCTCTGACGAAGCATCATCAATATCATCAGCCTCGTCCTCTGCACCTGCCTGCAATGGTGGTGTCACAGCCCTTGACACTCGTTGTAGCCTCCTCCTCTTCCTTTGTGGTGCAGACGCCTGCGGTACAGGATAGGGCTCCGGAACCAAATCATCCACCGGTGCTCCCACTGTAGGCCGTCCTGTCTTGCGCTATGCCACTGGCACCCAATCCTCATTGACAGGAGCCGCAAGCACCCTATACAAGGGGTCGGTACTCTCTGGAACAGGTGGAGGCTGCTCCACTACAGCCTCCAAGGGGGCACGCTCCCTCAACAAATCATACGCCTGATGCTCTAGAAACTGGCGCCTCGCAAGGAGCATCTCCTCGGGGCCCAATGGCATACACTTCATAACAGAAGCCTCACGTGCCATCCTCAACTCCTCTGGAATGGCCTCCCACTCCCTCTGCAACGAACGCACCATCTTCATCGCGGGAACACGATCAAGTAGGTTGTGCGGGACCGGTGCCATTATCAACTCCCTCTACAACCTGTACTTCATCGGAGTCGGGTCTTCGCTCTCCACCTGAATGAAAAAAAATCCATTCGGCGACGAGGTACTACACAGTACCACACCAATCACCCTCCCGAGTGCTGTCCAAAACCTACCCGGCATCACCGGAAAATCAGTCATCCACAGTATGGGCATCAATGGGTCCTCGCTCGTAACCCACCAACCATGCTCCCTATACTCGGATACCACATTAGGCGCCATGGTAATAAGTCTAAAAGCCTGCATAAAAGAGTAGCGTATCAGCAATCCAGACATCGATATTCAAAATAAACTTGCAATTACATATTACGATTCAATCCCAACAATGGCAATGTCCACACGGAGACCCCGTCATTGCAAAAATAAATATTTAGTCCACTTGAGCGCCCCAATAGGGGCCCCCAAGTGTTCTAGGAATCCCCGTGGAGCCCCCGGGGTCGACCCCTAGGCCCATGTGGTCCTACCCGTGCCCCGTGGGCACCAAATGCAAAATCAGCCCACGCGGGGGCCCCAAACGCCGCCCCCAAGTGTTCTAAGATACCCCGTGGGACCCCTGGGGTCGACTCCTAGGCCCATGTGGTCCTAACCGTGCCCCGTGGACACCAAATGCAAAATCAGCCCACTTGGGGGCCCCAAACGGCGCCCCCAAGTGTTCTAGGAGTCCCCGTGGGGCCCCCGGGTCAACCCCTAGGCCCATGTGGTCCTAACAGTGCCCCATGGGCACCAAATGCAAAATCAGCCCACGCGGGGGCCCCAAACGCCGCCCCCAAGTGTTCTAGGAGTCCCCGTGAGACCCCCCCGGGTCAACCCCTAGGCCTATGTGGTCCTAACCGTGCCCCGTGGGCACCAAATGCAAAATCAGCCCACTTGAGGGACCCAAATGGCGCCCCCAAGTGTTCTAAGAGTCCCCGTGGGACCCCCGTGGTTGACCCCTAGCACCATGCCATCCTAGCGGTGCCCCTCGGGCCTAGATGCTTATTCAGCGCATGAACTGGTCGATAAAATAATGGTTTAGTGAGAAACGTTTACCTCAAAGTCTTGAATTCGTGGTTGAAGCTCTTAGACTCTGAAGATGGAACTCCCCCACGAACGAATTAATGCTCCTTTCCAAATTTCTGTCACGAATCGAAACGAACATTAAAAGAAAATTAGTTGAGAAAGAGTGAATTTTTTAAATGAAGTGATTTCGTGAGTTGTTCTTCATATCTATCACAAGAACCCTTCATTCTTCTCATAACAACGATGGAGAGCTGACCATGGTATGTGTTAGAGAGCTTAAGTGAAATAATGGGTTTTTTTTGAAGTTTTTTGCAAAAAATTGAACGCAATCTGATGTTATAGAGAAAGAGGAAAGTGGAAGAGGGCCGGAGGGCTGGAGAGAGAAACTTGTCTAAGCCAAAAAATGGGCAAAGAGGGTGCGCGGCCGCGCACCCTCTTCTATTTGTGTGAGTCTCCAAGAGAGGCCAGCCCAATGGGCTCGCTGCCCTTGGAGCGGGCCAGCTGGCCAGCTAGCGGGTCGGCGAGCCAGCCGGCGGCGGTCGGCCAGCCGGCTGATCCGCCCAGCTGGCAGGGCCGGCCAAGAATTTTTAATTTTATTTAATTTTTTTTTTTAAATTTTTTTTTAAAATTAATTTTTTTTGTTTCTCCTTTTTTTTTCTTCTTTTTTTTCTTCTTTTTTTTTCTTCTTTTCTGTTTTCTTCTTTTTTTTCTTCCTTTTTTTTTTCTTCTTTTTTTTCTTTATTTTTCTTTCTTCCTTTTTCTTCTTTTTTTTTCTTCCTATTTCTTTCTTCCTTTTTCGTTTTTACCTTCCTTTTTGCTTTTCTCCTTTTTCCTTTTTTTGGTTTGTTTTTTTTTTTTTTTTTCCTTTTTCTTGTTTTGGGGGTTTTTTTTTCTTTTTTTTCGTTTTTTTTTTTTATTACATTTTTTTGTTTTTTGGGTTTTGGTTTTCTTCCTTTTCTTTTTTTTTGTTTTGTTTTGTTTTTGTGGTTTTTTTGTTTTTTGGTTTTTATTTGTTTTTGATGTTTTTTGGTCTTTAGGTTTTTATGTTTTTTGGTTTTTTTGGTTTTATTTTTTCTGAATTTTTGTGTTCTCGTTTTTCTGTGTTTTTCTTTTTATTCTTTGTTTCTTTCTTTCTTTTAGTTCTTTTGTTTTTTTGTTTTTTTTGTTTTTTGTTTTTGTGGTTTTTTGTTTTTTTTGCTCTTTTGTTTTTTTGGCTTTTTTTTGTTTTTGGTGTTTTTTTGTTTTTGTTTTTTTGTTTTCCCGTTTTTGGTTTAATTGTTTTGTTTTTTTCTTTGCATTCTTTGTTTCTTTCTTTCTGTTTGTTCTTTTGTTTTTTTTTAATGATAATCTTTAAAATAAATTTCAAGCATTTATTTAGTTACATTACAAATAGGATATTGATGAAATATGTTGTAATAGGTTGAAATGTATATCTCTAAGTGTAGTAATTTGTGGAGATCTGTTGATTGCATAATTGTATGAGGTGCCTTCTTTAAGTGCAGTTTTGATTCATTTTCAACTAAGATCTTAGAAGTTTTTGATGAATAACTAGAACATGAAATGAGGCATAATAATTTCAGAAATCATCCTATTTCTCATCGGTTCAAACTTGCGTGAAGCTATTATCTCATAAAATCTACAGAATAAATCATCGTTGTAATTGAATTAATAGTCTATTCCATTTCCTTTTGATTTGTGAAAGGTATATATATGGGAGGATTTATTCAACACTAGTGGAGTACTGATCAGCGGGGTGTAGGAGCTTTCTACAACGAATCCAAGACTTCTCGGTAAGACTTTATACCTAAACCATTGCATTAACCCCTAAAGGCCATTAAAAGCCAAAATGGCTTTCTGTTGTTTCGGGCAGCTTAGATGGAAGGTCTTAATTAAGAATTTTAGACTATAATTTGGGCTGGGCGTGGTCATACATACAAGGTGTGTGGGGTAAAAATTACAAAGTCAAATTCGGATTTTATAATTTTTTTATTGAAATTTTTGGTTTCAAACCCAACTGGGGCAGAAAAAAACTTTTTATTATAATCATTTTTTCAAATTTTTTTTTGAGACATGCTCTTCACCACATTTAGGCTCTGAATTTGAAGTGACTCATGTTGATTATTTTCTTGGCTTCACAAGGGCAGCCTCCAAAATAAAGAACAGCAACCTCCAATGTTTTTTGTAATTTCACATCCATTTCTTTCGAAATTTGTCAGAATTTGAGATTTTGAAATTTTTAAAAAATAATTTCGCCTAAAATTTATAAAATCATAAAGGTACCTAATCACTGTTCATTTTTTCCAAAATTCAAAACCAATTAATGTGATGCATGTTTCACCAAATTGCCATTCTTATACCTACTTCCGGAAATTAATTTGGATGAAGGTTTGAAACGCGTAATGAGTCTCTAAAATTTTGCATGAGCGTACCCAACTTAGTTATCTACATGGAAAAAAATTTGAGCAAAATGTTTGGAGTAACAATCTTCAAGTCCCCCTTTGCACTATGGAGACAATGCCTCCCAAGCAATGCCCCGAAAAACTTTTGCACAAACTTTGGATGTTATGATCTTGCAAATGATAAACATCCAACGGTCAATTTTTGAAATAGTAGCTATGAATAGGCTTAGGTAAAAGATCTTACGGTTGGAATACTAAAAGAAGTAAATAAACTTGGTTCACATCCCCGGGAGTACATAGAGGTAGAAAATCGCAGTTTTGAGGTTTCAAGCTCCCAAAAACACAAGGAAATTTAGGGGTTAACATTTAATTAATGTTGTCATCAATAGCGGCTTGTACTATGGCAAATTACAAGTGTACTTCGACGGGGGCCCCATACAAGCCCTAGGAACAGTTGGGTTTCTATTTGGGGCCCCCTAGTGGGCTCATTTTAAACTCCTAAACGTACAAAGGTGTCTCCAGATTTGACAATTTGAGAAAAGTCATCATAAAGTACTATATGGAATAATATTTTACGATTGATGTATGAATGATAGTTTTAGATTTTGAATTGAATATTCCATCCGTATGGTGAGGTTAACCAATGCTATCTCAAATATTTTATTCTAAACTTTAAAAGTGAGAATTCTAAATTCCTTATAAAATTGATTGTAAGCAACATATTAACAAATTTTTAAGTAGAAGATATTGGAATGGATGAATTCATTTTAACAAATTTAACAAATTTTTAAGTAGAAGTTGTGGGCTGATTTTGCATTTGAGCCCCGAGGGGCACCGCTAGGATCGCATGGCGCTAGGTGTCAACCCCGGGGGCCCCAGAGGGTCTTTTAGAACACTTCAGGGCCACGTTTGGGGCCCTGAAGTGGGCCGAATTTGCATTTCGGCCCCGAAGGGCACCACGAGGTCCGCATGGTGTTAGGTGACAATCCCGGGGGCCCCACGGGAGCTCCTAGAACACTTGAGGGCCCCGTTTGGAGCCCCCTAGTGCGCTAAATTGCCATTTGAGCCCCGAGGGGCACCGCTAGGAGCGCATGTCGGTATGGGTCAACCCCGGGGGCCCCACGGGGGCTCCTAGAACACTTGGGGGCCCTATTTGGGGCCCTCAAGTGGACTGAATTAGCATTTGGGCCCCGAGGGACATCGCTAAGACCGCATGGGGCCTGGGGTCAAGCCCGGGGACATTCGGATTAAGAGTTCTTACCGTTTCAAACAAACAATACATAACAAAACATAACAAAACAATTGTACTTTATGTATAGATCGTAGTTAATAGCAGCGTTATCGATAAGCTATTATAAATGTTTGTTATACTGAGTACGGATTGTAAATGTGGTGAACAGAGATACGGATGACGATGGATTCGAGTGCCTTTGGAAGCCCTGTTGCTTTACAAAACGTTGTAGGAGGTGTGGACAGATCGGGACCTAGTGTAGGAGAGCGACCCACTGGGCGTCCCGTTCGCATGAGTTTGTTCCAAGAGGTACGAACACACTGTACTTAGATGGAGACACAACAGAGGAATGAGACGGTACAACTACTATCGACTGGAGGAAGCGTTGTGGGATTCGGAGTGGTTGATAGTTCTTTCAAACGTGAAATGGAACTGAATCAGGTGAAATTGTTTCCATGTGAAGTTGCTGTACGTCTCTCACGTGTTGTAGACGAAATGTTCTGGACTGGAGAGGTTGGCACGGAAATAGAACCTTGAGATGGGTATTGCGAAGACTAGGCTTTGAAGCCAGAGATATGTTATTGTTCAAGACTAGTTCGTGATGGGCATTGCCGTAGTTGTCCAGAGATAAGTTATTGTCCAAACTAGTTCGTGATGGGTATTGCCATATTGTCCAGTGATAAGTTATTGTCCAAACTAGTTCGTGATGGGTATTGTCACCGACATAGAACCTTCTAGAATACTTCTAGAAGTTCTATAGGTCCTTTGACTTTTAGGATCTTTCTAGATACTTCCTAGGGACTCTCATAGTCTCTAGGAAGCCCCTTCAGAAGCTTCCTTAGTACTAGTATATCTAGGGGACGAGATGAGGGACTCCTCACTCTCGTCAACACAAGTTTAGGAGCACCCTTGAGTGTGCCTTGTCTTGTATCTTGTTCAACTATCGATTAGTTCAATATACTTTCTTGAGAACCACTCTTGTGTACTATTGCACTTCTTGTTCTTGGGTCCTTGTTCATGTTCTTGCTCTTGTTCTCTTGTTCTCTTGTTCTTGAGTTCTTGTGTCCCTGACAGTTTGACGAGAGTGACATTGACAATACTAGAGCTTGGTCTTTCTTGATAAGAGTGGATTACCCCTTTCTTGAAAGTACTAGAGCATTCTAGAGGTTGTGGATTACCCTTCTTTATGCTAGTATTGTTGTATGTTGTAAAATTCTTTCTTGATCAAGAGCGGATTACCCCTTTTTTAAGATTGGGTTTTAACATTTTTTGAAGGTTGCGGATTATCCACCTTTAAATTGTGTCTACTCATCATAGAACTCTTTAGTTTCTTTCTCTAGAATGATTTCAAGATGTCGGGAGTTGTAGATATGAGTATAGCAGACTTAGCTGAATCAAAGCTAGATGCCGTTCTCAAAACCATCGAAGCCTTGTCTATCAGGACCAATGAGATCGAGAGCTTTGTTTCTAGACTTCACAACGACCTCGGGGCTGGACCTTCACAAACGAGTCCTGCGCCTCAAGTTTTTCCATCCGGAGAACCATCAATTCTTCCAATTCAAGAGAAGAATCCATCTACTCAACATGTCGAGACTTTGAGGATCAAGGAGCCTCGGATCAGCCTTCCAGACAAGTTCGATGGCACACGCTCAAAGTTTCGAGGGTTTGTCAATCAAATCCAACTTATTACATTTCTTCAACCCCAACGCTATCCGACAGACGAATCGCGAGTAGGTCTAGTTGGAACCTTACTTACGGGGCAAGCTCTATCTTGGTTTGCTCCTCTGTTTGAAAAAAGATCACCGATCTTGAATAACTTCGAGATGTTCTTAGCTGCATTTGGAGAGGCTTTTGGAGAACACGACAAGATCCGTTGGGCAACAACCAAGATTCGTTCTTTGCGACAAGGATCGCGATCTGCATCTGTGTATGCATCAGATTTTCGACAATTAGCATGCGACATCAATTGGGACGAAGAAGCACTCATGAGTCAATTTCATTGGGGACTACGAGATGACGTCAAGGACCTGTTATTATCTTTGTCTGATCCTCAAACACTCAGTGAGGCAATAAGTCAAGCCGTGAAGTGTGACAATCGATTATTTCAGCGACGTCAAGATCAACGTTCTTGGACTTCATCAAAACCATATAGAAGACCTTCTCACTCGGCTGCTTCAACAAATATTTCAGGGAGTCATTCAGAAGTAGAAGACATGTAAATTGATGCGGTACGATTCAAGCCACTTACGACACAAGAGAAGAAACGACGATTTGAAGAAGGTTTATGTTTGTATTGTGGAGAACCAGGCCATAAAGCTGACAGTTGCTCCATAAAGCTGACAGTTGCTTCAAAAAGCAACACCGCCATACTTTCAAGACACGGAGCACGTTCGTGGGGGACCATCAACAATCAAAAAATGAGGAGACCCAGCCACAATAGAGACCGTGCGGTTGGACAAGTTCAAATCACAAGGTCTCTTCCTTTCCGGTCAACCCTCTCGTTGTTTTAATGTACCTTTATTTTTTATTTGTTTGAACCTTTAAACATCCGCCTTGATAGATTCAGGAGCCTCTGCTTGTTTCATAGATGAGGATTTCGTAAAACTTCACAATATTTCTTTAATTAAAAAACCATATCCTGTTCCTGTAGAAGTAATAGATGGACGACCCTTAGCCTCAGGTCATGTCACCCACGAAACTATTCCTTTAGAAATAGAGTTAGAAGGTCATAATAGTTTTTTTGTTTTTAATGTCATTAAAACCCCTACAAGCTCTATCATACTAGGACTATTTTGGCTTAGAAAATACAATCCCAATATAGATTAGAGTACTCTCAAAATCAAGTCAATTCCTAGCACTACGATTCCCCAACACAACCAACTAGGTCCAAAATTCGTCACCCTAAACCATTGTTCATTGGAGCAAAGGTTTTTATGAGAGCTGCAAAACACAGCAATCCGTTTGCTATTTATACAACTCCGGCTCGTGATGAAGCAACTATAGTTACGAGTATTCCGGATCAGTATAAGGAGTTTCAAGATGTTTTTGAGAAGAAAAATGCTGATATTTTACCGGAGCATCGACCTTATGACTGCGCGATTGATCTGCAAGACGGCGCGCAACCACTTTTTGGCCCGATTTACAACCTCTCGCAAAACGAACTCGTAGCGTTGAAGGAATATATTGAAGAAAATCTCGCCAAAAACTTCATCCGTCACTCGAAGTCTCCAGCTGGTGCCCCAATATTCTTTGTCAAGAAGAAGGACGGCTCTTTACGAATGTGTGTTGATTATCGCGGCCTGAACAAGATTACTGTGAAGAATCGATACCCGTTGCCGTTGATATCTGGACTTCTAGATCAACTTGGACAGGCCAAGATCTATACGAAGATTGATTTACGCGGAGCTTACAACCTAGTACGCGTTAAAGAAGGGGACGAATGGAAAACTGCATTTCGAACAAGGTATGGTCATTTTGAATACAATGTCATGCCTTTTGGACTTACAAATGCACCTGCCATATTTCAACATTTGATGAACGACGTCTTCCGGGAATTTTTGGATAAGTTTGTCGTGTGCTATTTGGATGACATCTTAATCTATTCCAAGAATGTTGAAGAACATGAAGAACATGTGAAGCTTGTATTACAAAAATTACGAGATGCTGGATTATACGCAAAAGCAGAAAAGTGCGTATTTCATCAACCGCAAGTGAAGTTTCTTGGGTATATTATTTTCAATGAAGGCTTATTTATGGATCCAAAGAAGATTGAAGCTATCACGAATTGGTTAACTCCCCGAACGGTACGTGATGTACAATGTTTTCTCGGATTCGCTAGTTTTTATCGAATTTTCATCCAGAATTATTCTCAAATTGTTGCTGCATTGACTCGATTGACATGCAAAGACAAGCTCGATTGGGGACTTGAAGCGGAGAATGCTTTTCAAAATCTGAAGACTGCTTTTACAACGGCTCCAATTTTGATTCATCCAGACTTCTCAAAACCATTTTACATGGAGACTGATGCATCAGACTTTGCATTAGGTGCAGTATTATCGCAAAAGGGAGATGACGCAAAACTTCATCCAGTTGCGTTCTATTCTAGAAAATTCTCTGCTGCAGAAATCAACTACGAGATCCATGACAAAGAACTACTTGCTATAGTGGACTCGTTTCAAGAATGGGGTCATTTTCTTGAAGGCGCTTTGCACCAGGTGACTGTATACACAGATCACAAAAATCTTGAATATTTTATGTCAGCTCGTGTATTAAATCGTCGGCAAGCTCGTTGGAACATGTCATTATCTCGTTTTGACTTTGTCATCACATATCGACCTGGAAGACAACAAGGATTATCAGATGCTTTGTCTCGAAGATCCTATCTTGCGCCTAAAGAAGGAGAAGTTGCGTATGACCAACAACGAACAATTTTTTTGAAAACCGAGCAATTTCGAGTTCATGGAGCGACTATGGCAATGCCAGTTGACTCATCATTTCTTGACCAAGTTCGTGCAATATCAGCAATGGACCCTCTTGTTCTTGACATTCAGCGTCGCCCTGCTACTGATCGCGACAATTTCAAGTTTGTGGATGACCTCTTGTATTTTGAGGAGCGCTTGTATATTCCAGAAGGTTCTACACGCCTTCGAATTCTTCAAGCCCGTCATGATTTTCCTGCAGCCGGACATTTTGGGTTCAACAAGACGTTAGAACTCATTTCTAGAGATTTTTGGTGGCCTCAGATGTGGAAGACTGTCAAAGACTATGTCCTTTCTTGTGACACTTGTTCTAGATCGAAGAATCCACGACATCGTCCGTATGGACTCTTGTAGCCGCTGCCTATTCCAAAGCAGCCATGGTCTTCTGTTTCTATGGATTTCATCACCGATTTACCTCCATCGAAGTCATTTGACACCATATTCGTGGTTGTTGACCGATTGACAAAAATGACACATTTCATTCCTTGCAAGAAGACAATCACCGGAGAAGAGACAACAAGATTATTTTTGGACAACATTTATCGATATGATGGATTACCAGATGACATCGTTTCAGATTGTGGACCGCAATTTGTCTCTAAATTTTGGAGATCTCTTTTTGAAATCTTGAAGGTGCAAATCAAACTCTCTTCTGCTTTTCATCCTCAAACTGATGGCCAAACGGAGCGTGTAAACCAAGTATTGGAGCAGTATTTGCGTTGCAACATCAACTATCAACAAGACGATTGGACTTTGCACTTGCCATTGGCTGAGTTTGCATATAATAATACCGTTCATGCATCGACTCAACAAACGCCATTCTATGCCGACTATGGATATCATCCAAAGTTTGACATGTTAAAACCGATAGAGAATGAGAATCCGGCAGCAGTCGACTTTGCAACAAGATTATCAGAACTCCATGCGTTGATGAAGATTCATTTAGGAGAAGCCCAAGATCGCTACAAAGGCGCCGCAGATAAACTTAGAAAGGATTCACCGTCATTCCTAATTGGCGACAAAGTATGGCTTATTCGGCGCAATATCAAGACTACAAGACCATGTGATAAGTTGGACTATCGTCGATTAGGACCATTTCTTATTCAGCAACAAGTCAATCCGGTGGCTTTTCGGTTGGACCTACCAGCATCTATGAAGGTACATCCTGTTTTTCATGTGTCACTGTTAGAACCATACAAAGAGTCGAATATACCAGGAAGAAAGCAACCACCACCGCCTAGCATTGAAGTTGATACCCACGAGGAATATGAAGTTGAAAAAATACTTGATTCGCGGCGAAGACGAGGCAAATTAGAATATCTTATACACTGGCGTGGTTACGACATCAATGAACGGACGTGGGAACCAGCAATAAATGTCGTTGGCGCGACTCAAAAGGTACAGGAATTTCATCAACGTTATCCTGATAAGCAACGACCTATTCGATGATAACTTCAACAAGAAGCTCTTCCGTTGAGAGCTGTATATAAAGAGGGGAGAGCAATCAAAGAGCAACACAGCTCTCAACCTCAGAAACATCTTCTCTTGTACTTCTTTTCTTCTCAATATGTCTAATTGGAAGGTATTCCAAGATTCTTTAGATTCTCAATCGCAACCGGAGTCTGAGCGTGAGCTGTCTTTATCACAATTGCCGAACTAGTCTGTAGATCCTTTGCCACCACAAGAGCCTCGAAACGAAGCTGGACCTTCTCAACAACGAAGACGGCCTCGAAATGAAGAACCTCTTGAACCACGGCAACGTCGAAAAATACCCAGTAGCAGATCGTTGGTGATTGTCATCGAAGTAGAACCTGCTTTTGAAGGTCGCCCGGAAGTAGTATTTGAAGGACTTTTTTGCAACGAAGACACAGAAGTCCAAACATAGTCTCAAGTAGCGGGCGTCGGTCTCTATCGCTGGTTGCAAGGACCCTTAAACCACTTAACTCGCGCTAGACAACTTGAGTATGTCGGAGAAACCATAAGACATATTTTTGATTTTCTTCGCCTCTGATCGAGAGTCCACAACGACACTCCTCGTGAAGACTCGTCGCTAGAGAGGGAGGTGATGTCACGGACATAGAACCTTGAGATGGGTATTGCGAAGACTAGGCCTTGAAGCCAGAGATATGTTATTGTTCAAGACTAGTTCGTGATGGGTATTGCTGTAGTTGTCCAGAGATAAGTTATTGTCCAAACTAGTTCGTGATGGGTATTGCCGTATTGTCCAGTGATAAGTTATTGTCCAAACTAGTTCGTGATGGGTATTGCCACCGACATAGAACCTTCTAGAATACTTCTAGAAGTTCTATAGGTCCTTTGACTTTTAGGATCTTTCTAGATACTTCCTAGGGACTCTCATAGTCTCTAGGAAGCCCCTTCAGAAGCTTCCTTAGTACTAGTATATCTAGGGGACGAGATGAGGGACTCCTCACTCTCGTCAACACAAGTTTAGGAGCACCCTTGAGTGTGCCTTGTCTTGTATTTTGTTCAACTATCGATTAGTTCAATATACTTTCTTGAGAACCACTCTTGTGTACTATTGCACTTCTTGTTCTTGGGTCCTTGTTCATGTTCTTGCTCTTGTTCTCTTGTTCTCTTGTTCTTGAGTTCTTGTGTCCCTGACAGAGGTAGTCGGGGAACATCTTGGACAATGTTTGGACGTAGTCATACGTTGGCAGAGGTCACTGTTGCGGGTTGTCCAAAGCAATGAACAGCCTCCACCTTCATCTGGTAGGGGACAAAAATTCTCGTTCTCTACAGCGGCAATGGTCCAATATGATTTCCATGAGGATGATGGAGAATCCAATCGTACGGATATGTATTCTGCCACACCAGTTCAGTCGGACATTCGAGAGGGGTCATCTCCAATGACGCAAGGATCACAATCTAGCGTAGGGAATCTTCCACATGTAGAAGGTTTAGCTCCAGAGGGACCGAGCAGGATGTACTCTATGGTGAATCGAAAGAGCAGAGTTTCTAAACCACGTGAGAAGGGCGAGCCACGAATGGAGAAAGTGACATTGACAAGCGTTAGATCTGCAAAGCAAAGAGGGGGGTGCAAACGTAATTGTTTGAGGGATGTGAATGAGAAGTACATTTTGGAACAACGGTACATGGCGTGGGCGCAGAAGTATGAAGTGAGAGCGACTTGGATTTTGCAGATGCTAAACGCTTTTTACACAATTACTGAGGGACAGAGGCGAAACAAATATGATACAAAGTTGGATGGCTTGCCGGTTTGTAATGGGTGTTACGCTGCAGCATTGGGTTACTCGCAGAGACGTTTCAAGGAATTGAAACAATCTCAACAAGTGTATGGGAGGATCGCAGCTGTCCATGAAAACGTTTGCAAAATTAGAGAAGGGGTAAAATTATCTGCGGCCCGTGAATGTTTTTCTACATTTGTAGATGAAGCGGGGTGCACACAACCGCATCGTCAAGTACGACGGAAGAGTGATAACTCGGTATTGGCACTAGTGCTGCTGCCAATGAACACGACGAAAGTGGACGTGTTCAATTATGTGAACGAGGAGGTGAAGCGGATACATGATGGGGAATCGTTGTCGATAAGTTCGTTCCGAAAGCTTTGGAGGGTGGAGTTCTCGCACGTGCAAATTCCACCGTTTTCAAGGTTTTCGAAGTGCTTCCATTGTTGGGAGTATAAGTGTGGGATGGAAGCAACGAACAACACGGTGGCGAAGGTGTAGATTAAGAATTTGTTTCTCATCCACATCCGCCACCAAATGGAGGAACGACGTGATTACTGGTTATTCAAAAGGTCAGCTATAATAAACCCTGACCTCTATATGTGCCTAATAGTCGACGGCATGGACCAGAACACCACCATGATTCCAAAGATGAGGCAAACGGTGAAGAACATTGAGTCGCGGTTTGTGAAGACTCACTTGTGTGGAGTCCTCGTACATAGAATTGGATTGTACGCAGACGTGTGGATAGACTCGCACCACAAGCATGATAGCAACCAAGTCATTACAACAGTGATGCATGTGATAGATGACGTGAGACGAAGGAAGGGTGCGCTGCCTCCTACGTTGCGAATCCAAGCAGACAACACAATCCGAGAGAACAAGAACATCTACATGTTTGCCCTCTGTGCTGCCCTTGTTGGAATGGGCTACTTCCAAGAAGTACAGCTATGTTTTCTTATAGTAGGACACACTCACGAGGACATTGATCAGCGATTCAGCATTATATCTCATACGTTGAAGAGATCAAACATCGATTCTCTGAAGCAACTGTTGCAGTTGGTGGAGAAAGGAACGTCGTATACAGAGTCATTCGTGAGCGCTCGGCATTTGGAGAACGTGAGGGATTGGAAGGCATTCATTACGCCGCATTTGCTGACGGGAGGTGATACACTGACGGGCATAACATTTCCGCATCAAATGAGATTTTACACGGAGAATGGTGCGCCCCGAGTGCAGTTCAAGCATTACAGCAAGGATGTATGGGGTCTTACGGAGGGACACTTGTGTCTGCGGTCTCTACCTACAAGAGAGGAGAAGCCAAATCTTGCAGAGTTGTTTGGTGCGGATGATAGGGAGTTGAAAGCCTTGGGGGAATTCATTGCATACAAGGAGAAGTGTGTGGAAAGAATACAACACGTGGAGGAGAACTTATAGGCAATAGAGGAAGCGCGGTGGCTGATCAAGTATTTGAAGAATTTTCCTCTGCAAGATAGAAGTGAGAATGCAAAGCTACCGTTCTGGCCTGACGAAGCACATGTGAACGCAACAGGAGACGATGCCACGGTGGAAACAACAACAGATGACGTTGACTCCAATACGACAAGTAATACGAATGCGGTTGTCGACTCGATCATGGCAACAATGCCGAACCCAGAGCCTCGAGGGTACTTCGGACCTCGAAAGGGCAGACCATCTACTGCAGCGGTAACGAGAACGCCTAGAAGAACAGGGACGGAAGTCGTGGGCCTAGCATCATCTACAGCTACCCTGGAGGCAATAGATGATCCGTTTCCAGTTTTCAATCCAGCGAGGGACTTGGAGATTGGACAGTTCGTGGCTTTAACAGTAGAGCGGAAAGTAGTAAGGGCTGGAGTACCATTCTATGTGGGGAAGGTGGTGGAATTTGGACAAGGCAAATGGGCAATGAAAGTGAAGGTGATATGATATTGGCCTATTATGAGGCGAGGTGTGACGGATGAAGCAGGTTCTGAGCCACAACGATACAGGAACTGCATAGAAGCATCTTGGGAGCCATCTGGTGAGAGACATGGTTGGGTAGACAAAGAAGCTGCTATATTTTCATGGAGAGATGTACCAGCAAGAACGAGAAGTGGACATTTGAAGGTGAAGTTCATTTCTATACAAGGAGTTTGAACTGAGAACCAAGTAACTATTCCCAATGAAGCAAAGCCACACATACTTGAATATATTGCATTACAGGTGGAAGGCATGGATGATGAGAGGATGCAGAACGAGCTAGATGCTTACTAGAATAGAATTGTATATGTTATACAGTATATGGTTTTCTGTATTAGATGTCGAGGTCTTGAAGGGAAAAGTGTGTACTATTATTATAAAACGTGAACGAGTACACGATTTTTAATTAATACAAAGAATAATTAAATCTTATGTGTATGTTTGTAGCCCATATCTAAATGCATACAATGTGCTTGTATGATTATGTAAGATGCGTGCACAAATAAGGGAATCAGAATTCCTACTTTCGTACCTATCGCATAGTATGTGCAGAATGAATATCACAGGATAATTTTGTTGCATATAGGACAAAAATTTGACATATAGAAAATGCAAATACAAATTCTTTAAAGGAAATCCCCCGTCGAAAATCTCCATGAATTTGCAATTTATCCTTATTAGAAGGGAATTGCTGGGAAAAACAATTTGCCTAATTTTTTTTGCAATTTTTTGGGATTTGAATTTTTAGTGCGCCCGAGGGCCAAGTGCATGATTATATGGCCAAGTGCGTAAATAGCGAATTGCGTGTTATTAGTGTATTGTTGGGGGAGGGCTTAGGGTTGGCTAAAAATGTTTCTACAAAGAGATGAATAAAATTTGGAAATACTTTTTTCCAATTTTTTATATATTGTGATGAGAAAATCCTTGAAGAATATTCACAATTATTCTATAAGGGAGATTGACCTTAAACCTCTAGTTCACCAACTTCTTTACATATTCTTCATTTTAGAGAAAATAACCAGGTTGTCAATATATGACTTAAGTTTTGAGTGATCAATGCATAAACCATGTCCTGACATTGTGCATTTCCTTTTTCAACCCCTCAACGCTCAACTGTTCAAAAAATGGACAATGTATAGAAATGAATATTGTTTTCCCATCCATCGTTGACTTTTTAGAGTTGTCACGGAGAGATTGTTGGTGAGTGTTATAGAAAATGTATGATTGTGAAAATTTTATGCCTCGTTTCATGTTGAAGTGTTTCAACAAAAATTTCAAAGATTTTAGTTCAAAAGTGCCTTCAATTCATAAAAGCAACCAAAAAATCTCCAAAATCGTTACATTTCAACCCATCATGACAAATCTCATTCATAGATTGTCAATATTAAATTTGTAATTATTTGTAAAAGAATTTTGAGTTTTAAGATAATTTTTTTATACAAAAGTACTGGTGATAGTAAATATAAATCTAACTATATGGATAAATCTCAAGTTCGTAATGTACAACTTTTATTTATATATCAAATTCGAAATATTTGTCTTAGTTGCCTTTTATAATGAATCTTTGCAATTGTCAAAATCTAGAAAGGGTTGAAGTCCTTTAGGGGTTAAATGAAGGAAGATGGTGGTTTTTTGTCAATTGGTGGTTTCGGATCATTCTACTTTATATCTAAACTTCAAAACTTTAACACTTCACCAATAACGGATGAAAACAACATCAAAATAGTTGTTTAATATGGTGTGATAATCGGCCAACAAAAGAATTAGCATGATCAATGCCACCACTAAGGTTGGTTGTCCTAAAACCACCAGTTTAAACAATCTGGCCTAGTTTTGGCAGTGCTAAATCCAAAAAAACTATGATTGCATTTGAAATAGGTTTTGATGAGGATTGCAAAAATTTCCAACATCTAATTTGCATTTGTTAATTTTATACAAAATTCCAAAGTGGAAAGTACCTTGTGACTCAAATCAAACCTCTAGGTTTCTCCATGTCCACACCAAGTGGTACTAACATTCACTCATAATGATACCCAAAACCATCAACTATTTCTTCGCAATGCTAGGCGTGCCATTGGTCTATTTGAATAGTGAAATTGGTGGTTTTGGGTCTCAACTGTGGTCGCCCCAAGAAAGGTCTACATGTCATAATTAGGAGAGGTGGTGGTTTTAGGACATCCTACCTAAGCTACAAATCTCGAATGGTGCAATGCCATCACTACAAGCGGTGTCAAATAGTATGTCCCTATGATAAATACTTTAGACCATACTAAATCACCATTTTGATTCGATGTAGAAATAATGTATAGTTTACCCAGCCATCAAGGTCAGCAAAAAATAATTATAAGAAGAAAAGCCCACACCTTCTCATCATGCTCTCCATTTTCAAATGCAAACATGTGAAGTATTGTCATGAACATGTCTCAGCTCACAACATGACAATTGATTCATCTACCTTGATGACACCAAGAAAACTGCAAATCATTCAAATATAAACAAATGACGTAGAAAATAACATTCAAATTACAAATCACTGACCAATGTCATTAGAACAGAAGGGTAAAGATATTTGTTTGAAAAATGAATCTTCAAATCGGACTGCATTGATGAGATACTCTCTAATATTGTAAGGGAACAAAGTTGAACTTCAAAGGAGCGACATATTTCTGTCGTCTCACTCCCGTCCTCTAGCTATGGGAGATGGTCCAAAACAACTACTCTGTTACAATTCTTATGCAAAAAAACTGGGAATGTCCACAGCGACCATGTCGTAGCAGGGATCCCCTAAGTGCATTCTAACTCTAAAAGCTACTCATCATATCTACAGTCGTTTTTAACTATTGCCTAAAAGCTTACGCTAGTATGAAAAACTCTAGCCAGAAATAGGAAGACCTCACCTCCAAGTCAAAACTGAAGGGCTGAAGTACACATCTAATAGCAAGAGAATTGAGTTTTATTTTCACCTGCTTTCTTACCATATGCATTGCTTGCGTTGAAGCCATGCTTACTACCACTACGCCCCTCAACTGCTTTTGGGCCCTTTTTCCTAAACTTCGCCGCGTTGCTATCGAGGTTTAGGTTGACCTTTGGAGGACAGTGGAATCCAAATGAAGAAGCCACAGTCTGCAACAATCACAACAATCGGAGCATTAACTTCCCACTCGAGTGAAAGAACACTCAAAAAATGGTCTATCTTTAATAATAGTATTTAGTTTTTGTGTCACTCTCATTGTTTGCCTCGTTTGAAGTAGACATGGCTCAAGTTTGAAGTATAAAACATAACATTCCGTAGCCTTCCAAGAGGGTGCCGTTTAGTTCCATCCACCTTTATATATGGAGTGACCAGTGATTTGTAATTGAATGGACTATTGAATCAAATAAACAATTCCAAAACACTGTTGAATTGTGATTGAATGAGTGCTTTCGATGACTGTTCACCATGGTTGATTGCTCTTACTTAATGCCACATGCCCCCATAGCTGCTGATGTGGGATACTCTACATCATTCTGTTGAGAGAAGGCAGTAGTCACAGAGGCTACTGAATAGTATGAACATAGGACAATTGTGTCAAAAATAAAATAAAATGCCAACAATTATTTTCAGAATTATTTAAAATATTTGTGAAACTAGAAAGGAGACAACTTTGAGGATATATTCAAGGTATTAAGAAAGAGGCTCACCTGTAAATCCAACCGGTGAACATTGGAAATGTCTTTCATAGCGTGAGAATTGTAAGCCAACAAGTAGGACCGGTACGCATCGCGAGCCGACTGATGAAGATAGTAATTCTTTTCAACAAGCTTTTCCAGTTGGGACTGCACATTGGCGATTTTGTTCGAGGGTTATTATACACGGTCTGACCATGTTAAATATAATGACAAAAAATTCTTAGTCTCAATTATATGAAACACCAATTTCAAACACTAAAACATTAGTATATTTAAAAGAACTCAAAATGGTTCAGGGGCAACTCGCTAAAGAGAGGATTTTATCTAGAAATTATTATACTACCTACAAGAATCGTTAATTCTTAATCCAAAATACAAAGTTGAGGTCCATATAAAGACTCAATTGTAGGACACAACCAATTCTTGTTCCCAACACACATGCACATATATATAGCACATATATGAGGCATTAATTGGTTCGGAATACAAATAATTTCATACCTCTTAACAATTATATTGATATTTTTCATTCAACATTCATCCATTAAAACTCAGATTGGAAAAGAAGCATAGGTTTATCCCCAAAAACGAATGATATAAATAAGAATAATGGATGATGTTCGTTCAACCACGTTAAGTTCCTTACATCCCACATTCTGCATATTGGATCCAATTCGTGCCATAACTCAGCCACCAAGGCAAGCCTTTAACCCTTTTGTGCCTAGGGTACTGTAGCAGACAGCTCTGGATTTCAGTGGGTTTTTCCACTGTGGTTGAGACTACCAAAAATAGAATGGGTTAAATTAGAAAGTAACCGTACAATTCTATTCTCAACTCGAGAGCACACATTTTATTAAAATTTGAGAATCATCCGAAAGTGGGATCTGAAGATTATAGTATGTATTTGAACTGTATAATGCACGCTCAAAAACGAGATTTGGGGGTGTGTGACTTCAAAGTTAAATAGAATTTGAGGTAAATTTTCAAAAATAAAAGCAAAGACGTTCAGCTATACCCTATGTCAACACCTCTCCGTTGCAATCTTTCATATCAAAAATAGACTCACACATAATTATTGTGAGATTTATAAGTGAAAGTGACTTGTCCATGTACGGTTTAGGACAAAATTTTATACGTTGAAAATTGACAGGAGTGGGTACATTAGTCAAGATCGGATTACACACACTAATGGAAGATGACGAAGAGAACACAATCCAAAAAAATAAAACAAGATAACAAACTTCCAAACACAAGAAATACTACACAATACATATGTTGTATTTGTAAGTATTTACTGTATTTTCAAGTATTTGCAGTATTTTTGCGTTTTGTTGATAGGTATTTTGATAGTTGTACAATTCCAAATTGAAAATTTCTTTTTCTGGAAGGTGCGTAATGTATGTGCGCAAATCTGAACTTCAGAACTGAAGTTCCAATTCTTCACGGATTCTCTGTTATCTGCATTTCCGACGTTGCAGTGACCATAATCTAGCTTGCTAGGCACTAAAGGGTTAAGGTCGAGCCACCCATTACCAACCAGGACCCCATCTGTAGCATGTAGGGTACATAGAAATAGTCATGGGCTGGACGCATTTCCGATCATTTCCGATTTTTCTGGATAGTTATAAACATGCATAGGTGGTTCACTCTTAGTGGTTCTTGCACATTTGTGTTAAAGAAATTCTGACTTTCTCTGTCCACAATTATATGTACCAGGATGATTAGAAACTACTCCTACAGTGAGCGGTTATGTAGCACTCTATAGATTGGTTATGGGTTACGAGCAACTTTTCACTTCAAATAATTATAACTATTTGAATAGTGGGAATAAAATCACGGAACTTTTTGCATTCAACAAGAACCTTATGTTTGCACACATGAAAAATCCTAAAAAAATTATATACCTTAATATCATATGCTAAAATCCTTAAGTGATCGGTTATGGGTGGCTCGACCTTACTACACTCCTCGCATTAAGGTTGGATAACCCATTACCACCACGACACCTAAATCCACCAACTTCTACACCATTCCTTCATTTTAGGGAGGAAATGTAAGTTGTTGGTACATGACTTAACTTTTGAGCCATTCATGCATAAGTCATGTAATGAAAGCTTACATTTCCACCCTAAAGTGAAAGAGGGGTGTAGAAGTTGGTGGATTTAGGTGTCGTGGTGGTAATGGGTTATCCAACCTTAAAGTGATGCAGTGAATCTTCCTCAAAGAGATCAGGGAATCGAAGCTCCTGTCAGAGGTCGTGGCGCCTAAAGATTGGAGCATCTGGCTCGCAGCGCCTCGCCCGCATGATATGACAAGCGAATCGGACGGCTACGCGTACTCGTGCTCCGCCAGTTTTCTGTACATTTTGTACCCGAGTACTCTTCACGAGGGCGTATGTACAGTGCAGTTTGCCGCTTTTGGGGTTGGTCTCAACCATGAATATGCTCGTAAAGTCTCCCATTGTCCAGGGTTTGCTTGTCCTTAACGCTGTATTGCCTAAAGTCCATTTTGTGGTCATTTAGGCAGGGTAATCTCAATAGCAAATGTTACATGCCACTTCCATGAAAAATGAGGACATAAACGTGAAGGAAGATGGCCATCTATTGAGACAATTGTCATGAAAATCATTGCTAGCATTTCCATGTAGTATAGAATTTTTTGTGTGTTTTCCTACAAAACAAATACGACGGTTTTCATATAATAATTTATAGGCAAAAAAATGAGGTTTTTATATGGAAGAAAATTCAAAAATTTCAAAGTTGCGGCGGATTTTCGTGGCAGAAATTCTACTGTAGAAAAAGGCCCAAATTCCACTATTGCTACCCAAGAAAAAACGCAAAATTCAACAGTCGGATTCTACGTGTGGATACACTATACCAATACTAATTTAGTTGCATTACTTTTTGATATCCTCTAGAAAACCTTAACACTTGCCAGCCACTGACCGTACGAGCAGGTTTTGGGCCTCTCCCTAGAAACTCACTCCTTTCCAGATTCTATATGCATGTTCCATGCGAAGTGGTGAATCACACACTATTAGTGATATAGAAAAACATTATGTGTTTACTGTACAACTTAGGCTTGAGGCAGCAAAAGAGGATCCCAGAAAGTAACCTTGTAATTATCTCGTTGGTGATTTCCTTTGAAGCACCAATTTATGAAGCCGGCATCTCCGAGGAGAGTGAAATCTCCATGCTTGAAAACATACACCTGAGCACTGCCGATGGTAAAGTCAGAGATTTTGAGTGTGATGCTACAGTGCGCACACTCCTTGAAGTGCTCCAGGTGTTTCGGGTACACCACCATGACGTTGTACTCAGGGAACGCGGATTTAAGGTGGTCCACAATATCTTGCATTACCTGTCCCCGCTCCACTGTAGTCGGGATTCGTGTGAGGTCAATCTGCTTGCAAAACGCTTCACAAGCCTTTTTGAGCTCCTTTTTCATACCATCATCAACATCCCCAGTCGCCAGAGACACGATAAATGTCTTCGTTTGTTTTGATATCCACTCCAGATTCATCCCTTCAGTGGTGGGCTCCTGAAGCACCAGAAAAACAACAACCACAGTCAATAAAAAGAGGCAGATATCATACTCCTGAGCAAAGTAGAGAACTCAAGATGAAACTTAACCCCTAACTGTGCCCATGCAGAACAAAGTGTCCAATTCCATCTCTCATGAGCTCTTGAATACATCATTGGAAACTTTGAGAAATGGGCTGCATGAAGAGGAGAAAGTTATGGAAGTTTAAAGCGAAATTTCTCCTTTCGGCTCTACGGGGTGAAGACATCCTCAGGACACATATGTGTACGACATGGAACGACGCAAACGTGATCTTCTACTCTTCAATATGACATTGCAATAACACACACATGAATGACGACATCGTCGTGCACTTCAATCATCGTCACAATAAGCTGAACAAACATTTTACTGGAAAACAAAATAATTCAGCTGACAAGATTGTGCGCATGATTACCTCAGCAGCTTCAAACTCATCATCGCTTGCATCCACAGCAATTTCCTCATCACTTGCAACTGCAGCAAGCTGATGCTGCACAGGAGAGCGCAGCTGAGAACGCTCTGTCATCATCCTTGCAATATATGTGTAGCTAGATGGAAGAGCATCTTGAGTCCTACCCTCCGTGATGACCACCGGTAATTTCAGAAGCTGGTCATGCTTGAACTTCTCCAGCCTCTCACAAATATCTGAAAACTTGGGCCTCGCATTATAATTCTCCGCCCAGCACTCTATCAAGAGCTCAGACAACGCTCTGGGACACTCAGAAGGAATCTCCGGCCTTGTCCCAGTCATCAGCTTCTTGTACAGCTTATTACCAGTCCCAGCGTTTGCATACGGTTGCTCCAAAGACAGAATCGGGTAGCACGTCACAGCGAAGCTGTAAACATCAGCCCGGAACCACTTCACCCTCTGCTTCCCATGT
Organism: Pohlia nutans; assembly: GCA_022496805.1. NCBI lineage: Eukaryota > Viridiplantae > Streptophyta > Bryopsida > Bryales > Mniaceae > Pohlia > Pohlia nutans. The sequence goes on along the minus strand of CM040099.1, from coordinate 19,242,208 downwards.
GCAGGATCCGAAAGATGAGCAGCATCAGCAAACGCCTCCGGAGCTCTATATATCGTCGTGCCAATATTCTTGTGCGACACGGTGTTGGACTTGGACACTTGAATCTTCGTCCTCGACATCCCAAAGTCCAGCAACTTCACACAGAAGGTGTTGGCATGCTTCGTTTTCGAAACAACCACGTTCTGTGGCTTGAGATCACGGTGTGCGATTTGCAGGTCGTGCAGGTACAACATCCCACGTGCGATTTGCAGGATGATGTCAAGCGCTACAAGGATAGGAAAATGTCGCCTCAGCTTCTTTCTCTTGTTGATCAAGTCAGCTAAACTCATCTCCATGAGCTCCATCCCGATGATGCACTTCCGCTCGCCTTCACTCCCACAGCAGAAGAATTTCACTATATTGGGGTGGTTGAGGCTTGCTAGTAGCGCTGCTTCTTTTCTGAAATTGGGGTTGTCCTCTTCGACATGGAGGAAGAATTTCTTCGCACAAGGGATGCCGTTCCATTTGGTGCTGAACACGCATAATCCACCTCCACCACCGGAACCAATTGGCTCAAGCTGGGCCGCATCCCAGGTTGCTCTCAGTTCGGATTTAGTCACTCCCAGTAGTGATTCATCATACATGATGCACGCGTCTTCAATGCTGCGCTTCTCGGAGATCCCATCAATCAGCCTAGTCAGGAGGTATTTTGCAAGGATCTGATCATTCGATGTGCCGGGGCGCTTGGCTAGTTCTTCAAGTCTTTTCTGGAGGGTGTTTTGATCTTCTAGGACCTCAGTTTGAGTTGTTGGGAGGAACGTTGGGCCATGGCGGAGATCTTCCACCTCGAGGTTGAGCCCATCGGCGAGGCTGATGGCGTTGGCTAGCTCGTAGATGACGTTGTAGCATAGCCCGACCTCGAGGAGAATCTCTCGGAAGGCTTCTTCGTTGAGGATCTGGAAGACCGACGCTTTGCACCAGTCGGCTCTGGAGCACTCTTGCACTAGCAGCTTTGACTTCTCGACGATTCTGTTAAAGTCCTGTAGAGCGGGGCGGAAGGCGGTGGTGGAGGACGCTTCCAATTGGGAGACGAGTTCCTGGATGTTGCCGATGGTTTTGAGGAGCTTGGACGAGAGGTCGCGGCACTGCTTTAGCGCGAGGATGGTTCCTCGCGCTGCTGCGACTTGTCTTGCGATGTCTCGCACGCAATGACTGGAGAGGGTCAAGTGATCCGCGTCGTCGGCAGGCGGGGATGTGTTCGTGTCCAATCCAAGGCAGTCCATCAACCTCGTGATCCACGCGATCGACATGATTTTCGAGGACAGCGCTCCAATTGACCGATGCAAGGGATTATTGCAGGCTTAATCTATGGCTCAACAGTGGAGGCCACAACAACGACCTAAAGTAGATCACCAGCCATTGATCATTAATGTGGTTGTCTGTATCGACCTGCTACATGGAGCGGAAAAACATTAGAATACTGTGGACTAGATTCAACTTGCTGGGCATAGTCAGTATCGTAAGAATAGGCCGGGTTGATCAATTGTCGCCTGCACACCTAGCTTATCCGGGCAGCTGCATCTCACAAATTGATGTCAAGTAGACAGAGTAGCAGTGGTGCTGAAACTGTGAGAGTTACTACTTGCCTTAACTGTACAACTCCATAGCTATTGATCAATGGGCACCTATGCAGCTACATAACACTCTTTAGCAACACGACCTTGCACCAATCTTAGAGTAGAGAGTCTGGGCAATATCTAGTGTAGATAACGTTGAGTATAGTTTAGCACTCAGAGAAGAAGGTCCAAGGTCATGCGGCTAAAGTTTGCTATGTAGGGGATTTAATTGAGAATTTATTTTTTACAAAATAAGGTTATTCATTCTTTGCAGGACTGCACCAACGCACAGTTAGCAACCGCCACAAAATCCATATGCTCCATAAGCATTTACGGATAACTTTCAACTGGGCGGTGGCAAATGAGTTAGGGTAATCATCAGGTGTATGGGCGTACCTGACTTGGCTGCGTCGATGCGGTGTGCTGCGAGCGATCTGTGCAGGATTTATTCTATAATCGTGAAATTCTACAAAGCTCCGAATCATTCTCTACCGATTGTTTCTGCAAGTGAGAAAACGTTTCAGAAAGTCGCGCAAAAAAGCCATGAACCATGGCGTTGTCAAGGCAGAATTGCAAAGCTAGCCGACCACTTGAACTGGGACCCGAGAAATCTACCAAATCCAAACTGCCGCGGTTAATAACGGTGCCATTGCCAACAAGACAGGACGATAGGATTCCAATTTTAAACAAGCGCAACACACACAAAAAAAGGGTACAACGTCGATGAAATCATTTTACAGATAATTCTGCTTCCGCGTGGAACTGCAGCTCTTTCGACGAGCTGCTGTCAGAAGTGACGAGAGGCTAATTTCGAGTGCAAGTTTAACTAAAAATCGATCCGAGATGCCATTCAGGTCCGGATCCATTAAGTGACAAGTGGACCTGAATAAAATTCTCTGTCGGTACTTCATCCTCAAAGAACACAAGGACACTGATCCTTTGAGAAGTCGAAACTGGTCATTTGCTTCAACTTTTAGGTTGCATACATAGATACACACATTGCTATTAAATCAAATTCTAGCTACTTCGAACATGGACAACTCAGATTCTACGCACCTGTTGTTGCTCGGGTTGTCGATCGATGGAGGAAGGGCGCGCGGTTGGCGAAACGAGGAGTCGTTAAGAGCAAGATCTAGCAAACTTACGAGGAGATGATCATTCCGTCACAAATGGAGAGGACTGGACAAAAACAACGTCGCAGACCAGACCTATTTACCGCACAAGCTGCATATGCACTCGATCTTGAAGTCAAACACAACTGAATGAATTGATACGACGATAATGAACAGATACAGATACAGATAGATGAACAGATACAACTGAATGAACGGATACGCCTTCCATCTTTCTAGTGGGGGAGAGCAACAAGGATACTGGTGGTAACCTCGCCGCTGAGTCCGGTAAGTTCTACCAGAAATTATAGTCGTGAATACTCTTTCTTGCGCCGTTCGATGGGAGTTTGAGCGAGATCCGAGGGACGCCTGCTGGTTACCGAAATATGAAATGGCCGCGGCGACATTTAAGTCAATGTTTTATTTTTCCAACCATTGCAGTAAATGGGGGAGTGCGGCTAGGCCCGAACTTCGAAATCTGTCGAAGTAATAATCTCCTCATCCGGACAATTCGGGAAAATAATGTGGTGCACTGACAAAGTCTCACTGCATCGCCGATGGTGTTTTATATTGTCTGTCTCCCTCGGGAATGAAGCCGTACAGACAACTTTTCATGTTTGAAAAAACGATTTCCCTCAAGTTAATTAAGGTGTCTCCCTCGGGAATAAAGCCGTACAGACAACTCTTCATGTTTGAAAAAACGTTTTCCCTCAAGTTAATTAAGGTGTCTCCCTCGGGAATGAAGCCGTACAGACAACTCTTCATGTTTGAAAAAACGTTTTCCCCGGTCAAGCACAGAGGCACAGATTCAGGATAACCTCAAAGGTTTCGACTCAATGTGGATGGTGAGATGTGTGTTAGGTACTAGGAATGGCATGCAGGTTAGATGGAACCTCCTGCCCCCGGCTGGAGTGATTCCGAACTGGCTTTAGTTACTTTTCGTTCCAATGTTTCCAGCGTCCTTCCCGCCCTAGACTTCGGTCTGATGAGGGTTGTATTCTTTTTCGTGCAATGAAGTCGTTCATTTGCTTTAAAAAAAAAAAATTAAAAAAACGTTTTCCCTCAAGTTAATTAAGGCGTACAGACAGTGTGACTCGGTCCTCCACCAGAGTTTAGACATTGACAACCCAATTATACCAATATGTAGCGCCGCTGATCGCGCCGGATCCAATACCCAGTCGCTGTCTGCAAACTGAGCCATGTGTATAGAGGGGTTGGATGATTGAAGTAGCACGCATCCCCTTTCTCTCGAACGTGACTTCCTTTGCTAGTAAGAGTGCGCTCAACTACGACGGTCGGTCAGCCTTACAGCTTAGTACATGCACTTCACCTTTTTCCTTGTCGTGACGACGTTGCTTTGCAATATTGACCTTAAACATTAACTTGTGTGTGGCCGATTTCTAACCTATGTCCCTTATGTCCTGTGGACCTAGGCTTATGGGTGGAATGAACTGACACTTTATTCACGCCGGCCCTGCTCCAGGGACTGGAGTTATTCTTCTTGTGTGGCCTATTTGCACTTGCAGCACTACCTTCAACACGACAGGGTATACTTGCCCTGTACCCCTGCTTCATTTAACGTTGTCCTATCTGGAAGTATGTGGATTAACGGAGTCTGGGTTGCCTGTACTTGGATTTGAAAATTTACTATATAGCCTGGTTGATTTGCTAAGATGACTTCCTCTTCATTTCTTTCTTGTCGATCAGTCGAGATCATACGCTGATCGAGCTGGACCGACCTCACCTAACAAGATATAACAAAGGGTGAACCTTGCCAATAGATTTCTACAAAATGCAGAGATGTGATATGTTGATTGTTGTTATGAATCCACAGAATATGTACATTATATCTTACAGTCTACAGACATGAGGTTAGGATCCGGAGAACTAGTGGATAATTTCCATGGTTTCTCTAATCGTTGGGTACTCTTTGTACCACTGAGGCCGGTACGCTAGCTGATTGTGTGCGGCGTTTTGCAGGAATCTCATCCGGCACCATCATGTCGTTCATTGTGAGCGAGGCGTCTGGCCCGGACGGAAGCATGACTTCGGGACTGAAGAGCGCGTGTCAGGAGTTTTGTGAGCAGCTCCCTTTCAAGGACAGACTCCCGACCGACGAAGAGCGCGAGCAGCTCAACAAAGACGCTGTCGCCCGCCTGTCGGCGAAGTACCCCGAGTACAACGTCATGGTGGTGTTGCCGGAGCACGAGCAGGACTTTCAGGGGTGTACCAGCATCGAGCTCACGTTTTTTTATGGCCTGGGGAGACAGATCGTTCGCATCTATGTGTTCAAGAGAGGGACATTTACTCTGCGTGGTGACGGCGGCTTCATCAATTGGGCCTTCGATGGGAAATATGAGAGGGACGACAAAACTGTCACCTTCTCCAATCGTACATGAGAAGTGAAATTTGGATACCTACGTATACAGTAAACAGAGGATATTGGTGAAAGGGCCTTATGCAACACAGCTACCAGCTGATTGTGCAAATAACAGTGCATTTTAATCCATCTTTGTGCTTGATGCAGAATCTCATTATATGAGTTCTTTTGTGCTCATTTCCTGCGAAGTACTCCTGACGTTCAACATTTCTTACTGACTAATACTTCTGGGGGTATCTGCAGTGTGCAAATAATGACCTTGAAATATAAAAGTGACGATTTATTTGCCCTGGAGTGAATGTAGGTGATCCATCTCCACATCATGCGGATCATGTTCAGCAGTAACTTAAACGGATGAGACCATCTTCGAAGGGGACCAGCTATGAACGGACAGAGCAGAAAGAGGTGTTCTGTCTGGCATAGCGGGGTCAATATCGTGATGAAACTTCAGACGGTGATACAAGGGAATCGAGAGAAAAGAGTTTGCTTGAAAACATGATAAAACAAAAAGAACAGTCTATGTTACACATAAAGAGCTTCCAAGGGAGTTTTTCATGAGCCGATGTTTTATAACGATACATCAAGCAAGGCGTGAAATTCTTTCTTCCTCAAATCTCAGGTTGTGCCGCGTTGTGCAGGAGACAACAGAACTCTTTAAAGTTCGAAACACCATTCTTATCTATGTCAGACGTCTTCATTATCGGATGCACAAGCTGTATCACAGCAGCTCATCAAACCCAGTCATTATCACAGATTCTATACTGAATTCTAAAAGAAAAATTTGAAATTATACAATTACTGGGAACTAAAGTTGCAAACAAACAGAACTTGGGGCTCTAGGTTATTTTAGTTACCTTGTTCAGTTGGGAGGACGACAGGTCTTTGCCGCATGCAACTCTCATAGTATCTGCAACCTCTTGGTGAGAAATTATCGCATCATGATGTGAGTCATGCACTAGTGCAAAACCCCTCTATAAACAACATCCTAAACAACATTAAGATGTTGTTTCAACCTTGTTTGGAGGGTGTGGTTGAAACAACATCCAAATGTTGTTTAGGATGTTAAAAATATGTTGTTTGAACGCCCATGTAGAAACAACATATTGGACAATGTTATTTCAGCACGGGATGAAACAACATTATGAGTGATGTTGTTTGAACGCCTCGATTGAATAACATTTCTCAAATGTCCCAAATTCAGCAAGAAATTGATGATTTCACAATGTTTCCGAACCATAGATTCCAAAGTGATATCAAATTGTTCAAATCAAGAAGATGTTGTCTGGCTATCAAAATTCTCAACTTAAGTACATTTTACAATTACTGGAGTAGATTTCATAGTGTTTCACAACACCGACTTCATCATGTCCAGATTGTGTTCATTTCAATCTACACACTACAACCGTAGATTTACCTGCACACTACAATCTAAAACTAAAGACTACTATCTACAACTACACACAACAATTGTAGATTCTAATCCATGTACACACATGGGCTCAAAATCTATCGCAAAAAAAATAACCTCAGACTAACTAAGCCTTGAGCTGATCAATCTCCTACACTAGGATATCATTTTTTCTCTCCACACCACTCTGTAGATCAAAACACAAAGAAGCAAGTCAAGACATTTACACATGAAAATTCTCACTAAATTCTCCTGGCAAGAGCGACGAATGGCTGCAGGTCTAGGTTGTAGAAGATTTTCCTTTGTACAGCCCACATCAGAAACAAAGAAGTTTTGTACACTCTCAAAAATACTCAAGATTCCACCCGAAAACCCTAGAGCACATTCCTGGCACATGCTACAAATGAGCCCAAGGATAGGAAAAAAATTTACCGTCGTAGACACAGGCTTCTTGCACATCACGAAAAGCAGCCTCCTCGACGATATTGCAAACCAAAAACTGCATTACGGCCTTGTCCCAATGTCACAAAAATTTCAAAAACCCTAAAACTTTGGCATGGTATGTTTGAAATAAGAAAAGCTTATATTCATGATACGACAGCTGCAATGTTAAAAAACACAACAGTGCACATTTACATGGGCATTTAAACAGCATTGACAAAGCAATTACAAGAGCATAATCACTTGTGCAAAAATAATTTTATGTCCTACATGTATACGGCAAGCAGAGCTCCTAGTGCCAGAACCGCCCGGATGAATAACAGCAATTGAAATGAAAACGAAAAAAATTGAATTACCTTGGAGACGCAACGTCCACATTTGGAGCACCGAATGGGAGCACTAAATGGGGTTCACATGACCACATCCATGCTTGATGGGACCTCCACTGCGATTCTTGACGGTCTGCACGAAATCCAGCTCACGAAACAGTCACGAAAAATTCTCCAAACCAACGACCTATGGGAATCGAAACCCTAAACCGACGCAAAGTGATCTCTGAGTCAAAACTGTGCATTTTCTTTGGAAAAGATAGGTGTAGGAGCGGGAATGCAATGCTTGGGACGAATGTTGGGAGAATTGAACTCTACACATCAGAAAACTCTTGTTGTTACAAAACCCTAACTGGCAAAAATCTGTGCCCCGGGGAATTTCAGTGTGGCTTGTTCTGAGATGCGCCCAATGGAGTCCGTTCAGAGCTCTAAGGCGACCACCACAGGGCTACAGTTAAGCAGCATGGTATTTGGGCAGCGTGGAAGGGTGATGGTGGGGTGAAGTCTCGTGTAGGGGAAGAGAGAGAGAGCACGGGAGTTACCACGTCAATGCACCAAACTATGAGAGTATGAGTTCACCGAACTCGCCGGGGTCGCTATCGCCCAACAACCACCTGGGTTGGAAGCAGTGCAGATCAGCGTCAGCTTCTTCCCCGCGGGCTCCTGCTGCATCGACAACCTCGGTGCGTATTGAAAATGGAGCCTGCCATCGCTCACCATGCTCGAGCTCAGCACCATTGTGCCGCTGGGGCTGCCGTTCATGTGCATGTTCTGGTCGGACTGGCCGTGGAACGAGTCCGTGCGCGCCATCTTCACCGGGCCGCCGCGCCGGTCCTCCAAGGCCGTCGCTGTTGGGCTTCGCTGCAGAGTATCGCGTATTTGAACTCCGGCGTCGCCTATTAGTCTTGCGAGGACCAAACCCTAAAATGCGAGGGCCAAACCCTAAAACGATCCTGAGCTGTCTGATCCTCGATCGATGGTGGGAGTAGCCTTAGGGTTGTGAAGGAGCCTCCGTTCTTATCTGTCGATGTTCTCGTGTTCCCCATCGTGTTCCCCATGAGTTCCCACAAGTTGGTCAAAACAACATTTTTTTAAACAATGTTGTTTCAACATTGGTGTTGAAACAACACACAACCAAATTTTGGTTGAAACAACATTTTTGTCCCAATGTTGTTTGAAGATAGATAGATAGATATAAACTCCGGTCCTCTTTCGAGGCCGGCGTGAATAAAGTGTCTGTTCGTGTTGACAATGAGCCAATGCCCACCGGACAAAGGTCCGTTGGTACAAGACTACTCACCTCTTTCGAGAATAGACACTTTAGTAACCAGAGATAAATACTGGTAACACTAGTAAAATGCGTTAAAATTAGAACTTGTGCGGATATAAATTGGTGTTTGTTTTATTGGTGGTCGCCAAGTCATGGTTCCAAGGTTGGTTGGAGAAGGGCGTTTATGTTACAATTGTGCGGTCCGGGTTCGATTCCCGTGGAGTCCGTCTGAGCGTTTATTGTGATATACATGACTTGGTGCTGCTAGTGAATTATTCATAGGCAGGAAAGTTTGTACCAACCAACCGGCCCCGTCCCATCTACCTGAGACAAGTGTGTACTGTGAGCTAAACAAACAAAAAACACAAAAAGAAATAAGTAGTGGTCTTAACCATTACCTTCCTTTTGTTTGTTTGTTTTGTTTTATTCAGTAATCTATTGGCAGTGGTTGGTTATTTTCTATTTTTCTTTTATGTAGAATAATTGATCCCGCATGATGTATAGCAATGGTGTTTATTTCTTTGAATGTGTGTTTAATGGCGTTTTCTGGTAATTTAAATCTTGTTTCGAGGAGTTTCATTGAGGGGATATGTGTTGTGCATCTAGCTCATGCCGTGATGACTATGAGTGTGTCAACTTTCCATCCTAAATTAATAATGTTGTTAATAAGTGGTTGGTATTTCTGATTTTTAATATCTATTGTTGTTTGTGGGAATCTGTCATTAGAATATGTAAATTCAATAAATTGAATTGTGAGGTTGTCTGATGGATGTGATGGTGGGTCATTTTTGTATGGGAGTCCTTTTACGCAAAGGATGTCTGGTTTGAGTCTAGCGTTGCAATGACATCTTTGTTGTTCACATGAGCATGGTAGCAGCCATGGGGGTACTGTGTTTTCTTGGGGGTTGTTGTTCAATGTTCCTGCGTTCATGAGGGTGTAACATCTAGATTTTTGTGATGAGAGGATTAATTTCCTTAGTTCCCAAACTGCTTTGTTGTGTCTTTTGACTCTAATGGCGTGAATATGGTGATGACTACATTTTAGAAGTGCGTGTAGCCATGTGTTTGCATCTGCAGAGTTACAGATTGAACATGTTATTGAGGGGAATCTTTCTCTACCAAAAAATAGTTGTTTTCTAGCATTACCCATGTATTGGCTAGTACGAAGTTTTAATGTAATTGTTTTTTGTGAGTCAGTACTTGTAGGATTAGACCAAAATGCATTGGATAGTTCGTTATCGATGTTTGGGTTCATGGTCCATTTGCTAATGTTGGGAAATTCGATTGCCATTTCTTCAAGGTTATTTTCTTGGTCGTATTTGGTTAGATATGTTTGGAGACATCTGACGGGGCCTTTATCTGGCCGTTTTATAGGTCCTGGCCATATATCTTTTTGAAAATAAAATGGTGTTGTATGTGCATATTCATATGAACTTATGGCTCTAAAGTATTCTTTTCTGGCCCCCATTTTTGCAAGTTTATCCGCTTGTTCGTTGCCTTCAATGTTGATATGTGCTTTGACTTTGTGGAATGTGGTGGGTTGAGTACGAGTTTTTAACATTTCTACCATGTCTGTTAGTATGGTTTTATCCGCGTGATTGTTGTGTGTGGTTGGGTATTTAATGTGTGTGTTTAGATTGTATAGGCAATTAAGGCAATCTGTAAATATATGCGTTGGTTCGTCTAGGTATTTAGTAGTGATTAATCTAAGTGTTCTATGGATAGCATTAGTTCAGCTCGGAAACATGTTTGTAGGCCTGGTAGTCTTGCTGATATTTGCATGTCAGCCTTTGTAGAGTTGTATATTCCATACCCGGCTTTTTATTTTTTCCAATGTCCGTCGGGAGCTTGTTCAGGAGGAAAGAAGGATCCATCAGTATAGTAGCTATGTTGTGGTTGGAATTTAGGTGTAGTGTTTGTCACAAAGTTTGGTAGAGGTGGCGTATTTAAAGTGGTTGTGTTGATGGAAGGCGGGTATATGAGTTTGTTCCATTTTTTATTTTTATTGACCGGTGTGTTGTGGGGGGTACTTGGAGCAATTTGTATGTGAGATTGTGGAATTTGTAGGTTTTCAATTGCTGCTTTTATTGTATTTATTTGGTATGGTGTACCAATGTTGTGATCTTGGTGATGAATGCATAGTACGCGGATTGCAAGGGGTTCTGTCTTTGGTTTATGGAGTTCTTGTGGGATTGTTGGTTCTTCATATGTGATGGAATCTGCGGCGAAGTGGACAATTATATGGGTGTTTGAAAAGGGCCCCGTGCGTGGGGAAATTTTTTGGTACCAATTTGTATCTGGTATTACCAATATAGTGATGGTATTTGGATCGGTTTTGGCTGCCAATCGTGCCCAGTGAATTGCTTGTTGGGCTGTTTCTTCATTATGTGGGTGGGCGTAGCCTATGCCTTTCCATTTGTATTGGAAGGCGGTACCGAGTGATCCAAAGACTTTATCTCTTGCAAAGGGAGAGTAAAATTCTGAAATTTGTGTGGAACATGTTATTGGTGAAGAGAAGTATGAGTGGGAAATATTAAAGGAGGTAGTAATAGAGTCCAAAATACTTGTTGGTAGAGTATGTTGTGTTGCTTTTAGTGGGTCTTTTCTGGGGATTTTATGGTTGTATCTTTGATAGAGCCATATTACTTCTTTTTCAAATGATTGTGTTTGCGGTACTAGGCCGTGTGAGCTATAAATTGCTTTGTTATATTGTTGCCATAGCCATTTTAGTCTTGTGGTTGGTATAGTGATAAGGTGTCTATCGGTATCTTCAAATAGGTGGGTTTGTTTGTTATTGATTTGTATGGTATCGTAATTGGAAATAATATCTTTTTCCGGGTTACATTCTTGAATGTGTATGTGTGCAAGCAGGGTGGATGTGGGTGGCAGGATGAATCTTGCATCTGTGCTTTGTTCAAGAGTGAAGTGTGTGTTAATAATTTTTTTGTAGTGATTGTGTTGTAGTTTTGTGTAGTATTCTGTTAGTAGTTCAATGTTGTGTGTAATGATTGGTTGGTTGAAGGGGAAGAGTTCTCTTTGTGGCATCCATTTGTTGTATGTATCGTTGTTTTGGAGAGTCCATTGACATAACACTACTAGAAAACTGTGACCAGAACAACAGAACCGTAACAGATTTTTGTTGGGGTACGCAGTGGCGGTCATGAATTGGCATGTTCCACAGATTTCTGTTCATGTGTGAGTGGAAGCAACAAAAATTCTGTTGTTTGAGATACACCCCTGGAGCAATGCCGATTGTTCTGGAGTTACTAATAGGGTGTGCTGACATGGCAAATAGAAACTTCCGTGCTGTGTTGGGAAACTTCCTGCAATTACAATGCCGTTCTTCATTTACTGATGGAATTTACTGTAGTTTTTTATCACAGTCGAAACTTCTGAAGTAGTAGCTCAATTATCACTTTACCTCGTTATGTGGTTGTAAATTATATTTTACCCCACCAAACGCTTCCGTTTTGTCACTTCAGTTCTGTGTCTCTAATTACCTCCCTTCAATTGATTGGAGATTCATACGCAATTATTTACCTAGTTTAAGTACATGTGAATTACGGTTGTAGGATTCTTTAATACTGCTTAATTACATATTTTTAATTGTTGGCATTCTATTATTCACCATTATATACTTGCGTTCCCATCAACACTATTACGAAAGCGAGCATAGTAATTACTGTGGATATTACACTGTTACGTTCCATAGTTTTTACATGTAGTAAATTTACTAAAACGTGAGGTCGGTATATAACCAACAAATTTACTAGGACCAGGGTCTACAAACTTACACCGTTATTGCATTCAACGGGACTGTATAACGTGGTAATTTTGTAACAATTCACACGATGTACACATTGTTCTGTGAACGTGCTACCTAATTCCAGTGTGCCAAACTTCCTGACATGCTAATACTGTCACACCATCATCCAGTGTCGCTGTTATGAATTCTACCTCCATATTATAATTGTTTAACTGCTCAGTTTTTGTCACCTTCATTGTACTACAGGTCCTTCGCATATCACATCATGTCCATACCAAACAGAATTGGGAGAAGCAGCCTCCACAGTGGTACCAAACATAAAAAAAAAAATCAAAAGCTTGCCCCTATTTTTTAACATGGTGCGTTGTCCTAGACTAACTAGGGGTCGTAGACTCCTAATATTGAATAAAAAATTCCAAAAAAAATCACCCAGACCGCCATAATGACAAAACCTGAAAATTGTCAGCTCCCCTTCTGGAGGTTGATTCACCCTCCCCACACCAAACATGTCTGTAAGTTTACTTACAGTCAGCATGCATCATTTCCCTTCATTTTAGTAAACGGTAAAAAAGTAGCATGTATAGCAAACAAACAGATCAGCTCCCCTTCTGGGAGTTGATTCACCCTCCCCACACCAAACATGCCTGTAAGTTTACTTACAATCAGCATGCATCATTTCCCTTCATTTTGGTAAACGGTAAAAAAGTAGCATGTATAGCAAACTAACAGATGAATGAAGTCATGTCAAACAGAACTATACATACAATGTCAATGTTGGTTGACTATTCTAAAAACTTTACGTCATAGATTATGTTTCAGACATGTTCAGGGTATTTACTAAAAATACCAATCATGCTTAGGTTTTATACCTACATTACATAAATGTACATTCTTTCAGTTACTGCTGTAGATAAATTCACACATATCCTCATCTGTCACTGTAAGCACTTCACTGTAACCCACGTGAACCTCTAAACGTCCACGCATTCAGTTTCAGGATGTTTGTTGGTCAAACCCAATTTCGATCTTCAATATGACTTTTGTTGCTAATACTCCAAACTACGAAAATGATAATTATTAGGCCAAGTTTGTACTCCATTTAACAAGTTCTTAATAATTCCAATTATTGAGTATTATATTGCTTTTGCAAGCTTTGAGGTCACGGTTTGAATTACACTGCATAGAAATCATAGGAATTCCAGATTCCGAATATCAAAATTGAAATAAACAGTTTCTATGGAAAAACATATCATGTGATTCTCCGTTGTAATTTGTACTTCCTCCCAAAAAACATACATTTTTTTAAAACTGTTTGTATTAACAATTACTTTCTCAAGTAGTTCACTTAAAATTTTGTTAAAAATGCCGTACTACATACTAAAATCTTAAAATTTCAAGACTGATTGGAAACATTCAATTCTATGCATGTAAAATATAACAAAATATACACTAATAAATACTGAATGATAACTTCATTAACTTCTATAGGTTCACTTTCCTACCCAGCTCACGTGCGTTTAAGGGATAAGGACTCTGAATAATCAAAGTTAATTGACTCCTCACACAAAAGTTATCTGCTGTTAAACACCACAGCATCGTACCTCACTCACTGATTTCACAATTGTTTTCATATATATTACGCAATCTGTAATGATCCATACAATTAGCTAGACACGTGAATAGTACTCACTATTATAAAAAATTAATAATCATTCGTTCTCATCTGAACTTTCTCCTACGTCCCTGTCAAATACCATGCCCTGTTCTTCTACCACATCGTTCAATACATGATTTAACCGAATGTTTCTACCTGAGGAGAGAGGGTTAGGGTTACCCTCGGGAATTATTTCTGGTACCCGGAGGCCGATATAATCTGCGTTTGCTCCCATGGCAAACATCTCCACTTCCTCCTCCTCTTGCATCTCGCTATCAATCCTTCGTCCTCGAACCTCCGTTCGTAATACTACCTTCCACCCTGGCTCATCTTCCTCATCTGAAAAAAACACTTGATCGCAATGTACAGGGAAAGCAAATGATTCGTACCCGTATGGTACTAGCGTGTTGAAATTTGCTATAGTGAATCCCCATTCATCTTTTTTCACTGTGGCTGTCCTTCCTCTATAATTTGCTTTCACCCAGTCACAAACCAAGAGAACTGTGCAATGACGTCCATAATTGAGCTCCACGATTTCTAGTATCTGCCCAATGTACTCCAAACTTGCTTCAACCATGTTTTCATCGCGCCTCCCTGCTCGACATGGTCTACGGAAAACCGCTGCAACCCCTGAGTCACAGGTTTTCGTCAAGCTCTCCTCTGCACTTTTGACACGGTAGTGGTACCCGTAAGAATACATGCTTTTGAATCTTTGGGCCTGTAATAATGGCGGTTTCGAGGAATCCTCCACGTCATCTGGAATCACAACTCCTTCATGTTTTCTGGCTTCAATCTCGTCAGCAAACCATTGAGCAAACGCCGGCATCTCCTCCAACTCCTCTGGAAAAGGTGCCCCTCGCCGCCCGTTCCTTCTTGGATGCCTTCTCCGGAACTCAGCTCTCGCATTAGACCTCTCAAGCCATAATTCCTCATATCTTCTGCAGCACCATGTACCCGTACACCACATTAAAATTTGATTCCTATTCAATGTAAACTTTATTGTACTCTCCTCAAATTCTCTACATGATTACAGTGTTTGCCTACTCCGTAAGTAACTAACAAAAGTACCATACCTGTAGGATATTATAATTTACTAACTTACTGCAAGACTGTCCATTCTGTATAGTAATCCACTAGGACAGTTTCATAGTGAATTTGATATTAAAAACTTATGTACTGAATGATTCAAATCTAATATTTTTTATTTCTAGACAACTGGTAGAATCACACTAATAAAAAAGGGTCTCGCAAAATATTTGAAACACTGTATTTCAATTACTACATCCCTCCAACGCTAATTTCATCGCGCCCAGTCTTCGATGTCACAAGAGTAGACCACCCTGTTAACATTCTTATATTCTACACTAACTAGTACTGTACATTGGGGTCATCTTGACATGATGGACACTTTTTTCCGATACATTGATTTACATTCAAGCAATTGCAATGTCATACATGTAAAGTGTCATGGGCCCATTACGTTTTTAAACAACTTAATTCCCAATACGTCGCTGAAAATCTCAAAATATTTTGGGAAACCAGACCAAATGATACAAACCTGCAGGTGCATTTCACTTTCACGCATGTCAGTGTCATCCCAAATCCATACTTCTAACCCATTGTTGTTATTCTGTCCAATCATTAGACGATGAAAACAGTGACGATCTTTTCATTGTCATCCATATTTGACATTTGCCATCCACTAAAAATAGCTTTAGGGTAGTTCACATTCATTATGTACCTTCGGTTTTAGATGTTCACAACTGGTTAACCCCTAAACGTCCCTTGGGAACCGTATATATGGTCACCGTATGTGGTGTATTTCATACTGTACTATGTACACAAACATGTCAACACATATACCATTGGATAGATAATTTGTCAATTACTGCATTCATTTGAATGTTGTTTCAGCATATGAATACAATTGTGCTCAAATACACAGATGTATAGGCTGATGTACGTGGCCACTGCGGCACTCTTAGACCTTTAAGGGTTAATATGGTATTCTGTACAATTACACAACTGGTTCATGTCAAGTTTCATTCCTGGTTGAACATGTGAAACCTTTTTCACTCTTTCTACAATAACACTACTCTATAAAAATAAACCACACCATCTTATACCTAGTATGTTTGAACAATATACCGTACATGAAGGCAAGGTCGGCATAATTTAATTCCCCAATAATATGCCGGAAAATATATAAATTTTATCAACTACTTTGTCGAATTCTACAACACTGAAGTCCACAAAACCTGTGGACAACATACACAGGAAACCGTGTGGCCACAAGTAAAATTCAATGTTGGTTATTAATAGCCGAATTTTTAATAATATTTTTTCGTAAGTGCCGACCCGTACTTTTTAAACTACTATTTCTTATTTCACATGAAAGCGCTGACCCAGCCTTCCTTCTACGGTAATATATATTTCCGTGTTACTGCGGGCTCAGGGTCTACAGTCACACAGAAACCCTGCAAAATGGTTCAGGAAAACTTTAACAAAAAAAAAAAGGCTACCCTACTGTCGTCGTATACGTTGACATTTACATTTTCTGTTCTTACATAAACTTCCACGTACACCTTACCCTGGCATAAGATTCTGTAGTCTTAGTTACCTCTGCCTTTCCCTGACAGATTAATGTGGTCTATCTGACATAATTTCATATTCCCAAAAATATGACGATGTTTGAGACTCTTCATCACACCAGTAGCTATGAGGGAATGTGACATCACTCAATAGTAATCAACCATGGTAAACATGATCTGTAATCACTCCTGAATCACAATTCAACAATGTTCTATTATTATGTATGTCATCAAATAGTTCATTTAAATACAAATCACTCCTCACTCAACAAATATATGTGGATGAGACAGAAAGGCACCCATGTTGAAGACTCCTGAATTTTATGGGGTTCCCTGTGCGCGTTTCCCTTTCACACTCAGTTTTCCCACCATTTCTCAATAATAGATACTTCATAAATTTTAATTTCACAGTCACATTGGTCAACTTTACACCGGTGATTAATCACAATTAGCAGCTTGAAGAATTAGTGGAATGAGTGACAGTCGCAGGTAAATGACATTGTAAATACCACATTCATGTATCTCTGACAACATCATACCATTTTCAGAGGCTTCGTGGTTCCCACGGATCCCACCAGAATGTATTCAGCCTTCCACATCCATGAATGCCACATATGTAATTAAAGATATTGCTTAGAATAAAAAAAAGAGATGAAGATCAAACTTACACTCTGTAAGGTGCTACGTGTTCAGAATTGTCCAACACGAACTCATGCATTGCACTCCGTAGTTCTTCAGAAAGCAACTTTGGTTTCGGTTTACCCTCCAAAATTTCGTCAATCATAGAGGGCTCTTCTTTGTCGTCCCACACCCGCCGCGTGGTTATGTTGTACTCTGACATGTACTCCGTAATGAAACCGAGAGCTTGTTCAACCTGATACCCTTGTGCAATACTTCCCTCCGGTTTTGCAAGATTCCTCACAAAACCCTTCACTGATTTGAAGAATCGTTCGTATGGATACATCCACCTGGTATGGACAGGTCCGCACAAAAACAGCTCTTGCACTAGATGGTACGGCAGATGCGACATTATGTCGAAAAATGTAGGGGGCATCTCCTTTTCAAGCATACACATAGTCTCCGCACAGTCATCAAGCATTTGCTCTCTCTCTGCTCCATTAACTGTCTTTCCACAAAGTTTTCGGAAAACCCTGCTCAACCGAATGATTGCGCCAGCAAGCGCCTTATTTGAAACTTTCCGAAAACACAACGGCAAGATTTGTTGCATCAAAACATGATAGTCATGTGACTTCAGACCACTTAGCTTTCCTTTGCTGATTTTGGTGTGGAGGGCTGCAACATAATTTGTGGGAGTTCTCAAATTTTTCAAGACCCGCAACACTCGTGCTTTATCTTCAGCATTAAGCACATACGATGCATCTGGCATGTAAAATCGATCGCTGTTAGGACCTGTTGGTTGGAGATGAAGATGGGGTCTGATGCCGCGTGCTTGCATGTCCGCCCTAACTGCTGGGCTGTCCTTCTCCCCAAATGCTGTTCTCAGAATGTTCTCTGATAGATTTTTTTCACAATGCATCACGTCGAGGACGTGACGCACAGGTAGGTCCTGTACATTTCAGAACTTTGTCAGTGACATGGACAAATAAAAGGCTACTCATTGTTTCTCAGTACACATGTATATTATTTTACTCAGTATTTGGTATATTCACATAGGCACAAAGTTCATGACACCTCTGGCATTAAACATCTGCCTCTCTGTATGTCTGCCTTTCACAAAGGTGTCTGACGAAAATCAATAACCTTTAATTTATGAAAATAGCCATACTTTACAATCTGTCCCTCAAAGTAACCGTACCGTATGGCCAGAAGTCCCTTTTCCAACATTTCAATCGCATCGTTCAGACATACTCTCCAGAAGTTACAGGTATGTATTCATACAGTTACTATCCACTTTGACTCCATGACAGCAGTAAAATGTTTATGTGCAACATTTACGTAACTGTTTACTTAACTAAAACGTATTTTCTTAAATCCGGCTGAATTATAATCCATCGAATATTACACAATTTCCTCTTAAGCATGTGATAGTTATGTAATGTTAGGCAGGAAATTTACCTTTGTCTTGTTCTTTCGTATTTATTATCTCAACATGTTATGAAAACATAGCTACGCTGTGCTATTTCCCTATTCAATTTATATCTCCACTGCAGTCTCTGTGGCACCTATATCCAAACCTTAGACGCAGAGTAGATTAAGATTGATTTAATCGATTCGACACTTCTCTACCACCCAAATCTATCTTAGTTGTTTTGCAATGTGTATATCTTGTATTCCACATTGACTGACTATGATAGGATATTATGATTCCGGAAAATTTTAAAACATGTGGTTTATGTAAATTACCATTCTTATGTCAAAAAAAGATACTTTAGTGATGCTCTTTCAATACATGTAGAATCCAAGTTTAAAAAACATACCATCTCGTACGGCATGTCATTCCAATGTCACTACATTTTCAACATACTTGAGTTTATTGAATTTCTGATTTTTAATTGAGATTCAGTAGACATCCTCGAAAAAGGGTTCTCCACATTTAATTGTATTCTATGATGAATCCAATACTACAGTTGTCATAGTCACCCTCACACTTTACATATTTTCTTTGCTCATCAACTGCATTTCCGGATTTCAATTAAGATTTCGTAGTGAAAATTGGATAATAGTGCTAATCTGGTACATTAAAGGAGGTAACCCCTAAGTGCCCTATCCAGCATATTATGCTTGTTTTTGGGTCAAAATTTCAGAGAATCTATTGCTTCAACTTTATTGTAATTGCTGTGTTCTGTAGATGTTTAAGTTAAGTTGTAATACATCTTTTGACCGTTGGGATTGGAGAATGGAGTTCATTTTAAGCTTTTCCACGGTTGAGACATATGAAATTTGAATGTCCAAAATACAAAGGCCTTTCTCAGAGTGCTCTAATCATAGGTCTCTTTTATTCTATTCATTTCTGGTTTTTTACTACTTGAAAAATAACTTTATGTACCTTAAGAACAAAATTGTGTAAAAAGTTTGACAAAAAATATATGTATTTTGAATTTTCCTCTTATTTACATAATTTAATTTGAAAATATTCAATAGATCTTCCAACTATGTTGAAATTTTTGTCATACCTTCACAAGGCTAATGACTATCAATGAAACATTATAAATCCTCCAATTTCATATATGAAGAATGCAAAATGTAGTGATTTGACTTTTACAAAATGGGTGAGGTCATTTACATGTTAATGTGGCAGAGTATTAATAAATCCAAGAATTAGTTACCTACTGTTGTTAGTAATTGCATTGTTCTACTGTACATTTCTCAGATGACTTGCCATTTCATTTTGCAGTTACTGTCCAGGTATTACTTCTCCCCTTAGTGACCTTACTGTCCTCTGTAATTCCTTCCTAGAACTGGTTTTGTAAAGCATGCACACAGTGGGACTCTCTCATTCATCAGAAGTAGTGTCCCCTGAACTAGACATGCTGATTACGTCTTCAGTGAAACAAGAGACCTGTGTGTACTATTTACCTTCCAGTATGGGAGGTCGAATAGGATACTCCTCCTTTTCACACCATGCAACTTGACCGGGTCGTCAATTGAATTTTCAGTGCCCCCCTCTGCAATGAAAGTTTCTCTTTCCATTCCCCATCGCAAAACTTCCTCTCCAGTTGGTCTCTCGGGTGTACGGTCCACTTCTTCGTGATTGTTGAATGCGGATTTTGCCTGGCGGAATCTGTGCTCTGTACATAGGTTACGTCTACCTCCTAGATAGATCATTTTGTTCAAAAGTGGGGCATACTCTGCACAAGTTAAAGGGCCACACAATGGACATCCCTTGTAGCCATGAACTTGCTGGCCTGATAAAAGTCCATACGCTGGGAAGTCATTAACGGTCCAAATTAACATCCCTCGAAGCGTGAATCATCTACTTCCCTCTGGCATTGACATGTTTATCGCAGGGACACCGTGCCACAGTTTCAACATGTCACGAACTATGGGAGCTAAAAAGACATCTATATTTTCAGCTGTCGGAGATTTTGGGCCAGGAATTAGTAAAGCAAGGGATAGGAAGAATTTTTTCGTTAATAGCCAAGGTGGTAGATTGTAAATGGTTATCAACAACACCCAAGTTGAGTGCTTGATTGCATTATTCTTGTAGGGAATAATGCCATCTCCCACTAGTCCTAGACGAAGATTTGTATGAACACTGGCAAACTCTGGTTCGTTACGATCTATGGCTTTCCATTGTGTACTGTCAGCTACCGACCGCATTAATTGCCCGTTAGACCTATGGGAATCATACCAAGTCATGTGTTTGGCCACTTCAGGACACTTAAACATTCGTTGTAGATGCTTAATAATATCGAAATACCTAGCTACACGCTGAGGAACGTTATTGGACCCTGGAATGTATCTTTGTTCATGGCATGTTGGACATTCCTGTAGGCCTGCGTTTTCCCCTTGGTACAATACGTGCCCATCAGGACAGCAATGCACTTGATCATGCTTCAATCCTAACTTCATAAGCAACGATTTCACCTCGTAGGCTGTCCTTGGAAATTTGTTGGATGTCGGCAGTAAGTCTGCAGCAATCCACGTTAAAAGAGCGTCCAAAAAAGTGTGTGGAACCGAGTATAGGGTGCAAAGCGAAAATAGGACAATGGCGCATTGTAACCGGTTCTGGGAGCTTCCTTCGTACACAGTTTCAGTGGACTCCCGAATCATATGTTGCAGGTTCGCCTCATCGTAATGCCCTTCAACCTCAGCAAAGTCAGCATCCATACCTGCCTCGTGGCCTCCGTTACTGCTGGTGTTGTGAATCTCGTCTATTCTGGCAAACGCATCTCTAGCCATGTTTTCGACATCCACTGCCGTCCGTTCTGGCCAGGTGAATTCTTCTTGTCGATGACGGTGTCTATGTCGCCTGTAATGTTCCCCATGTCGTTGTCGCACCGGAGCAGGACCTCTAACATTTTCACCATTCACTGTCTGTAATTTGGAAGTACAAGGCAATATAAGTGAAAGATCACTATGAAAAATTCAAGTTCCAAACAATCAGTCACAGTTGTAAATGGTGTATTGTACTCGGACATTTGTCACAACACATCTACATACTTAGTGCACATATTTCTAACTTCATTTAAATACTTCTCTGATTATAATTTCCGTACACAAACTGTAAGAAACCATAGAGAGGAAAATCAAAATCAAGTCCATGATCATACCATGATTGGATATATGAGGTACGGATCCCGACCATACAGAGTATGGTGCCTCGCCACAGTCTCTACTTTCTTGATAAGCGCTCCTCTGCAGCGGTTGCATGCACAAGGGTACTCCGGCAATCCCAATCTCTGAGATAAGGAACGCTCAATGTGGTATGCCGCACACAACCTGCGACGCATGGTGCACGGTCTGGAAGCATTTTTTTTCATACAGTTTTGTCAGAATAACTTTGAAATGTAAGAGAATAAAATTGCAGCCACAATTCCCCATTACTGCTTTATTGATCTCGTGAATTCATATTCAGAACATCAGAGAATGAATCATTTCCACATATATGTTGTTGCTCATATAAACGGTACACCAATGCATTGTACAGAAGCTAACAGCAGTTATAGATCGCATCAGGGAGTCTAGACTCGGTACCTGGGTTTCGGGAAATAAGAGTTATGGGTATGATGCAGGCCAGAAATAAAGAGACAGTCATTCATAACATACATTATATGTCTTAGTGAAATACCATTGTGTTATTCATTATTTCTAACGAATATATCTTATTTTACTGCTGTGTCACCAAGACCCATGTTAAAGACTGCCCTGCAGTGCCTTGCTTCTGACACAGCACACCTCTTAAAATATACATAATTCAGGGACTTGATTTTCATGCAGAATATTTCAAACGATTAATTTTGTGACACACTATTCATTCATCACGGTCAATGTAAAACACCTCTGACCCGGTGTCTATCAATATAGTATTTTTTATCGAGAACTGTGGGGTGTGTACATTGCTTGTCATAAACCGCACAAGAGTTCGTTCTGTTCGTGTTGTGTTGAATATGCAACATGTATTTTTAACACATTTTCATAACAGATCATGTGGCTTCCTGTCAGAGACCACATATTTCATTACCATTGGCTTGTGAGAAACAGAAGTATGGATTGTAAACAGTGAACATGTTTGCAGTCTCACCTTTTTTGCTGTCAATGCGGCTTTATAGATTTGAAATTAATTTTGCAAACGTAGTAGAGAGTGTATGTTGCTATCGTGAGGGTTGCAGAAATGTGCCCCGACCGTTCCACAATCTCGGTTGCTGGCTTCACGTTTTTGATGAGGACGCCCTAAACCACATTTAGTATACCAAGCAATCCATTCAATATGGTGAACACATTCATTAAGCTTGTATGACCTATTGTAGGACAAAAGAAATTATAAAGAAGTTCGGAGTGCCAGGTTCTAAGAGACTGTCTACTTGATTTAATATTCAGGACGTCCTGAAATACGGTTCTATGTACAGCGTGAAATTTCTCTACAATTTGAACGTATAATATAAATCTCATGTCAACGTCAAAATGAGAAAGCCAATGTTAACAGCAAGTGCACAATGAGGAACGTTTGAATACATGTCACAACCACAAATACATAACAAAAGGGAATACATACCTGCACTCTTGAAGAATCACTGCAACTGTTCTTTATCTTCTAGATTATTGAACATGCACTGCTACATTTCTGAACAATACAAAAAATACACAGATGTCATCATCGATTGGTATAACAAACATGACAACACACAAACGTAAATTCCCACATACATTTTGTGCACAAGTACTCATTCACAAAATAAACCTGTAGAAATGTGCTCTAATTATATATGTGAAATGCTAATACATTGAAACATTACACAATCTGATGACATGGGGTCTACGAAGCTAAATCCTGCATGTCCTTAGAGATGCCTTCTAATATTACTTCTGTCATCGCTTGTAGTCGTTCTGTGATCGCTAGTAGTTCTTATGTGTTCCGTAGAATTAATTCTGAGCGAAGCAACATATCTGCACGTGTCTTCTTAGTTTCCATTATTTTTCTACGCTTTGTACTGGACCCATGTGCGGACCCTTCTATTGGCAGTAAACTAAATAAAGTACGTAGGCTCGCAGTTGGCCTTGCATGTTTCCTGGACTTGGAAACGCCAGCATCCACAGTGCCATCAGGTACCACGTCATGGACACGGTCTACATCCACAGTTGTATCAGAACAGATACCTTTGATAAAACAATCAGGCTTGGAGTCCATGTCGATGGAATTTGTTCGGCTCTGCTAAGTGTCTTTCCTTTTATTTGTCCACGATTACAGGTAATTTGACGCCAATATTTTGGAAACCTGCCAAACATAGAATCAAATTCCTACTAAGCAATTTACAGACTGAATGCTGGAAAATGATATTATGAAGTGACGCAGATTTACTTTTGGCAGATTTTTCTGAGTAATGTAATCTTGTATAGTACCTTAGAATGCTCTGACGTGTAGGGAATTACCATATTCTGTGATTTCCTACACTTGAGAGAGATCCAGCTAACTATCTCCATGATATACGAAATCTTTGGAGAATCACATCGTAACATATCATGACTACATGTACTGACAAAATCACAAAGAAAGTGACCTAACCTCGTGAAGACGCTGTCGTCGAAACAGTTGAAGGAGTGCGTCCAGAAGTTGGAGGCGTCGAGCGATCTCCGGAGTGTTCTCTCTGCACATGAAAACATGTAATTTTGAATGCCTAAAAATTGTCGCAAAAACTTCGATTGCAAGAATTTGTCTGAGTGCTACAAACAAAGTTTATGTTGAATTTACAAAATTACGTCGTCTACAATGTTTACCCCTACTAGCTAACTATTATTTAACCCTACTATCATAAACCGACCAGTGGAATTCTAGAATGCAGACCACCTAAAGTTTTACTATTGCAAAAAGTTACCAAATTCTGAATTAAAATAACAAGAACAGCAGATTTATGGAAACCTATATGAAAAAAATCATACAAAGGGTGCGGACTGATTGAAGTTAAAACTGTATGATAGTTTAGACTGAATTTCAATTCAGGATTAGACGTAAACAAATATCAGGACATCACATCAGTCCCTAAGACCCCATCACTCATACCTTTGGAGCGAAAAGAACAAGACTGCTTGCCTTCCGTCATAAGTACTCTGTCATTCACTATGCATTGAATACACAGCCAGAATATCAAAGCGTATATCTCACTTAATTGTGTGCGTCACTACGTGAAGAGCTTCAATTCAACTTACTTGAACAGTATGACAGAAATTGAGACGATGACAGAGAAGTACTGCACGCTTCACCTTTCTGCGTAGCAGTGCGCGAGAGATTAGCTTCTACACTTACAGCTGCTGCGTGATACAGAATTGCAGTCGTCCTTGACAGAAAAAAAGTGGTCATTCGTTAGGGAGCGGCGTAGCACTTACAGCGTTTTTCCGCCGCAACGTGCAAAGTGACATCCGATATCACAGCTGATCGTGCACCATCTGACCTGCCAACCTGACCAGAAATTTCAACAATGCCAATTCCCTCCGATTATGAAGTGTATCGGTTGGAAACCATCTCCAATAACCATAACCGGCTGCAAAACGAACTACACCACAAGGACTCTGTGTGAGTGGCTCTTACCTCTGTCTCTCCATGTTGTAGAAGAAGTGCATGTGGACAGGCTTTGCGAGTTCTGAGGAGGCGCCGCAACAAAAACGTAAATGCGCTCCATGTAGGTCGGGGAAAGGAGTTTCATGCCGTCTTTCAATGCGGAAATATAGTGTCTTTACCTCAGAGATTTTGTACTCACGCAGACGGGTTACTAGTTTACAGAAGTGGGGTAACCGCCATTGTATGCAGAAAGGGCGTGGTGAACTTAGACGGATTGTACTGCACCTCTAAAATCTCTACAGTTGTAACGGAGTGAAATCTAAAATTGGCCCCATAGATATCCAATTCACTATTACATCTCTCCTAATTTAGTGCTGTGATGGAAGCACTACCGCAGAACATTCAAAGAACTGCCGCAGTGGTGCCAGTGACACAATTTCTCATGCTGCATGGTAATTGGCATTGAGTTGAGTGCCTTTTGGAAAACCTAAAGTCATACCTTGGATGATTATCATCCTGATAGAACAACGTAGATGAGGGTTGTCTTCTAGACAACTGGACGTTGTTGCCCCCTGTTCCTTCTATTGTGTTTCTTGCATGCGAGTGTAGTTGCTGCATTTCTACGCACTGAGGGCGTCCTCTAAGTTGCCCGCTTTGATCTTGTGAGACTACTCCATTTAACAAGTTCCGTAAATGCACGTGTAGATACGAGCAACTAAACAAAAAAGCTTTACAAGATGCGGAGTTGTACGCAAAAACGGGACGGATCCGGACTCCGTCGCCTCCACCTGAGAGCGAGGAGGAGTTAGAGATTGTAGATCTTCTAAGCGACTCTGATGTGATTGTTGAAGAAGAACAGAACAAGAAGAGTTTAGGCAAGGGTCGATGTGGTGAAGAACCCACTGGAACTGTAGTCATTGCACAGCCAGAGGAAAATCTAGAACCGCTGAGGGAGTCGCATTTACTCGTTTGTGAGGAGGAAGAACCTCAGAACAACGACGTCAGTGCTGAAGTTGAAAAGGAGGCTGTTGCAACCCCATCAGTGTCTACGGATACTGTCCACAGCACGGACTCTGATTTCGTACCAGGGGAAACCGAACCGGAGTCCGAAGGCGGGAGTACGTCTTCCTCGGCAGAGCACGTGAACACAGAGGACGAAGGAACGGAAGAAGGCTCATCGGAGGACTGCGCGTCAAAGAGAACAGTGAAAATTGAGGAGCCGGTAAGTTCGAGGGTCTTCAGTGCTGTACAATTTTTAATTTGTTATACATATGCATCTCTCGAAAACATATACCAATTTCAGTACTAGATCCCAAATCAGTCTACATTGTCGGTGTTTTCAATGTCTGGAACTGGGTTATCATAAAAACAAAAGAGGAAGCAGGGTTTTATGCGTGAACCTGTATATGCATGTTTGTATACTAATTCATGTATATTTTCATGTGCCAGAGAAAGCCATTGAAACCAGCTGAAAGTAGAGGGAGAGGAATACTACTGTCTTCTTTGAGCAAGGTAATAATTCCCAAGCACTCCGTATGTATCCATTTAATATGATGTCTACATTGTCGGTGTTTTCAATGTCTAGAACTGGGTTATAATAAAAACAAAAATGGAAGCAGGGTTTTATGCGTGAACCTGTATGTGCATGTTTGTATACTAATTCATGTTTATTTTCATGTGCCAGAGAGAGCCATTGAAGCCAGCTGAAAGTAGAGGGAGAGGAATACTACTGTCTTCTTTGCGCAAGGTAATAATTCCCAATGACTCCGTATGTATCCATTTAATATGAATGCTTTACAGGCTACAAGGGTCACTGAAGTTGAAATGGTGTACACAGGGAGGAAAAAATACAATGAAGAAAACTCTGAAAGAGAAGGACATTCCCAGCCATGGTTTGGGAAAAAAACCAAGGCTGATGGCGTCGCAGCAGATTGTGAAGGATGACCAATTGGGAGAGGCCAGTAACAAGGCAAAGGGACGTGAGAAGGGTAAGGCGAAGGAAGCTGTTAGTGGGAAGGGGAAAAAGAAGACCAAGGCTGTGCGGACTGCAACCGCGGATGTGGTGTTAGGGAAGTCAAAACTTGCTATACCAGATCCCGAAGAGATGCGGCGGAAGAGGATAGAAGATGCAGTTGCGTGTGGACGGGTCATGAAAACTATATCAACTCCTGCTACACGCCAGTCATGTCCAACCACTTTAGAAGGGGAGTCATCTGAAGAAAATATTCAAGCGGAATTGGAGAGAGGTGATCTTAATGTGGATTCTGAGTCCCCAACGCCACTAGAAATTTTTCCAGAGGCATTTGCAGGTTTGATAATAATATCTTCTACTCCCATGTTTTTTTTCTGTGTGCTTCTTTTTTCATTTATGACAATAATTTGGATATATAAACCAGTTATTCCTACAGAGGGAACATAATTACTGTGTTGGGGTGAACATAAAGAATACATGGGAAGATAACTGGAATAAATGAACCGACTGCCGGTTTTGCAGGTGACGACATGGACAGGCAAGCAGAGGACTGGTTGGACATCTCTGGTAACAAAACCAATCAAGCACATTCAGGTCAACGACCTGGGAAGGAGAAATATCAAGATGCATCAGAGAAAGCAAGAGAGTCTTCTAAGGGGGACCAGCTGAAGGGAAAGAGGAAAACTGTGGATGCAGAATTCGTGAATGCAATTAGTTCTGATCACTCGGATCCAAGAGAAAGAGCTCGGAAATATAGACGATCAAAGAACAGCCCCTCCCCAACAAAACAGAAGGAACAGGTCAGTGATTCGTACAAATGTAAAACAAGTGCATGACCGACCTGTCATTCTAGCGTGTTTGTGTGGAGAAACGGTTACATAATAGAGGCTTACATGTGGAGTGTTGTAATGTATGTGGTTTGGTTTTTGTGACAAGGGAATGTTCATTATGTTTTATTCTGTGTAGAGGAAGAAGGCTATTCAAATGGAAGGAGGTGCATCACCTGGCTACGGACGACGAGCTCATCATAGCCGAGCAATGGACTGGCGGGCTAGAAGTCTTGAGGATTATTACTCGAAGTCCTTGCGGTATCGTCATTCAAGGAGCCCTCGCCGTAGTAGATCCAGGAGCCCGGGGCCTCGCAAACACAATCACCATGAACACAGGAGTGCACATGCTCCTGAGGCTTCCAAATGGCATTCATCCCCTGACCATGGTGTTCGTGGTGAGTACCAAGTACTCATACATATATATAGAGCGGATGATTGACTTCTGTATTAAAAGTCTATGTTGATAAATGAAGTGTTCGAAAAGTTAATACTGTTACACGATGGATGTTGTGAGCACAGATGATCTCGGTTATAGACGACCTCGCTCAAAGGAGAGAAGACATCGGAGAAGACACAGTGTCTCCTCATCAGAGAGTGGATCATTTCATCGCAGATCTGGTGAGCATAGTCGCATGCATCACCGCGGGAGTCACAGGCGGAGCCCCAGAAGTTCGCCATCCAGATCACCGACCATGCAATACGGCCGATCGCATTATGATGACAGAAGGGAACATACTGGAAGTGCACTGGTGAAATTGGAGAACAACGCAACGGTGTCTCCTGCATTTGAGAGGAAGCAGCGTCGCTACAAGCAGGCCGCTCGCGAGGCCGATTCTGCAAGGCGGGAGAAAGATGGAAAGAAGCCTTTCTACATTACGCTAGACAAAGCTGGCATTCCTTACGGTGCCGGCAGACCGATGTGGATGCAGGAAATCTTGAAATTGGCTGTGGGACTGGATCCATCGTGTACCTATATAAAGAAGCAAACATATGAAGATGTTACCCTTTTCAAAGAGCGCTTAAACCAAAACTTTGAGTACTCGGGAGAATTGAATGAGGCACACCTGAAAAGTTTGATGGGTAGGGCAGTGACAAGGAAAAGGGCAGCGCTCATTCGCCTGATTAGAGAAGGTGGAAAGCAGCCAGTTCACATTGATACTGCAGTATGGCAGCGTCTCATCAAATTGGAGGGAAGCGAGCAATGGGAACAAAAATCTCAACAAGGACGCAACGCCAATGCAAGCAGAAAAACCATAAACCGAACGGGTAACAGAGGACTCAATGGTGTAAGAGAAAAACTGCGAAAAATGTTCGGGAGGTCCCCGGACCCTGATGAAGTTTTAAGAGAAGCACAGCGTCCAAAAGGGTCAAATGAGAAGAAGGCGAAGAAGAGAACAGTTTCAGAAGAATTTGATGACATAGCGGACGAGCATTCAACAGGGGAGGACAGTCGCAAACAATTGGAATACAAAGCAGAGTACGCAGGAGAGAGCGACGACGGAGGTGGCCACAAATCACAACTCACAAATGTGCGTGAACTTGACCAAGTTGGCTAACGTATCAAAAAACCCATGATGTATCTATGTGTCATGTACGAGTCATGAAGGCTAGTGTGGATGTGCGTGGGATAGACTGCACTGAGAGGTAGTTTTGGGATATATTCTTGAACACACTAGTGCAATTGGTACTTTGGAAATGAGGAACGGCAGATGTGATAACTAATGGCATATGGCTCTTGCATTTACAATGTAGTACTGCAAAGGATGGAGGAATTGAGACTGTGTGTAGAGAGAATGTTTGTCAGTGAACAGCAGACAATATGTAGAGCAGTGAGTTCGGTATGTGAATTGCTGGCAAACAATACGGTGGCACCTGTCACAGAAGTGATATGTATGTAATAGCAGTCTGTGGAAAATGGAAAATGCAGTAAAAAATGTAGTATGCTTGTTGTTATAAACGATCCATAGTGCAAATTTTTTAATGACATCCACGTTGTTATTGATAAGTGAAGGAGAAATATTTTACTGAATTGAATGATTTATGTGATATGTAATAGCGAGGTGCAAGATCTTCACGAGCGAACCGGAAGAATAAAAACAATGATAACAGCGGAGAAGCATTCTGCAATGACAATGTCAGTGATCAGAGACTACAGAATTTATCCAAAGACGAAAAAATAAGGAAGTTACAAGCAGAGTTGGAATCTCTGAAGGGTGCACAAGGGATTGGATCGTCTTCTCAGAAGATCATGGATTCCTAGTCACCTGTGTCGAAGCTGAGAACTGCTTCGAAAGGGTCCAAGCAGGTAAGTAAACATCACTAGCATATACTGAACTGAAGCATTGAAAAGCGTGATGACTGTATTGTATACTTTGGGATTGTGCATGCATAGCTAAACCGACTGGTGTGATGTTGCATGACAGGCCTGGAATGGGAAATAGCAAGAGGACTAAACCATACGGATAGGGTGTTATGAAGAGCGTAATTGACCAAGGATGACGACCATGTCAGAGGCACATTGGATGGTTCACATGGGCAACTTATATAGTGATAATAGTGCATCGTAATCGATATGCAGTGTTGACTATTGAAGGTTTCTTGTTTGTTTTTAAAATCCTACATAGTACCGGAGTGTAGTGTACAGAGATTCTGTCTTTGAGAGATAGGGACGGACAGAGTAACTACACAGTGGAGGAGGATTTTGTTAGTTGTTGATGAAGTTGAAATGGACACGTAATAGACTAAGCACAGAGTTCATGTCAGACATACAGTTTTGGGCTATTGCAGGATATCTGTGCATAATGACGTGAAACATTAGTATTGCTGCTGACGAAGATGGTAATGCTGACTTTGGTGTTCAAATATTAAAATTGCAACTATTGTGATGTAGCAGTCGCCTCATGCAGTCATAAGAGTCAGTGTAGATCCAAGAAGAAATCTGGTAGTGGAAGTATAATGATGATAGAAATGTGAAGTATCAATCGGAATATTTCTTCCAATTTGTATAGATAGTTTGATAAGGAGGGGAATTGTGCGGTACTGGTCCTACTGTCATGTGTCTCCTCCAGTGTGATTTTTTTCAAAATCATTTTCTGTGTGATAAAAAGTCCGTCTTTAGCAACATGTGTTTAGTTGCATCTCTGGTGCCTATAACTACCTCTAATGTTAGGAGTTCTATAGGGTTTTTTTTCTTACAAATGTATAGTTATCCGAAAACGCATTTTTTTGGGAGGGGATACAAATATCATGCCATTACCCAGGAATGGTAAGAACAGATTAGAAATGTTTGGATTGTGAAATGTTTGTGATATGTGTGTGCATAAAGCTGGGATTGGGATTGTGGGCAGTGCCGGTGGGACAAGGGTCATGCAGGCGCGGGGAAATTTCATACGCCATTGTGTAATGAGCAGGACAGGTGCAACATGTAGGAAGCCCTTGTGCAATGAGCACAACAGGTATGTGCTGAAAGTAATATAATTTCTGAATTGTTATCCGGAAACCTTGTACACAATGTTTATAATGTTTGTATGAAATGACGACAATTTTAAAAATACCAGGGGCACACATGATCATGCAAATGCACACCATGTGAGTGAAAAATATATTTTTAAGTGCACATAATGTTGTATACCACAGCAGGATATAACTGCGCTATACATAGCTATAGTGTGTTTGTTGTTGTCCTAGACAGAGGCGGTCAAATTATAACAAATGAAATGATAGATAAATAAGGGTATAGGGTGACGAATAACGTGACGTAGGGGACGTATTGGGATAGGGAATGGCATGTGACATATGTCAGTACCATAATGTGGAAGGTGAAATAAGTAGACAAACGTCAATAGTATGTTTTGAAGAACACAATCCGTGATCAAAGGAAAATACATGCAAGCAATGTTGGAAATAGTATCAATGAATGGGTGCGCTGTGTAGCACTGTACAAGCAGGAGGTACACCCCAGAGCTTGTTTTTTTTCATACAGGACTTCTTGTTAGGCTGCGTCCGATAAATGTGTGGCATTCTCTTTGTGTTTGACGAGGTTGAATGTGGATTCAAGAAATAATATAGGACATTATCCGCTACAGCTGAGTACCTTCATTTGGTGTTTTAATGATTGCAGAGGGTCTACATGACGACTTCATCTATACTACGATAAGCTCTTAAATGGCGCTGTGAGTGCCTCTGACCAAAAAATCCTAGTGATATATAGCATTGTTATTGTACATGTGACCCAACGGTGTGCATTAAGTAGGCCTCTTATTATCGATTACAAGAAACAGTTGGACAATGGCTTACATAGAATCAGTTTACCTCGGTCATGGAATATTTGTGCACAGAAATATTGAGAGTACTGTGATGTCGGAATGGGTATGAATTAAAAATTAATGAATGTATGACCTTGCATCCTGGGGTAACATTACCCATTGATAATACAGTGATGTGGGACACAATTTCAATTCTTAAGCAGTGATAAATGAAACTGGAAGAAGCAAAGGTAAAGCAAGTGCAGTATATGATGTTCGAAATAAAAAATTGAGTGGTAGTTGGTTGAATGAAATAGCAAAATGTACTTTGATCATCAAAATATGTACGTTTAGCCCTTTATCTGTATGTGTATGTACATGTAATATGTTGGACTCTCGTAACTGTACAGGCCTGTAGTAAAAGACAGTGTGATGTTAAGGACGAGAAAGGAGCAACACCCCCAGGTACGGCTTCACGAGGCTTATTGAATAACAACAATATGTCATGGGTGTAGTAGGATTCGTTTGCAGATGTGAAGTCATAGAAGGAATGTTTGATTTTTTTCGTTCGAAGTACATCTTTATATCCGTTCTCTGTGAATGTGTTAACATAGGCATGGAGACATGGAATATGTATTTGTAAAAGAAAATAATTTTTATGAATGACTCGGGCAGTGGATAGCATGGGAGTCCATTTACTCTGGCATGGTTCTGTAATAACAAACTCACAGAAGAATGTAAGGTAGACGACCTGTTTCCGATCACGTTAAGCAATTCAGCATACTTCCGGTGGAGTAACGAATAGGCAAATAATTTTTCAGTGTAGGGAGATAGATTTGAAGAAGGGTACATATTTTTGAACAAATTTTGGGGCAATATTCAATTTACTACAAATTGTCAAAGTCAAGATTGTCTCCAACCCGTTCTCGCAATATAGGTTGACATATTTCCAAGAACTATAAAACTAGATTTCGAGAGCGCATGATATCATACTAACTCGGCCACAAGTTTCCATTCTTGGCGCCAACCATTCCATATTAAGAAGAAACATGTGTTTGTCACCGTTTACAAATGAATTCAAAAATAATGTAGGCCTATTCACGAAAATAGGTCGCCCTATACTGCATGATTGGGGGCCTGATCGGAAACAGGTCGTCTACCTTAGTCCACTTTGACGCCCACCGTTCATAAAATGCCTAAAAATATGAATCTTACGCGCGATATATGCAATGTGCAGACCCATCCGAGGACAACAGTGGATCAATAAAATATGAAGAACGGCATACGAAAGGTATGGTTTTCTTAAACTTCATATATGAGTTATGTTTGTTGCTTGTAGCCACCAGTATCGCGTCAATGGATTTGCATTGAATAATAAACAAGCAGAATGTAACTGAAAATCCGCTGGTGTGATGTGATAATCAATTAGCAAAACCTAAACACGAGCAGAATTGTTGAGCGTAAGTAATTGAACATAATAAGTGCTGCTTTCAGGAGAACTGCTGACAGTTGGCTGTACAAATGAAATCTCATAGTTTGACATGTTATTATTTGCCATAACAATGATGAACCCTGAACATTTAAAGGACGGAGGGTAAAGAGTCGATCATGCACTTCAAGAAGGTGTAAGTTAAACCAAATTTCACTGATCGGACCTCCAGAAATGTCAGAGAGTCTAAATTCCAATAGTACGATTTACACAGTATTGGACTGGATCTTAATCGGGCAGTATGGCACAATGCGGACCCTAAGCAGTGTAAGATTGTATGATATGTGCAGGGTCAGATGAAGCGGTCAGCGACGCAGAACATAGATATGCGTATGTACAGAAATAGAGAATGCTTACAGACGAGTATTGTAGCATACAGAATTGACAGCACTTTCATGTAGCTGGAAGTATACGTATAACTTAGGTCATATGAAATCGCAAAATTCAAAGGCAGGCACGGGAGGGAATCGTGTGCACAATAATCTGTGAAGTGGAGGTCGTCAGTACATATTCCCACAGACGGCGATGATGGAGCAGCCAGAGTGGGTGTGATTGGAGTTGAACAAAGACAGCAGGACCGCAGGATTAAATTCAAATATAGGCACTACAGTTTGTGATTCACTTCCATTTACTGCTATGAATTCAAATAGGAAATAAAAAAGGTTTTTACAAACCAGTCAAAGCATTACATGTGTGCGATGTGTCCTTAATATCCGGCTGTATAAACTACTACAGTGAAAAACTTCACCCAATCACAAGCGAAACAAAAATCGCTTTTCCAGAAGACGATGTAATTGCAACCGTAGGATATGTTAAATTTAGAATTACGGAAGTGCAAATTACGGTAACTATTTATACTACTCTGGTAAATCAAATCGGTGAAAAGGATTATGTAAATTGTTGCAAGTAAGTTTTAGTCCTGTAGATTAAACTGACGTGGCTAGTAGCTGCCAACTGTATTTTTTGTAAACCAATAAGTGTCCCAGTTGGCGGGCCACGGAGGATGTAGAAGCCAGCAGAAATGACCGGCCCAACAGATTTCTCTCAACAGATAACTGTTGCAAAATGACCTCCTCAACGCGTCCGCGGACACAGAAACCCTCAACTGTTTTCTGTTACAATTCTGTCACGGCGGTCACAGTTTTTCTAGTAGTGTAAGTATGTTATATATTTTTTTGTTATTTTATATTTATCTTTTGAGGTATTTGTTTTGTGGTCTAATATTATGTTGATGAGAAATCTTAGTGGGTTGTTTTTGACGTTGGGGGGTGGGTTTGGGTGGAGGTGTTGATGTGGGGCTGGGAGTTGAGGTGGGTTATCTGATGCTCTAGGTAGTAAATTTTGATTGTTTGTGATATATCTTGGTTTTAGCGTCCGGGCGGGAGGGTGTCGTGCACATGGGTGTGGGCAATTTGGTGTGCAGCTTGGATAGCAAAACAATTGTTCAACTATTTTAAGTGCGCTTTTTTCTAATTTGGTTGGTGTTTTGTAGTATGTTTTGAAGTTTTCTGGTGTCATAAGGGTTGTTCCGTTGGGAAGGGTGATGTGTTTTATTTCGTAAATGTTATGGATTAGTAATTTATGTAAAAGTTTGAGTGATAATTCGGGGGTGAGATATGGAAGTTCATTTGATTGTGCTCGCCATTCTCGTTCCAATTCTGTCATATGTAGTTGGAAATTTTCATTTGTACTTTTGAGGTGAATTCCTCCAGCGTTTTTAATAGAAATAATGTACGTATGGTTGGTGAATTAATGCAATCATATTTTGTGATTCTTGAGATTTCTTCCGCACCTCCATATTTAGCTAATATGTGGTGTATAAGTCCTTTGTATATTATACCGAGCCTCCCCGGGTCGTTAAGTGCGTTTCGAAGTTGTTCACCAATGCATCGTAAGTATGCGTTTTTTAGTGAGAAAGCTTCAAGACCAAAGAGTTCGTGAGGTAATTGGGTTATTACATTTGCTATACATTTTGGTAGTCCACATATTATTTTTTGGATTCCAATGATTTTTTTGTCCAATTTTTTGATGGTTGGTAGAGAGTATGGTACTGCATAAAAACTGTATGCAATACCTGCTCTAATGACGGTGTCAACCATGCTAATTTTTTGTTTGATTGTGGCAGGACAATTGGATAGTTGTTTGCATTGGTCTATTATTTTGTTTGTGGTGATGTGTATTTGGAGTTTCCATTTTAGTGAAGGTACTAGTTGAATGCCTAAGTATACGTAGGGTTCATTTTGATGTAAGACCGGTATTGGTTGATTTCTGTAAGATATGTTTTGGTTTTGAATATGGATTTTAAAGGTTTCAGGTTTAGTTTTGGATTTATTAGGACATCTTGTAATGGCACATTTTTGTACTCCTAAGGCCATTCCTGCCCGTTCACAGTATTTTTCTAGTTTTTCTAGTTGGATTTGTAATGATTGGAGGTTGTTTGAGATAGCTGCTAGATCGTCTGCATATGCTGCTGAGCTAATGGATAGTTTGGATGTACCAAATGTGTATCCGTTTTTTCCTCTATGTAGCCACCGTAGTAGTGGTTCTAAGAATATGAGGAATAAATATGGGCTTAGTGTGTCTCCTTGGATGGTGCCTCTTTGTATCGGTATTGGTTTTGTTTTTCCGAAGTGTTCGCCGGTAAATATAGTGGTGGATTGTGAATATATATTTCCAACTAGCATTACTGCATCTTCCGGGTAACCAAGGTCCTTCATTATGGCAAGTAGTCTTGTGTGGTCTAGGGAGCCGAATGCATTTTTAAAATCTATGTATAGTAAGTATATATTTTGGTTTATAAATCTTGCATCTTCTAGAGCTGCAATAAGGAGTTGGAGTTGTCTGGATGTGCTTCTTTCTGCTCTAAATCCTTCTTGGCTATCATGAAGTATTTGATGTTTTTCACCGTATGCTGATAGTATTAATGTTAGAGTACTAGTGAAGAGTTTGTAAATTGTGTTTGCTAATGCAATGGGTCTATGGTTGGGTAATTGTGAAGGGTCGCCCTTTTTGTATAGTAGTATGGTTAGGCTAGTTTTCCACGAGGCTAGTATTTGTTTTTGTTTGTAGCAATGAGTGAAGAATCGAAAGAGCAGTTTATGAAAGCTTTCAGGCATGTTTTTTAATATTGAATTTGGAATTTTGTCTGGACCCGGTGTTTTGTTGTTGGCTAAGTGTTTTAGACATATGTTGTATGTTTCTTGGTCTAGGTATTCGTGTAATGGAGTTCCTGGATTTCCCCTTTTATCTATGACAAATCCATCTAGATCATGCCATGGGTATTGTCTAACTCCACATATACATTGTGGTGGGTGCTCTGGTTGGTAATAACATGTTGGGACTGTGGGTCTGTTGCTAATTGATTGTTATGTGTAAATTTCATTTGCTATGTCTTCTGGGTTGGTTAGTATATTATTGTTTCTATCTATGATGCAGTCTAGTGGTGGTACTTCTTGGTTTTTGAAGACTTTCTTATTTACTTTCTTTGGGCTTTTTTCATATAGTTGTCTATATTTTGATATGGCTTTTTTGATACAATCTTGGGTTTATTTTGTAGTAATTTTACGGGCTTGTATGTTTGCGGTTTTAGCCAGTTCTGCTAATGTTTTAATCCATTCCTGTTGGTCATGTTCTTGATTTGGCGGAGGGGGAATGAACACGAAATTCGCTATTTTCGCACTTGGCCAAGTGCGGTCATTTCGGGGCCCCATTGTGCCAAAAAATTCAGAAATCAAATTTTTTTATTTAGAAAGGGTGTGATTTTTGTCTATGGTGAAAAGTGCAGTGCATTGCAATTAATCAAATATATTACGGATTTTCAATAATAAATATGTGAATTTCATACAATTTTTTAATTTTGCAAAGTGTCTTTCATAAAACCCCTTCAAAAGTGCAATAAATATCCAACATTTTACTATCTTTCAACCGTATTTTCCCCATTCCCCTCGTATTACAATCACATACAATCCGCAATACATTTTCGTACAACGACATCATTACTCCACATATCCACGTATCCACATAAAGTATGGATCCACATATAAATAAATATATATATATATATATATATATATATATATATATATATATATAAATAAAAAATTCAAATGATAAAGAAGTACAAGTCGGCCATCTGAAGTGCAACCAATAGCACTAATCCACACTGTCTAAAAAAGCTACCACTCGAAGGGGAACTGGGTCTCTGGAATCTTCTCAGATGACTGTGTTCCGTCGTCCCGACCCTCCTCACTAGCTACACGCTGTTCCTCCAACCTCGCACGA
Organism: Pohlia nutans; assembly: GCA_022496805.1. Classification (NCBI taxonomy): domain Eukaryota; kingdom Viridiplantae; phylum Streptophyta; class Bryopsida; order Bryales; family Mniaceae; genus Pohlia; species Pohlia nutans. The sequence continues at coordinate 19,204,172 of CM040099.1, read as the reverse complement.
ACATCTGAAGGGGTCTCGGGATCTGTATACTCCAAAGCTTGAGCCACCATGGCATTGACCATCGGAGATGACACCTGGTGCACAGGCGACGCTTCCTCCATGATAGACGCCGCCTGCTCAAACGTATACTGCCCTCCAATCCCGTGACGCCTGTATCTAACTCCATCAACGTCATAGTAGAATCCGTCCGCTGCAAGTGTCATATCTCGGTCTGGTAGGGCCCAATGAAACGGACGTGGGGTGGAATCAATATCCACAACTACTCCTGGTGTTGGCAACACCTCAGATCCACCCGCATCCAGCCCTGATCGTGGCAACACCTCCATGTCACGCGAGACTAATGAATCCGGTACTGGAATCGCTCCTGATGGACGGAGAGGAGATGTAGATACACCTGCTGATCTTGAGAATGTCACCTCGTGCCCCAAAGACTTTGCAAGTATCTCTGCAACTTCTTCAGGACGGATGCTCAAGTCCCCCGTCTCCATAGTCCCTCCCTCCTCCATGGTCCCATCAACCTCCAGGAACTGTAGTGCATCTCCTCGTGCACCTGAAGCTCCAGTGGCGTCCTGCCCCTCTGAAGAGTATACGATATGTGCAGAACTCTCTACACCAACAACTGGCTGGGGACTCAGTCCTGCAACAACCTCATACCTTGGACTCAACCCCGTGATACTGTCGTCCTGTCTCACGCTCCGAGTTGTGTCCTCGTGAGTCCTCTCTCTGTCTGATGTGTCCCTAGAGCCTAACGACACCTCCACATGTCGTACAGTATCTGCACTGCGCTGTATAGCAGAAGGCTCCCCCTCAGAACCCTCACATGCCCCACTGTCTACACCGTCCATCAATCTTGTGCTCCCACGTGTAGGCCTCACTGTAGAAAGGCCCGCAGTAGCCCACGGCTGAGTAGCAGCACCAGATGGCCAATCCATATCACACCCGTACATCTCTGCGCATGCATTCCTCAAAAATGTAGTACGTGTGCTCGAGCTGTCAAGGACAATGATCTGGCTACCCACAAAATCGCCCTGCAGTATGTCTGGTATGGCCGTGGTGATGCCAACAACCACGAGACCCCACTTCTCCGGCAAATACATCTGCACAAGCCTCTGCAACTCTGTCGGAGACCTCTCCAATGGATCCGCTGTACACGGTGCTCTGGCCTCAGTCTAGGAGTCCATGAACACAGTAGGAAGCTCCCCGTCCCCTTTCGAACATTCTGAGATGCCCTGGACCCGCTAGCATGCACCAACACGACTGCCACACTTCCAATAGCCTGTACTGCTCGCTCCACTCTCCCCTTGTGCCTCAGATCATGCTCATATCCGCTGATCGCACCTGACTCAAACACCCACACTCCTCCAAAACACCGGCTCTCCTCTGGTACGTGCAACGTGTTGCGCAGCCGCTCCCCAAAAAAATGACGTTCCACTTGTAAATACCCGTCATCCACCTCTGCAACCTCTCCATCACATGTGCATAATCGTCATCTCCCCAAGCCTTGTCCTCCCCCTGTGATGATCCCCGTCTGCAATCAATAATCCATAAGCATGGTTCCCCAAGCTCCAGGTGCTCCTCCGTGAAAAATCCCCTCGACCTGGCCTCGGAAGCATTCTCAAAGCATGGCCTCCCCTCCTGATGGGTAAACGAAACTGCCAGTCCCATCGCGCTGCTCCGAGATCTCCAACATCTCGGGCATGCCCTCGGTATCCACGACCACCGGTCGCTATGTCCGTGTAGTGTTGTCTGATCAATGGAGGTATGAGGGGATCCAATTTCTCCAACGCTCCCACCGCACGGACCAATGGACTAGCCCAAGCTTTCTTCATATCCGTCTCGATATTCTCTCCAAGCTCCTGCAAGACCTCCCCATGTTCCCCTCCATATCGTCCCACTAGAATGACAAAGAACTCCTCCATCGTCGGTACCGGGCGCTCTCGGTCCTTCACTATCAACCACCTCAACGCATTCCGTACCGCCTCCCTCCGCTGCATCCGATCAGCCACCCACGCCAAAGTCTCCTTCGGTGGATTGGGGCTGTTGTTGCCGTTGAAGTAGTACTTCTGCGTAGCCCGGCTCCCTCCCTGCACTGGCTGTGCTGCTAAGTCCTTCGCTACCCGGAGATACTGCCCAGCTGGAATCCTCGACAATGGTCTGAGCCAGTTCTTCTCCATCCTCTTCCGCCCCGCTCGCACGTCCACGGTGACATCCAAACTGTGTTTGGATGCATAATCCCTCCATTTCTTCTCGTCCTCCTTGCTGAACCACAAGAACCCGCTCTCGTAATCCGAACACACCTGCAATACTGCCTCATAGCACTCTTCGTCTCTGTGCCATGCATGACGGGTATGGTCTACCATCTGCTTTGACAATGTCGCCAAGCTCACCTTGTTGTCCTTCATGCTTGTAGTCAGATGCAGTGCACTCGCGGCCATCATCAACGCCAGACCCCGCCGCTCATCGTCCTCTTGCTCATACTGATCCGGTCTTCCACACGCAATCCATATAGCCCGGAGCTTCATGAGGTCCTCCACCATCGTGGTGTAGAACTGTCTCTCGAACTCCTTGGCATTGATCCTCATTGAAGCATCGATGTACAAATGCGGATCCTTGTACACCACAAACTTGGCCTTCCGTACTGCAAACACCTCACGGTACTCCTCCTCTGATAGTAACCCCGCATCACACTCGATCTTCGCCTCCATGCAAGCCTGAACAATGTGCTGCCCATCCACTGGCTCCCAAATGATGTTGTTCTCCAACCAATTTGCCCTAGAACCAAGAACTCCATATCCAGACACTGCCTCCGCATAGTGCAAATACGCAGCCTCAAACTCCCGAACTGCATTATCCTCCGAGAATGGCACTTCCCTCCTTCGGCTCTCACCGTGCGACCCCGTACCCTCCACAATGTATCTGATGGGCCTCAAAGTCAACGGACTGATCAACTCTTTGTCTTTCCCCCTCAACCGTCGATACATGTCCATCACCCTCTTTCCAGTCAACACGCGGTGGTTCGTCTCAGGATTCTCCACTGCACGGATGTTCTGCACTGGGACATTAAATATCGCATCCGCTCCCCAAATGTAACCCGCCCAAAGCTCATCCTCCTTCGGAAACACCAACCTCCTCCTCCGTGTCATGCCTCGACGTGCACCCTCCACAATCTCCTCCTCTGACGAAGCATCATCAATATCATCAGCCTCGTCCTCTGCACCTGCCTGCAATGGTGGTGTCACAGCCCTTGACACTCGTTGTAGCCTCCTCCTCTTCCTTTGTGGTGCAGACGCCTGCGGTACAGGATAGGGCTCCGGAACCAAATCATCCACATTGACAGGGTGCTCCCACTGTAGGCAGTCCTGTCTTGCGCTATGCCACTGGCACCCAATCCACATTGACAGGAGCCGCAAGCACCCTATACAAGGGGTCGGTACTCTCTGGAATAGGTGGAGGCTGCTCCACTGCAGCCTCCAAGGGGGCACGCTCCCTCAACAAGTCATACGCCTGATGCTCTAGAAACTGGCGCCTCGCAAGGAGCATCTCCTCGGGGCCCAATGGCATACACTTCATAACAGAAGCCTCACGTGCCATCCTCAACTCCTCTGGAATGGCCTCCCACTCCCTCTGCAACGAACGCACCATCTTCATCGCGGGAACACGATCAAGCAGGTTGTGCGGGACCTGTGCCATTATCAACTCCCTCTCCAACCTGTACTTCATCGGAGTCGGGTCTTCGCTCTCCACCTGAATGAAAAAAAATCCATTCGGCGACGAGGTACTACACAGCACCACACCAATCACCCTCCCGAGTGCTGTCCAGAACCTACCCGGCATCACCGGAAAATCAGTCATCCACAGTATGGGCATCAATGGGTCCTCGCTCGTAACCCACCAACCATGCTCCCTATACTCGGATACCACATTAGGCGCCATGGTAATAAGTCTAAAAGCCTGCATAAAAGAGTAGCGTATCAGCAATCCAGACATCGATATTCAAAATAAACTTGCAATTACATATTACGATTCAATCCCAACAATGGCAATGTCCCCACGGAGACCCCGTCATTGCAAAAATAAATATTTAGTCCACTTGAGCGCACCAATAGGGGCCCCCAAGTGTTCTAGGAATCCCCGTGGGGCCGCCGTGGGGACCCCGGGGTCGACCCCTAGGCCCATGTGGTCCTAACCGTGCCCCGTGGGCACCAAATGCAATTTCAGCCCACTTGGGGGCCCCAAAAGGGGCCCCCAAATATTCTAGGAATCCCCGTGGGGCCCCCAGAGTCGACCCCTAGGCCCATGTGGTCCTAACCGTTCCCCGTGGGCACCAAATGCAAAATCAGCCCACTTGGGGGCCCCAAACGGCGCCCCCAAGTGTTCTAGGAGCTCCCGTGGGGCCCCCGGGGTTGACCCCTAGCACCATGCCATCCTAGCGGTGCCCCTCAAGCCTAGATGCCCATTCAGCGCCTGAACTGGTCGATAAAATAATGGTTTAGTGAGAAACGTTTACCTCAAAGTCTTGAATTCGTGGTTGAAGCTCTTAGACTCTGCAGATGGAACTCCCACACGAACGAATTAATGCTCCCTTCGAAATTCCTGTCACGAATCGAAACGAACATGAAAAGAAAATTAGTTGAGAAAGAGTGAATTTTTTAAATGAAGTGCTTTCGTGAGTTGTTCATCATATATATCACAAGAACCCTTCATTCTTCTCATAACAACGATGCAGAGCTGACCATAGTATGTGTTAGAGAGCTTAAGTGAAATACTGGGTTTTTTTGAAGTTTTTTGCAAAAAATTGAACGCAATCTGATGTTATAGAGAAAGGAGAAAGTGTAAGAGGGTCGGAGGGTTGGAGAGAGAAACTTGCCTAAGCCAAAAAATGGGCAAAGAGGGTGCGCGGCCGCGCACCCTCTTCTATTTGTGTATGTGTCCAAGAGAGGCCAGCCCAATGGGCTGGCCTCCTTTGTTTGTGCCAAAAAAAAAAAAAAACAATGGGTTGGCCGCCCTTGGAGTGGGCCAGCTGGCCAGCTGGCTGGGCAAAGCCGGCGGCCAGCCAGCCGGTCGGGGCCAGCTAGCCAGCCGGCGGCGGCCAGCTTGCCTGCGGGCGGCGGACCAGCCAGCTGGTTGGCCCAGCTGGCGGGGCCGGCCAGGATTTTTTATTTTTTTTTATTTTTTTGCTTTTTTTTTTTCTCCTTTTTTTTTCTTCTTTTTTTTCTTCTTTTTTTTCTTCTTTTTTTTCTTCTTTTTTTTTTTCTTCTTTTTTTTCTTTCTTTTTCATTCTTCCTTTTTCTTCTGTTTGTTCTTGCTTTTTCTTTCTTCCTTTTTCGTTTTTACCTTCCTTTTTCCTTTTTTTCCTTTTTCCTTTTTTTGGTTTGTTTTTTTTTCATTTTTTGTTTTTTATAACAGTTCTTTTGTTTTTTGGGTTTTGGTTTTCTTCCTTTTCTTTTTTTTTTGTTTTTGATGTTTTTTGGTCTTTAGGTTTTTATGTTTTTTGGTTTTTTTGGTTTTATTTTTTCTGAATTTTTGTGTTTTTGTTTTTCTGTGTTTTTCTTTTTATTTGTTGTTTCTTTCTTTCTTTTAGTTCTTCTCTGTTTTTGTTTTTTTGTTTTCTGTTTTTGTGGTTTTTCGTTTTTTTTGGTCTTTTGATTTTTGGCTTTTTTTTGTTTTTGGTGTTTTTTTGTTTTTGCTTTATTGTTTTCCCGTTTTTGGTTTAATTGTTTTGTTTTTTTCTTTGCATTCTTTGTTTCTTTCTTTCCGTTTGTTCTTTTGTTCATTTTTGGTTTTTTTTAATGGTAATCTTTAAAATAAATTTCAAGCATCTATTTTGTTACATTACAAATAGTATATTGATGAAATACGTTGTGATAGGTTGAAATGTATATCTCTAAGTGTAGTAATTTGTGGAGATCTGTTGATTGCATAATTGTATGAGGTGCCTTCTTTAAGTGCAGTTTTGATTCATTTTCAACTAAGATCTTAGAAGTTTTTGATGAATAACTAGAACATGAAATGAGGCATAATAATTTCAGAAATCATCCTATTTCTCATCGGTTCAAACTTGCGTGAAGCTATTATCTCATAAAATCTACAGAATAAATCATCGTTGTTATTGAATTAACAGTCTATTCCATTTCCTTTTGATTTGTGAAAGGTATATATATGGGAGGATTTATTCAGCACTAGTGGAGTACTGATAAGCGGGGTGTAGGAGCTTTCTACAACGAATCCAAGACTTCTTGGTAAGACTTTATACCTAAACTATTGCATTAACCCCTAAAGGCCCTTAAAAGCCAAAATGGCTTTTTGCTGTTTCGGGCAGCTTAGATGGAAGGTATTTTTTAAGAATTTTAGACTATAATTTGGCGTGGGCGTGGTCATACATACAAGGTGTGTGGGGTAAAAATTACAAAGTCAAATTCGGGTTTTATATTTTTTTTATTGAAATTTTTGGTTTCAAGCCCAATTGGGGCAGAAAAAAACTTTTTATTATAATCATTTTTTCAATTTTTTTTTTGAGACATGCTCTTCACCACATTTAGGCTCAGAATTTGAAGTGACCCATGTTGAATATTTTCTTGGCTTGACAAGGGCAGCCTCCAAAATAAAGAATAGCAACCTCCAAGGTTTTTTGTAATTTCACATCCATTTCTTTCGAAATTTGTCAGAATTTGAGATTTTGAAATTTTTAAAAATAATTTCAACTAAAATTTATAAAATCATAGAGGTACCTAATCACCGTTCATTTTTTCCAAAAATCAAATACAATTAATGTGATGCATGTTTCACCAAATTGCCATTCTTATACCTACTTCCGGAAATTAATTTGGATGAAGGTTTGAAACGCGTAATGAGTCTCTAAAATTTTGCATGAGCGTACCCAACTTAGTTATCTACATGGAAAAAAATTTGAGCAAAATGTTTGGAGTAACAATCTTCAAGTCCCCCTTTGCACTATGGAGACAATGCCTCCCAAGCAATGCCCTGAAAAACTTTTGCACAAACTTTGGATGTTATGATCTTGCAAATGATAAACATCCAACGGTCAATTTTTGAAACAGTAGCTATGAATAGGCTTAGGTAAAAGATCTTACGGTTGGAATACTAAAAGAAGTAAATAAACTTGGTTCACATCCCCGGGAGTACATAGAGGTAGAAAATCGCAGTTTTGAGGTTTCAAGCTCCCAAAAACACAAGGAAATTTAGGGGTTAACATTTAATTAATGTTGTCATCAATAGCGGCTTGTACTATGGCAAATTACAAGTGTACTTCGACGGGGGCCCCATACAAGCCCTAGGAACAGTTGGGTTTCTATTTGGGGCCCCCTAGTGGGCTCATTTTAAACTCCTAAACGTACAAAGGTGTCTCCAGATTTGACAATTTGAGAAAAGTCATCATAAAGTACTATATGGAATAATATTTTACGATTGATGTATGAATGATAGTTTTAGATTTTGAATTGAATATTCCATCCGTATGGTGAGGTTAACCAATGCTATCTCAAATATTTTATTCTAAACTTTAAAAGTGAGAATTCTAAATTCCTTATAAAATTGATTGTAAGCAACATATTAACAAATTTTTAAGTAGAAGTTGTTGGAATGGATGAATTCATTTTAACAAATTTAACAAATTTTTAAGTAGAAGTTGTGGGCTGATTTTGCATTTGGGCCCCGAGGAGCACCGCTAGGATCGCATGGCGCTAGGTGTCAACCCCGGGGGCCCCAGAGGGTCTCCTAGAACACTTCGGGGCCCCGTTTGGGGCCCCCTAGTGCGCTAAATTGCCATTTGGGCCCCGAGGGGCACCGCTAGGAGCGCATGTCGGTATGGGTCAACCTCGGGGGCCCCACGGGGGCTCCTAGAACACTTGGGGGCCCTATTTGGGGCCCTCAAGTGGACTGAATTAGCATTTGGGCCCCGAGGGACATCGCTAAGACCGCATGGGGCCTGGGGTCAAGCCCAGGGACACTCGGATTAAGAGTTCTCACCGTTCCAAACAAAAAATACATAACAAAACATAACAAAACAATTGTACTTTATGTATAGATCGTAGTTAATAGCAGCGTTATCAATAAGCTATTATAAATGTTTGTTATACTGAGTACGGATTGTAAATGTGGTGAACAGAGATACGGATGACGATGGATTCGAGTGCCTTTGGAAGCCCTGTTGCTTTATAAAACGTTGTAGGAGGTGTGGACAGACCGGGACCTAGTGTAGGAGAGCGACCCACTGGGCGTCCCGTTCGCATGAGTTTGTTCCAAGAGGTACGAACACACTGTACTCAGATGGAGACACAACAGAGGAATGAGACGGTACAACTACTATCGACTGGAGGAAGCGTTGTGGGATTCGGAGTGGTTGATAGTTCTTTCAAACGTGGGATGGAACTGAATCAGGTGAAATTGTTTCCATGTGAAGTTGCTGTACGTGTCTCACGTGTTGTAGACGAAATGTTCTGGACTGGAGAGGTAGTCGGGGAACATCTTGGACAATGTTTGGACGTAGTCATACGTTGGCAGAGGTCACTGTTGCGGGTTGTCCAAAGCAATGAACAGCCTCCACCTTCATCTGGTAGGGGACAAAATTTCTCGTTCTCTACAGCGGCAATGGTCCAATATGATTTCCATGAGGATGATGGAGAATCCAATCGTACGGATATGTATTCTGCCACGCCAGTTCAGTCGGACATTCGAGAGGGGTCATCTCCAATGACGCAAGGATCACAATCTAGCGTAGGGAATCTTCCACATGTAGAAGGTTTAGCTCCAGAGGGACCGAGCAGGATGTACTCTATGGTGAATCGAAAGAGCAGAGTTTCTAAACCACGTGAGAAGGGCGAGCCACGAATGGAGAAAGTGACATTGACAAGCGTTAGATCTGCAAAGCAAAGAGGGGGGTGCAAACGTAATTGTTTGAGGGATGTGAATGAGAAGTACATTTTGGAACAACGGTACATGGCGTGGGCGCAGAAGTATGAAGTGAGAGCGACTTGGATTTTGCAGATGCTAAACGCTTTTTACACAATTACTGAGGGACAGAGGCGAAACAAATATGATACAAAGTTGGATGGCTTGCCGGTTTGTAATGGGTGTTACGCTGCAGCATTGGGTTACTCGCAGAGACGTTTCAAGGAATTGAAACAATCTCAACAAGTGTATGGGAGGATCGCAGCTGTCCATGAAAACGTTTGCAAAATTAGAGAAGGGGTAAAATTATCTGCGGCCCGTGAATGTTTTTCTACATTTGTAGATGAAGCGGGGTGCACACAACCGCATCGTCAAGTACGACGGAAGAGTGATAACTCGGTATTGGCACTAGTGCTGCTGCCAATGAACACGACGAAAGTGGACGTGTTCAATTATGTGAACGAGGAGGTGAAGCGGATACATGATGGGGAATCGTTGTCGATAAGTTCGTTCCGAAAGCTTTGGAGGGTGGAGTTCTCGCACGTGCAAATTCCACCGTTTTCAAGGTTTTCGAAGTGCTTCCATTGTTGGGAGTATAAGTGTGGGATGGAAGCAACGAACAACACGGTGGCGAAGGTGTAGATTAAGAATTTGTTTCTCATCCACATCCGCCACCAAATGGAGGAACGACGTGATTACTGGTTATTCAAAAGGTCAGCTATAATAAACCCTGACCTCTATATGTGCCTAATAGTCGACGGCATGGACCAGAACACCACCATGATTCCAAAGATGAGGCAAACGGTGAAGAACATTGAGTCGCGGTTTGTGAAGACTCACTTGTGTGGAGTCCTCGTACATAGAATTGGATTGTACGCAGACGTGTGGATAGACTCGCACCACAAGCATGATAGCAACCAAGTCATTACAACAGTGATGCATGTGATAGATGACGTGAGACGAAGGAAGGGTGCGCTGCCTCCTACGTTGCGAATCCAAGCAGACAACACAATCCGAGAGAACAAGAACATCTACATGTTTGCCCTCTGTGCTGCCCTTGTTGGAATGGGCTACTTCCAAGAAGTACAGCTATGTTTTCTTATAGTAGGACACACTCACGAGGACATTGATCAGCGATTCAGCATTATATCTCATACGTTGAAGAGATCAAACATCGATTCTCTGAAGCAACTGTTGCAGTTGGTGGAGAAAGGAACGTCGTATACAGAGTCATTCGTGAGCGCTCGGCATTTGGAGAACGTGAGGGATTGGAAGGCATTCATTACGCCGCATTTGCTGACGGGAGGTGATACACTGACGGGCATAACATTTCCGCATCAAATGAGATTTTACACGGAGAATGGTGCGCCCCGAGTGCAGTTCAAGCATTACAGCAAGGATGTATGGGGTCTTACGGAGGGACACTTGTGTCTGCGGTCTCTACCTACAAGAGAGGAGAAGCCAAATCTTGCAGAGTTGTTTGGTGCGGATGATAGGGAGTTGAAAGCCTTGGGGGAATTCATTGCATACAAGGAGAAGTGTGTGGAAAGAATACAACACGTGGAGGAGAACTTATAGGCAATAGAGGAAGCGCGGTGGCTGATCAAGTATTTGAAGAATTTTCCTCTGCAAGATAGAAGTGAGAATGCAAAGCTACCGTTCTGGCCTGACGAAGCACATGTGAACGCAACAGGAGACGATGCCACGGTGGAAACAACAACAGATGACGTTGACTCCAATACGACAAGTAATACGAATGCGGTTGTCGACTCGATCATGGCAACAATGCCGAACCCAGAGCCTCGAGGGTACTTCGGACCTCGAAAGGGCAGACCATCTACTGCAGCGGTAACGAGAACGCCTAGAAGAACAGGGACGGAAGTCGTGGGCCTAGCATCATCTACAGCTACCCTGGAGGCAATAGATGATCCGTTTCCAGTTTTCAATCCAGCGAGGGACTTGGAGATTGGACAGTTCGTGGCTTTAACAGTAGAGCGGAAAGTAGTAAGGGCTGGAGTACCATTCTATGTGGGGAAGGTGGTGGAATTTGGACAAGGCAAATGGGCAATGAAAGTGAAGGTGATATGATATTGGCCTATTATGAGGCGAGGTGTGACGGATGAAGCAGGTTCTGAGCCACAACGATACAGGAACTGCATAGAAGCATCTTGGGAGCCATCTGGTGAGAGACATGGTTGGGTAGACAAAGAAGCTGCTATATTTTCATGGAGAGATGTACCAGCAAGAACGAGAAGTGGACATTTGAAGGTGAAGTTCATTTCTATACAAGGAGTTTGAACTGAGAACCAAGTAACTATTCCCAATGAAGCAAAGCCACACATACTTGAATATATTGCATTACAGGTGGAAGGCATGGATGATGAGAGGATGCAGAACGAGCTAGATGCTTACTAGAATAGAATTGTATATGTTATACAGTATATGGTTTTCTGTATTAGATGTCGAGGTCTTGAAGGGAAAAGTGTGTACTATTATTATAAAACGTGAACGAGTACACGATTTTTAATTAATACAAAGAATAATTAAATCTTATGTGTATGTTTGTAGCCCATATCTAAATGTATACAATGTGCTTGTATGATTATGTAAGATGCGTGCACAAATAAGGGATTCAGAATTCCTACTTTCGTACCTATCGCATAGTATGTGCAGAATGAATATCACAGGATAATTTTGTTGCATATAGGACAAAAATTTGACATATAGAAAATGCAAATACAAATTCTTTAAAGGAAATCCCCCGTCGAAAACCTCCATGAATTTGCAATTTATCCTTATTAGAAGGGAATTGCTGGGAAAAACAATTTTCCTAATTTTTTTTGCAATTTTTTGGGATTTGAATTTTTAGTGCGCCCGAGGGCCAAGTGCATGATTATATGGCCAAGTGCGTAAATAGCGAATTGCGTGTTAATGGTGATATGAGTATGATTTTTTAGTTCTTCTATGATTGGATGTGATTGCCAGTTTGGTGTGATTTTTGTTATGTAAATTGCTTTTCTGATTAGATAATATGTACATAGGTGTTTTTTCCATTTTCTTTGTAGTTTTCTTGGTTAAAAACCTCCTTGAAGAGACGTGCGATTTGTTAGTGTTGGGAGGGGTGGTGCACTACAAGTTTCTCGGATTTTGTCTGATATTTTTTGTATCATTTGATCTAATTTTGAACACGATGTTTGCCACTGGGCGTCTGTTAGTTGGTCATTGATAAGTATTGTGGTGAGGTCGTTTATTTGGAGTGCATTTTCTTCTAAAAATTATGTTTTAAATTTTTCAATATTTTCTGCTAGGATGGGGTTTAAAATTCTAGATAGTTTTTTAGTTGCTATTGGTTTGGGTCGTGCTAATAGTGTATTTGGTGGTATATGCAGTGTGACAGGTGAGTGGTCTGAGTTTAAATTATGGTCATTGTCAGTGGTTGATGTATATGGAGTATTATTTGGTGTTTTGATGTAGTATCCATCAATTAAACCGGTTTGGTTATAGTTTAAGCCTCCTTGTCTAGTGTAAGGACTATTTGTTGGAATGTATGTAAATTGAAGGTTGTCTATGAATGCACGCCATTGTGTGTCTTCTATCTGGGGTGGTGTTGTGTTGAATTCATTTTGACGTCCAATTAGGGCAGTATCACTATTAAAGTCCCCACATAATATGTATGTGTGGTTTGGATGTATTGTAAGTTGTTGTGTTATATTTTGTTGTATTATTGGTATATATGGGATGTCTTCTATGTGTGAGGGCATGTACATGTGTATAATTAGCCATGGTTGTAATGGTAAGTTATTGATTTTTATTATTTGTAAGTATGGTGATATTTCTGTTGAGGTAGGGATTTTGGTATTGTTGCCAGGGTATGCATATTTTTCATTTATAAGTGTAAGGAGTCCTCCTCTGGCAGGGGTATATGGCCGTCTTTGTTGTATGCATCTTATTAGTGCAAGTGTGTTATTAAATATCAATTTGTAATTAGGGAATAGGTTTTGTATATATTTAGTAGATTTTGTTGCGGTTACTTTTGTTTCTTGTATTGTGATTATTGCAGGGTTATTTGGAGTGTTGGAGATTAGATTTTGGAGACTTGGAAGTGTTGTGTTTAAGGATGAGGCATTCCAAGTAATGAAACGTGTGTTGTGATTTGTTGTTTGTATTTCTTGGTTTTGACGTATGGGTATGTTGGGTAGTAGAGGGGGGTGTGAGTACTCTTGTAGTGGTTCATTGCATTTTATTGATTCTTTAAGTAGTTCTATTGGTAGATATGGGAATTTATTGGTCATTGATTAGAGATTTATTGGTTCATTCTGTTCATTGATGAATTTGTAGTTTTTTTGTGGATGGAATTCGATGGTTTGATTATGTTTTGGTTTAAGTTTATAAATTGTGTATGTGGGTGTGGTGTAGAGATGTGGATTTTGCAGTGTAGACATTCTTTGTAAGAGTATTAATGTCCAATCAGGGTCTGGTGTTTGTATTAACATATTGTCACATGTTTCCAATGAAGGACTAATTGTGGTAATAAGTGCATATAGTATTTGAGGTGGTGGGTGGTCTTGTTTTTGAGAGATGTATCAAGAAAGGTGTGGATAATTTGTGATTGATTCTTGTGTGTTTTTTAATACGGGTGAGAATTAATTTGCAAGATGTTGGTATTCTGGTTGGAATTTAATTGTGCAGGGAATAAAGTATGTTTTGCAGCGTCTTTTATGTGAAGATGGATGTGTTGCTAATAAATCTGGCATAGGTCCTGGATTAGTCTCAATGTCACCAGATAGTAGTAGTAGGTGTAGCAGAACTGGGTTTTTTATAGACATTTTATATTTGTGTGGGTACTGGTATTTGTATGTGGTTTTGAACAGATTTGGTTTTTTGTTTTGTTTGATAAAGAAACTATTAGTTTTATAGGATGAGTATAATAAAAGGGATTTTTTGGTTTTAGGGTTTGTTATGTGTTTAGATTGTTTGTTTTTGTATATTTTTTGTTTTATTTTGTTTTGAATGGTTTGTATATATTTTTGTTCATTTGTATTTGGGGTGTGTTTTGTTAGTATTTTGTTGTTGGGTTCGATTGGTGTCTTGTGGAATATTTGTGTTGTTGTATAGTGTGTTTTTATTTTGTTATGGATATTCTTTTTTTGGCCGAGGCCATTTTTGTTTAGAGGGTTTTTTGTTGTTTTTTAGTTTTAGTGTGTTTTTTTGTTTTTGTTTTTTTTGTTACTATTGTTTTTGATTTTTTGAGATATTTTTTGATGGTTTTTTTTATTTTTTGATTTTATGTATTTTTGTGGTTTTTTAGTATATATTTTAGCATCTATAGATACTATATTAGTATTTTTAATTTTTAATTTTTTTTTCTTCTTTTTTTTCTTTTTTATTATTACTCTTTTGGTAGTATGTAAATATACTATTATATTTAGATATGCCGGAGCATTTTTTGACCAAATTAGTTTGACGTGTCCATGTTGCCATCTTCAATGGCTAAAGTGGTAGTACTCTTCACATCAAGGGCTTGCATCGTGGACATTAGTTGCCTTCGAAGTATTGCCATTTGCGCGGACAAGGTCGAAGATGATCTCTCGGCAGCTTTTTCGGCAATTTGGAGTTGCTCACTTCTTAGTTCTTTCTTCATGGTAGAGATTTCTTCTCTAATTCCGACTATCTCTTTCATAATGTCGTTTTGAGGTGTCTCTTTTGTGGAGTTTCCTATTGCTTCTATGGTGTTTGCTAGGGCAGTGTTCACATCACTAAACCCAAGCCTTGTGAGTTCAGCAGCATTGGGAGCATTCACACCATCTAGACTTCTAGGATGAGCCGTAAATTCTACATGTTTGCCAAGAAGTTTTGCACTTTTCTTGACAAAGGTCTTGTACATCGTTGCGTTAAGGCATTGGATGTTACAAGAGCCTAAATGCTTGCCATTCTTCTCATCTCTTCTGAAGAAGAAACTGACTGCGTTCTTTGGTCCAAAGAGAGTTTCAATGTTTGCTTCAATGTCTTCAACACTCTTTGTTTTGTTGAGATTCTTGGCGATGAGGATGAGTGCGTTTTTCCTTGCAATGTCGTCCTTTGCGTTTACTCGATCCGCTAATTTGCCCTCCAAAATCTCGTGGTTGTAGCTAATTTGATGCTCCTTCATCCTTTGGGCTTGTTCCGGGGAAGAGGCTACTACCCAAGCATATTTGTTTTTTTTTTTTTTTTTTTTGAATATTTGTTATCTCATATTCTAATCCTCTCTTGAAACTTTCCTCAACCATGTTTGTAAACAATTCATACCACTCCTTGAATTCTAGTTCATCACTAGTGACTTTGACTAAAAGAAGGTTGTTCAAAGCAAGAGAATCATAAGACTTGCAAACTTTGCCTCTTTTGAATTTGTCATCATCTAGTTTGAGGATGAATGGGCGTAGCCCTTGGAGAAGCCCCACTCCATCAATTTCGGGGGTTTTCAAGTGCAACTTGATCACCCCACTCCATTTGGTGGATTTGTAGAAACACATAAGTGCGAAGGGTTCTCCAATGACATTTCCAAGCTCTATGTTCATTTCTTTGAGCCTTTCTTCTACCAAAGACATGATAGTGTCTTTTTCCCATTCCTTTTCCCCCATCTCAAAGAGGATTGCGATTTGGTAATCAAAGGAAAAGCCATACTTGTCAACCTCAACATCAGATGGAATTTGTGTGAGGTTGAAGTGTTAGCCATCCTTCCCATCCTCTCTAGAATTGGACCATTCCTCTTGAACGACAAAAAGAAAAGAAATGAGGGTAAACTGACACTCCTTTGCTTCTTTCTCTCTCATCCCATTCTTTACTAGAGTAGCAATTGGTTCATTACTGTCCATGGCAAATCCTTTCCCACGATTGGTCCAGTTCATAGCTTGATACCCAAGCCAAAAGGGAGGACGTTTCAAACCGGAGTTTGATTTGCCCTTGGCCTTCTTTTGGCTTGTGGCAGCTTGAGATGAGTTAGAGGTGCGTTTTTGAGTTACAAACATCTCTACATCCGGATCATTGTCTAAGGCTGCGGGCTTATCTTTGTATCTTTGAGAGGAGGTGGAGCTAGCGGGAAGTTGAGACATGCTGAAAATAACAAAACTTTGTGTTAAAATATTTTTTTGGATTTTTTGAAGTAGAAAGTTTCTCCTTTTTGTCTCATGCTTTCCTCCTCCCCACAACTTAATTTGTGGGGCCGAGTGGAGTATAATCATTGAGAAGGAGACCTAAGTTTTGTGAGTGACACTAGTAGAAATCTTGTCTTATGTGACAAGTCTTTAATGACTCAATGTTGGGAATGACAAGTCCGTAATGACACAAAGTCCCACTTTGTGTCATTACGGACATGTCATTCCCGACATTGAATCATTAAAGACTTGTCACATAAGACAAGATTTCTACTAGTGTGAGTTTTATTATGGTAAAGTTGTAAGAATGGTTAATGCTATACAAGCATTCATACAAATAAGGGAAAATTTTAAGAAGCATAACATGAGTTTTATGAGGTTTGGTGTACATAATGGCTATTACACAAGCATAACAATCATAAACATTCAATTGGTGGGATCTAAGGTTTGGGTAATTAATCTTCCTACACTTAAAGAAATATATGACCTCATTTCTAATCACACCAATGGAAAAATTCACTAAGGTAAAGCAATGGGTGGCAAACATGGTGTGTGGGCCTGATTCCCCATTCATAATGTGAGGGATACAATGCACCAAGCTTACAAAATAAGCAGTAGTGCGGTATTTGAAAATTATTGAGTATCTAGTAAGAGAATGGTTGTGGAAAATACTTGATTTTGGGGTTTGACGAAGGATTGTCGTGGATGGGCGTTTGCTGCCTACTCCGCTTGCTGCATTCGATGCAGAGAGATGGACACAAGATGGGCACGTTGTGCAACTGTCAGTTGCACTGTTGCAACTGATGGTGCACTTGCAGTTGTCAACAGGTCGGGGATGCACTGCACCTCCTGCTCCAGCAGCTTCAGTCTTCTGTTTCGTTCGCAGCTGCGCCCGTCGTCTCAGTCTCCTCTCCCACAGTCTACGTTGTCGATGCAGGCTGCTCTCCTCTTGGTTGGTCGCTTCGGCAGCTGCACTATCAATGTTGTCTCGTGCGTCCGTTCTTCTCTGCAACAAAGCTCCTGCTGACACTAATATTATTCTGCTGCTATCTATTCTAATGCTAATGGAAGGATATCTAATATCTATAAGGCGCTGGTGTGAATTTGCTAAGCCCTTCAGCAAGAGTTCGGGCTTCTCCTGTGGAACAAAGTAATTGGAGAGTATCAGAGGATTAGGAAGAAAAATGAAGAGAGAGATTATTGGACCTGGCTGGTTATCACGGGGGATGGAGAAGGGTCTCAGCAGGTAGACAAGAAGATGATTTGCTCGTGGGTGCTGGGGTAACTTATAATCACGTTGGTGGGGCTTGGCGTTGTGAATATTGCTGATTTCTTGGGAGGTGGCTTCTGGTGCACCACTCGTGTATTGATAGAATACATCGAGGCTAGCATGATCGGGCGGTGTGTCGTTAGCACAAATTTGGAGCGTCCAGCAACCTAATGTCAGAGTTCGGTGCAGTATCCCAGGATTCTTGGGCTTAGGGTCTTTTTTGTCTTGGCCTTTGGTGAAGATAACGCTGGGTCGTGGGCCACTTGCTCTGTCCACGTTTTGTCGTTTTGTCCAATTACGGATTGGGGCGATATACGCGAGCGACGTGCAAAGATGCTCGGCTTCGATTTGGCAAAGTGTGACTTTGCTGAATGTCCCAGTTTCGGTGAGGAGCGGCCATGGCGAGGCAATTGCTTTGCTGGACCTTAGCGGCAGGTGGGCTTTTCATTGGCGGGGCTTGACTTCGTGTTTCTGACAGGTGCAACGTCATTGGATGGATGCGCAGCTTGAGGGCGGTTCCTGCGGTGCGGCCGGTGCTTGTTGTCGTCTACTGGAATTAGGGTTAGCAGCTTCCATGATCAGCTGCGAGTTCCCCTCGAAATGCGGATGATGTACGTTGACTCATGATCTTGCGCAACAGGGTAAGTGGCTATGGCCACTCTTTCTTTTATTTTGGGTCATGGTGCAATTACACATTTGGAGATTGGTGATGCCGGTGTAAAGAAGCGCCGTAGATTTTTGGAACAGCTGCTTCCCGGGGGTTTTGCTGATCGCGAGTTCTGTGAGTGCTCGCTCAATGCTCCCCGTATCATCATCTCGAGGGTTTCGGTTTTGATGTTGAGCTCTGACTAGGGCATCGATGTTCTGCTGGACTCCGGTGAGGGTTTCGGTGTTGAAGCCGCTGCGGAAGTTGGTGATGTGGGGGGCCGTTGCAGCAGGCGGTGATGCTGAGGCAGTTGCCGATGCTGAGTTTTGTGATGCCGTGGTCGTTGCTGGATCCGTTGGCGGTGGCAATTTTGTTGTTGGTCGTGCGGTCTTGATTGGCGCTGAGGATGAAGTCGATGGAGGAGCTGCTGCCGCGTGCTAGAGCTGTTGAGGCTTTGATGTTGGTGAGCTTGTGAATCGGTGTAGCTGCATGGTGGAGGTGCTGAAGTTGATGCCGCTGCTCTACACATTGCAGGTATGCATCCGTATCGTCTTGCCCTTTGACAGTTTGGTCGGTTTTGATTTCGGTGTTACCGACTGCTTCAAGCTCACGATTTTGAGCGGCTTGATAGGTGTTGTCTTCTTCATGTTGCGGCTTGGTCTGAAGGCACCATGTTTGGGCGTTGGTTTGCCCAGATTCGAGGCTGTTTGAGACATCTCTCGATCTGTAATTGTAGTCCATGTTGGCGTTTGTTGTACGGCAAGCACGTCCATCTTCTCGAACGATGGCGGTTCGAGTTGTGTTCAGCATAGGCTGGCATTGCTTGCTACTGCCAAAATTCGTTGCTCTTGCATTCTGCTGCCAGCACCTGTACACTGAGTCACAACTAGGGATGCACTGGCAACTTACTTGAAGGCGTGTCTTTTCATCTTTGGTGTTGAGGTTGGTAATCGTCCATTTTCCATCTACTGTTTGAGCGGCCTTTGTTCTTGCGCTGCTGGTAACTCGAGGTTGGTTGCTGCATGGACCAAAAATCAAGACAGCAGGGGGATTACGGTTGAGAGTACATACCTGATTCGGTTTGGTGATGGTGGTGCAGACATGTCTTGCTTGCAAACTGGCGGTTGAGCAGTGCTACATCGAGACAACATTGTTGTGGATATGACATTGGGATAAAAACAAAATGCGAGAGGATATGGTGTACATACTTCGGTCATTGCAGCAATGGCTGGCATCTGTGGAAATAGCGTGATTAGAAGCAATGTAAATTGTACAAAGGAAAGCAAGTAAAAGTGTGAGATTTGCAAGAAAGGGTTCAAGCCTGTAGTGTTGATTTGTTGTCATGTCGATCTGGGTTCACGGATCGGGGAGGTTACAAATCTGGCTTCGTGATGGTTTGCATCTGCAGATCTGCGAAGTATTGTTCCAGCGCATGTTGTACTTGCGAAAACGGTGGTGGAAAGAAAGAGAGAGCAGCCCAGCCTACTCTCTCTACAATGCAACACTCATTGTAAAGCAGTCCAACACTTGCGTAAGATGCAACACTCACCTTTAACGCTAGAGCAGATCCAGATCTTCGCTTTGAGACACCCCAGCCTGTCATTCACCACCGATTTCGTTGATGGCCTAGCCCATCTCAAGTCCAGCAAGTCATGTTACAAAACTCCACAGATCTCTTTTGCAAAAACCATCATAGCTTAGAGAGCGCGCACGCCTCTGCATAGCTAGTTCCCCGCCATCCCTTCGCCTCCCTTCACCGATCCACACGAAGCGCTCAACTCCTCATTCCTCCTCCCGAAGATCTGTCCATTGAAACCGGCTTTGATGTACCTTGATGTTCTGTGCCCACAAAACAACCTAAGCCGAAATCAACATGATCTGCAAAACTGAAGGAAGGCTGTTGTTTGAACATGTTGTTTCAACGGGGTCTTGCACTAGTGATGAAAGGTGTACAAATAATTTTGTCACCAGCAAAAATAGAAGACCATGAGTTATGAAGCCAAACTCAAACAGAATGGAACCACATGAGTTACAAATTACACTGAAAGAGTATAAAAGAAAGATATGGCAACTGTGGTGATGGATCAATTGATTGGAGTAAGAGTTGTATGATCGACAAGAAGGCAATTGAGCGAGAATTGCAAAAGCGGCAATGGAGCGAAGACAGGTTCAAGGGAACAGAAAGGCAACGAGGTGCTTACAGGTAACCAGCCTATTATAATTTCATCGTAGATACGCTGGGGCATTGATTCATGAGCCTTTTTTCAATAAAGAATTATTATTTTTATTAATGGCTTTTCACCTCTTTATCTTTTTTCTTTTCCTTCTCTTTTACGCACTACTATTCTTGGTGTGTGAGCTACCCTCCTTTCAATTTCCTTTCCCTGGTTGTTGAATGGGCTCAGTCCAGTACACAGTCACACTTCAAAGTACACTTTCATCCATACTTCAATTTTAAGTGACCCAATCACACTTGCTTTATGTGCAGTGTAATTGCTTTCACAACCGTCACTTATTGAGAATGTAAGACAAGATTCTATCACATTCTTTAGCTTGCAATGTCTTTGTTTGGCCCCACAAGAGAATGTGCAGCATATTTCACACATAGCAACATGACCTTCATCAATATCTAATTGAACATATGGAGTCCCAATGTGATGAGCAGAGTGCATGAAAGAAAAGGCAGAGCGCATGAAGGCTATTGAATGTTATGGTACAAGAATCTACCTTCACCAAGTCCTTTAATAGTTGAGTTGGAAGAAACATGAATAAAAGTATTCTTTATGTTGAGAATGTTTCATTTCTATGTTCCAATGGAAAGAAGAGAAAGAACTTTTATCTCTTTTGGAATGTGTTTGTTCAATGTCCCACACCATTCAAGTTGTAGTTGTGATTTTTCAACCCTCATTGCACGAATGAACCAGAATTCGACGATAGTGGATGGGTGTAATACGCCAGGGTTGGCATCTCATGCCAAATAATTACTATTTTTTCCAAATGATATGAATATACTCTAAGGGTTTATGGATATTTTATAAGATTATCTTCTCTTTTTTTGCCGATCTTGACGGCCGAGTATGGTAGTTAACATTTTCATACATAAAAGATATCCGTAAAGTCCATCAAAGTTTGAAGAAGATACCATGAATTTTGCATTATTATACTCTTACTTGTTCACTCGAAATAGTTAAAAGGTATGAAAAAGCTTGGTGGTCTATCATTATAAGGTGTGTAAACGTCATATTAAAAAGCACAATTTTGAATGCTCTTCGTGAAGAGCCTATTATCCTTTAATTATAAATATGAGTCAGAATTACGAGGTTCAGAACGTGGTATAGCTGCAACTTCTGGTTTATAAGAACTAATAGCATTAATGCCTCCGTATGTGCTAACTTAATTCATTGGATTCACCAAATATGGAATCCCAAACTTTCGGCTTGGGCTCGACTGCACATTTCATTAAAAAATTAATATAAACGATCTTATTGTATTGAGTACTTGAAACCAAGCCTAGGCTAATGTGGGCTAATTTTTTGTTGTAGTGGGCCCACAAACAACATGCCCAACTCCTAAGTGTGCAGCGGCTGTTATCATATGTGGATAATAAATTCAACTAAACTTACATTAATAATATTTTATTTTATTATTTGACGAAAATAAAGGGAACCTTTTACTGCAAGAAGACAAAGGCAAAATACAAAATACAAACCTACCCCGCCAGAATCTATGTTACATTTCACATCCTATGTACATTACTTAGCTTTGGCAACAGAATGAAATATACAATTATGTTCACACATTGGTCCTCTACAGTTGGATTGACTTGTACGTTGTCGAGGATGCTCAGTTTTGGTGTTTGAATGCTGCATCTTTATTTTCCACTGTGCCCGCGTTTCTGTGTATGTGCTAATTACAAGGCCTATTACAGCGCGGCTTAATTTTTTTTCGCTACTCCCTTGCATCTGTTGCACGATTACCTTCAAGAATAACAACTTCTCACTGTTGTTTTGATTTATTGGATGTCAATCTATTTATTGGAGCTCCTCAAATCTGCACAAACCCTGTCTGCCCGCCCATTTTCTTCGAAGATTCTCTCAATATACAAGCTCGATGTCACAATCTTTGCACTTTCTACCACAAAATCTGCAGCAAATGTGTTGTATGATTGTATATACACAAGATCCTACGGTTACATTTATGAAAACAGTCTCAAATCTTTCAAAATGAGGCACCACATTTTTAGTGCCATTCCGCATTCCACCTCGAAACCTCTGATCTGGGACGTTAAAGGGTTAAGGTAGGAAAACCAAAAACAGTTAATGCCCTCAAGGCGTGCACTAGAGTTTTTAAAAACAGGGAGGTGGTAGACCGAAAATGGAGAATTTTTGCATGACCAAGATTACTAAAAATTTATTAAAAATCGCTAATTTTTTTTTTGAATTTTTAGTAGCCTTATGTGCGGTTTTCTGTGATGTTAGTTAACCGTTTTAGGTGTTTTCATGTGTAGAAAAGGAAGAGTCTAGTATACAAGAAGGGGGTTTGACAAACTTCCTACTTTGAGAAATTGTAGATAATTATTTACGGGGAATAAAAATACGAAACAACTTGCATTCTTCATCATTTCTTCTTCTTCATCTCAAAAAAATTTCACATAATTTCTAACTCCATTCCTTCTGGTCAAAACACCTTATTTTCACCGTTTTTGGTTTTCCTACCTTATAAAATGCAACTTAGAGGGATTTTTTGAATGAATAAAAGTTGCACACTTGCACATTATGAATTCTGGATTCTTTTCATAGGGTTTTTTTTTTTTTGGTACAAGTGGTAACCATTTTATTCCACTGCAGAGAAGAAAAAACTACAGCCAAGCAGGGAGGCCCTGCTGGTCACAACATTTTTCATATGGTTAGATATGCAATTGCTATCACCAATATTTTTGTATAAAACTTGAAACTTGAAATTCAAAAATATTTTGTAATTCAATTTTGAATAAAATATTGAAAATTTGTGGATGAAATTTGTTGTGATGGGTTGAAATGTAATACTCTAATTGTAGTGGTTTTTTGAGATTTTTTGGTTGCTTCATTTTATGAGATAATTTTTTCAACAACATGTTTGAACTAAAATCTTTGATATTTTTGGTAAATCATGGCAAGATGAAATGAGGCATGAGTTATCACAAACTAACCCCTTTCAAATCGGATCACACATGCATGAAGCTATCTTGCCATAAAATTTTGTAGTCTTTTTTTTTCGTGCAATAAGTACATGATGGATGATAAAATGTGGATGAATTATGTATATCGTCCAAAAAAGAGCGGTTGGTCAGTTAGGGGCAGTGATCTCAAAATTGGCTAATACTAGCTGGATTTCTACCCAAAAAATGAGGCTGCTAAACATACTAAGAAAGAAAATGATTTTTTTTTTGAAATGTAGCGAGAATGCTCATCATGTTATAAATATGTTGCAAGGGTATCATTATGGTATCACCATGGTATCACCATGGTATCACCTTAATATATCAAGGATATTGCAAGATATTATAGAGGTATCCTGAGTAGTACATTCACAAGGTAGCAAAAGTATCTACCATTTATGTCGGAGGTAGCACCCTGTGCTAAATGTCATAAAGTGGTTCTGAGAGCACTGCTTAAGGGTTAAAATAATTTTAACTATTTCAGTTCTTTCCATGCTTTTAAAAATAACTATAATATTTTTAAAGAATAATATAAAAAATCAGATTAAAAAACAAGTAATGCAGAAAAGGTACATGGAGTGATAAAATAATCAATGTTGTTATACAAATGTATCGATAACTAGTCCAGTATACATTGATTCAAAAAACGTGAGGTGAATTTAAATATATTATTCTTTAAAAAAACTTAATGATTTAGTAGTATACTGAAAAGCAAAACCTTAACCCCTAAATAACCGAGGCAAGTCCCCACCCAAAACTGTCTCATTTTGGACATTTTTGTTGATGATCCTTGAATGCATTCCACAACCCTTTTTCCACATTTCCATTGTAGGATCTTCTACTCTTAGACTTCATAAATCATCCCTCAAATTTTCAAAACATTTGAGCGTATGAATTTCAAGATCATATCAAATGAAGTTCAGATTTTGAAATTTCAGGCTTGAACAAATCCGGGCAACCTTGCTTTGATGGGCTCCCAAACTAAAACAAAAGTTGAAATGATGTGCCATTTTTTACCATAATCAAGATGAGGTAGTTCAGAAGGTGCATGACTCAATTTGACATGATGTTCAATTCATTTGCATCTTTTTGGAGACCTTGTAATGGGTGGGGGTATGAAGGAAAGTTAGAGATATTGACCAAATTGGATTATCCTTTCAACTGTCCTCCAATTGGAAGAGCCTACTACTTATGGCATGCAACCCATGTGGGCTGAACAAAATTCCTTTGAGGTGCCCAATGAATCTCATTGGCTCATGTTTTTTGTGCAAGCCCACCCAAAGTATTGAACCTGATTTCAACATTGAGGTGTTTCACTTTGAAAATTTCTCCTAAGTGAAGATTTGATTGTATGCACACAATTCCAGTTGGACTCGAAAGAATATCTGTTTGCCTATGACATCATATTTTTTGTTTTGAAAAAAAAGATTTTTTTTGACCTGAACAACCCGGGAAAAAGGGCAACGACCACAAAATGGTCTCTTGGGAGCTTAGAGGCTAAGGAATATCAAGAGTGTTGAAATGATACATTCCAAAAGATCACCGATATTGGTAGACACAAAAAAATTCATGATTTTTTTTGCAAGGGGATTTATTGAAGACTATAGTTTGAAGACTATCTATTGAAGACTATAGTTTTGTGTATCTTTGAAAATCTACATACATTGCCTCATAGAGGTAACTTTAGAGATTGACGTGAATGCATGAAACTCTTGTACTATTTTGGTATTACACGTTGCGTGTTCAACGTGTCTTGTATCATAACTATTGAAGTAATGAGCCAATGGGGCCAAAATTTATATTGAAAGTAAAATCTCTATTTTCCAAATGGTCAATTACATATATAGAAGCAAGTGAGAACTTGGTCTTGGTGTTTAAGTTGACAACACCTCCTCCAAGAGACCATTCATGTTGGCCCTCTCTCCCACAACTTTTAGGATGTTCCCTATAGTTGTCCTCTTGTTTATTTTACATCTTAGCCATCAATATCATGAATACGCGATGATACATGTATTCCTCAAATTTAGAATATAGAGTGATTAGCTACAATTTGGTGATTGATCCTAAAGATACTACATGCATTCCTTAAATTTCAAAATCATCATTCAATAACCCATAGTGACATCTTCTTGATGAACAATGGATTTGGAAACATATATTGTAACCTAGTACTTGATTCAACAGTAGATTTCACAATGGATTGATGCAAATATTTGACATTAGAGTATTGTAGGGGGAGGGTTTAGGGTTGGCTAAAAATGTTTCTACAAAGAGATGAATAAAATTTGAGAATACTTTTTTTTCCAATTTTTTATATATTGTGATGAGAAAATCCTTGAAGAATATTCACGAATATTCTATAAGGGAGAATGACCTTAACCCCTAAACGTCCCAGCGTCCAGAAACTGGATCACGAATGAATTCAAAGCCTTCTCACGTTCTCATCAATGCTTGGATGAAACTCATCCAATTTTTTGGAGATTCCTCACAAAGTTGTTGTCGTATCTAATGGCTGAATTTAGTCATACTAGAGTACATATTTTTCAAAAATTACAAATGTAGAAGTATGTCAAGTCGTTGACCAAGCCAAAATTGCATTGACTCTAGTTCAAAGTGGAATCATGAAAAATGAGGTCATAAATTTAAGGAACAAAAAAATTCAAAGTATCACCACATTTGTGAGTATCTCATTTCAAACTCATTCCAACAAATTTTACTCAAAAAACATTGAAATTTAGTTTGTAATTGAATTTAGAAGGAATTTTTAACTTTTAACTTTCAAATTTTATAATTAAATATTGGTGATTGTATTAGTGAATCAAACCATACGGATGGAATGTAAAATTCAAGATCTAGAACTTTCATTTGTATATCAATTCCAGAATATTCTTCTAAATGGTAGTTTATAATGTTTTTTCTCAAATTGTCAATTCCAGGGACACCCTGGTACGTTTAGGGGTTAAACCTCTAGCTCACCAACTTCTCCACATATTCTTCATTTTAGGGAAACTAATCAGGTTGTCAATATATGACTTAACTTTTACGTGATCAATGCATAAGCCATGTCCTAACATTGTGCATTTCCTTTTTCAACCCCTCAACGCTCAACTGTTCAAAAAATGGACTATGTATAGAAATGAATTTTTTTTCCCATCCATCATTGACTTTTTAAAGTTGTCACAGAGAAATTGTTGGTGAGTGTTATAGAAAATGTTTGATTGTGAAAATTTTATGCCTCGTTTCATGTTGAAGTGTTTCAACAAAAATTTCAAAGATTTTAGTTCAAAAGTGCCTTCAATTCATAAAAGCAACCAAAAAATCTCCAAAATCGTTACATTTCAACCCATCATGACAAATCTCATTCATAGATTGTCAATGTTAAATTTGTAATTATTTGTAGAAGAATTTTGAATTTTAAGTTAAATATTTTATACGAAAGTATAAAATATAAATCTAACTATATGGATAAATCTCAAGTTCGTAATGTACAGTACAACTTTTATTCATACATCAAATTCAAAATATTTGTCTTAGTTGCATTTTATAATGAATATTTGCAATTGTCTAAATCTAGAGAGGGGTGAAGTCCTTCAGGGGTTAAATGAAGGAAGATGGTGGTTTTTGTCAATTGGTGGTTTCGGATCATTCTACTTTATATCTAAACTTCAAAACTTAACACTTCACCAATAACGGATGAAAACAACATCAAAATAGTTGTTTAATATGGTGTGATAATTGGCCAACAAAAGAATTAGCATGACCAATGCCACCACTAAGGTAGATGGTGCTTATTCCGTGCACTTAAGCAATTCTTGAACATGGACTGTGGGAAAATTCGACGCAAAAATACTAAACGCTTGCAAGAGTGAGAGAAGTCTTTTAGCAACGGTCACACAAAATTATCAAATCTGATCAATTAATGAGAAATCTTGAAAGTGATTACAACAACATTCTCTATAGCGGTGCCTTGCTGCCACTAATGGCGGTCAAGACGAATCCTTAAACCGGCCATGGTGGTGTTCAAATCTACGTATCAAATCATGCAACTTGGAGGCACAGTCACGAATTTGGCTCTTATGGTGCACGGTTATAATGCTCGGTCCAGGGGCACGGTTTACAAGCATGCACGGAATAAGCACCGTCTACTTTAGCTACAAATCACGAATGGTGCAATGCCATCACTACAAGCTGTGTCAAATAGTATGTCCCTATGGTCAAATAGTATGTCCCTAGACCATACTAAATCATCATTTTTATTCGATGTAGAAATAATGTATAGTTTACCCAACTATCAAGGTCGGCTAAAAATGATTATAAGAAGAAAAGCCCAAACCTTCTCATTATGCCCTCCATTTTCAAATGCAAACATGTGAAGTACTAGTGGGACCCGTGCCGTTGAGCACATTGAGCTTGGGTTGTCGCCTCGACAGATTCCAACGCGGAACGGTCGAGTGAGACAAACCGAACTGTATTGTATAATAGATTTTTAGACACATCTGTACTTCAAAGTTATTTTTGTTTGGAAACATGCCTTTTCATATCCTTGACCTGTGTCAGTCGACGAAACATGAAATACTTCAAAAAAAGTATCATTGTAATTTCAAAAAAAATTAAATGTTTCATTAATTGTCTTTTCCCCAAATAACAACATTGAGGGAACTATAAAGCATGTGCATACTGTAGAGCTAATTTGGGCCCAACTTTAGGGAACTTGACAACCTTAGGGAACCTTGGCAAGCTCCCTAAGGTTGTCTTCAACTGCAAAAAAAAATCTGAAAATGCATGTAGGACATTTCGTTTCTGAAACTATATTTACTGCTTTCTTTCATCACTCAAAATTTTCTTAGAAATTTGGGTTGAAAGGTGTGATATGAAAGAGTTTTGAATGTATCATAGTATGAAGTGTTTAAGAAAATCCACATCTTTTTCCCTTCAATTTACCCCTCGGCCGCTATTGTCACATTCAAAATTTGGTGTCACGAATTAATCATCTCCACACCCTTGAACCACTATGTATCCCTTCAAATAATCGGTGAACCAATCACAATCATTATATAAGGGTGATCATTATTGTCCATCAATTAAGGAGATCAAGCCCATCCTTAAATTAATTATAGAAGTATATATATTCAAACATCACTATTATGTGGCTCTCTTAATCGCCCTAAATTTACAGCATTAAAAATAAACACTTTTCATTCACTTTTCAGACAATCTCATACTTTCAGTGGTACGGTGCGAGTGTTTTAACAATTTAGTACTATTGATGGTTCTTTACCTTCTCAAGAAAAGAGAGTGTCATGTAAATCATTAAATTATTTATTTGCCGTGGTGAGAGTAATATTTGGCATGACCAAGGAAGTAAAAACATAAAACCTATTATATTGTAAAGTTATACTTACAACAATTAATGTTGGAAATGACTGCATAACATTCTTCGACCCTTGTTGGACCACTCCCTTTACATTGTAGCAATAGTGTAGAGGATCTGCTAATGAAATAATTCAACTTTCCAACCCTCGTTACTTGGCTCAATTGAAGTTAGAGAAACTGCTTTACAATTCCTTCCAATTAATCCCCTAATAGATGCTTGAGATTTGAAGGTGAACAATAGGAGGGCTAAATAACGTTATGTGATTATTCATAGCATGGCAATTGATTTGATATTGTCCCCAGAACAACATGAATAAATGATAATGTGTTGTTTATCTGATACCATTAGTAGTACATTGGCCCATGCCAGATTTTTGTATGCAGTTTTCCAAAGTGTTCTCGTGCATAGTATTTACAATTCTGAACTTTAAAATAAAATATTTGAGTTCCCTTGAATTAACCCTTTGACGAGCCTGCGTCCAATATATGGACAACGAACAGACTGCAACCTTTCCCAACACTACATCCCGTACAGTTTTTCATCCATCCAAATTTCTCTTGGTTCTTGTGCTAGTTGACTATTATTTGGACAATGTGGATCTTCAAAATAACATATTGTGATTATTTGAAAAACAAAAAAATTGGTTTATGTCAAGTTTCAATCTTAGTTCAAAAAGTGAGACCTTAAACATGATTTTTCAAAATAAGTAGAATCAAATAATGGAAACCATGCCATCTTGTAATGCACGTTATTCCAATTTCCTTGCCATTTTTTGTTACAAAAATGAGTTAATTTTGGATTTTTAAATGAATTTCAAGAGAGAAAACCTTTCAAAATTCATTAATAAATATTAATAAATAAAATGATGAATCCAACCGTACAGATGCAATCTTCACATTGACATTTTCATGTTTGCTTTGTGTATCAACTCCATTTTTTCTTTTCATCAAACATTTTATAACAAATCTTTGAAAACAGTGTTGAATCGGGACGTTAAAGGGTTAAAGTATAAGAAGAAGTTGGTTCTAAATAGATCATACCATTATGCAGACTTCATGAGGCAAAGCATTTGAAAATGACAACTGTAGGATTTGAACCTACATATGAGTCCATATACTCTGTTGTCTTCTATAATAATATGTTTAAAGTCCAACATGCATCATTATCAATCCAAGCACAATAACTCTAATACAAATTGTTTGCCTTCAAATACAGAGATGCACTTTCATAATATTGAAGAGTCGCAATAGTGGCATAATGCTCATTTATGTTTGCTGTTTCCTTGTTTGGAGGCACGATCAAATGCAGCATGACCTCACAGATTCCCACATTCAATGATACCAAATCCTCCACCTGAAGACATTGGAAGTATCCACTTTTTAATGATAGGTTTACATTGTTAAAGAAACATTAGTTGGAATCGAAGTGGAATTAGCTGCTGATGCTGTCTAGTCAAATGACAGGAATGATGAAAACCTTGGCTGGCAGACGTATGGAAGGTGCAGCAACCGGGAAGGCTGCTAGCACGTGCTTTTGCAAGCCTGACGAAAATTGCTGCCTCATCCACATACGCATTTCCCAGTCCTCTTCACAAATCACAAAAGAGGACGAAAAACTTGATTTGCGCAAACCACGTGTACATCCTTCAAGGCTGAAACATTGAAATAGAAGAGAAAGAGCTTGAGTGATGGACACCATGCAGCTGAGGTTAACAGCATCAGGCATAGGACCAGCGCAAACTGTCGGTGCACAATCAGCCCAGCAATCTATCAGCACTGGAACAAGCGGTGCTGCCATTACAACCACGTGTCCTTGAACTCCTCGAGGTTACAGCACATCAGCCTCATTAGTCCTCCCCTTGAACATCTTTTTGCTCTCATGCTTAAAATGGTGATTGATTTGTTTAAATCTTCATCACACAGAAAAGTCCAGCGAACTATTGTGAATACCTATGTTTTGAACCCTCTTGGATCCCACACCCGTCTGCTGTCCTGACCCTGCCAAAATGTACTGTTAGCAACCTACATTAGACTGTATAACGAACATCCTCTAATAAACACGTGTTCCTTTTAATAAAAATGGGTGGATTTATCTTAGTTCAACATGTCGCAGAACTGCTAGGAGACAACCGGAAAACACAAACCAGATGCCTTCCGTTATTCGGACTTACCACTGCCCTTTGCTTGACCATCTGTACCCTGACTTGATTCAAATTGATGCTCATCACGCTTTCCTTGAAAAGCTAAGTATCCTTCTGGTCTTCTGCTATTGTGTCCTTGCAAAGCACTCATTTCAGTGGCTCACATATATCATCGATAGAGTCAGGAACCATTAGGGGCTAGCAGCATGTTGCCTAAGAGAATTCCTATTCCAAAGTTACGTCTACATACAAGGTACCAGATGAAAGCTTGTAATCTGTACACTGACCTGTTTCGTTGTAGAATACTTCTGACCCCAGCAGTGAGATTGAGAATCATTGGTGGCAGAACTGAAAGGCTGGCTTGAAAAGCTTGCTTTCAACGACGTCAAGAAATTAAAACCAACGAACAAAACCAACGGTAAATCAAAACAGCTTACAATCTTATATACAATTGCAAAAATGCATGCACCGCTTTCGAAGTCAACACGAACGGTAGCATTGCAGAGGGAATTCAAATCTTTACAATGACGCGTAATGGGTGATCACCTAAATGCGCCATGACCTAGAGTAAAAATTGACAGCATGCCACAGAAGTATTTCCACGCCTAATAACCGCATTACAAGCATAGGATACCTGTCTCTTCCGAACAACTGCTGTTGTAATGCTGGCCAGTCTCAAGGCGAGCCTTGATCCTAGAAAGAAACTCGGACATGAAGAGAAAATCGGTAGGTGGCCGAACAATTCCCAAACTGCACCAGAGTCACACCATTCCCAGCGCCTCCTCAACAGCCGCAACGTGCACAGAGCCACGCCGACATTGAGCCACTCACTCCAAACAATAATATGGCGACGATGATGCTTGATTAAAAAAATGAAGAAACCACGACACTTTTGAGCCTCTGCTGCACAATAGTCCGCCACGGCAGCGGCATCATCTTCCAACAACTACTACTGCTACTCCCTTCCCCCTCACGATGCAAACCTCCACCCTCCCTGTCTGCAGCCATTCTCGACCTCCTTGATCATGGCAAGGCTTTAGCGCAGTTTGCTGCGCGGATGAATATCCAAGCCCGAGGCACGGGAGTTCAGGATGCGGGAAGAAACTCAGCAATCTGAGAAGCGTGGGGAGGATAAGGTGCGTCGACGACGGCGCAGGAACGACACGTCAAGGTCCGCACATCTGCCGTGAAAGACGTGAAAGAAGGAACGCGGATGAAGGCCAGCCGCTTGTCTTCTCGCTGGATTCCAGCACGGAACGGTCGAGTGAGACAAAGCGTCCTATATTGTATAATAGATTGTCATGAACATGTCTCAGCTCACAACATGACAATTGATTCATCTACCTTGATGACACCAAAAAAACTGCAAATCATTCGATCATAAACAAACGAAGTAGAAAGTAATATACAAATCAGAAATCAGAAATCAATTTCATTAGAACAGAAGGGTAAAGATATTTTTTTGAAAAATGAATCTTCAAATCGGACTGCATTGATGAGATACTCTCTAATATTGTAAGGGAACAAAGTTGAACTTCAAAGGAGCGACATATTTCTGTCGTCTCACTCCCGTCCTCTAGCTATGGGAGATGGTTCAAAACAACTACTCTGTTACAATTCTTATGCAAAAAAACTGGGAATGTCCACAGCGACCATGTCGTAGCAGGGATCCCCTAAGTGCATTCTAACTCTAAAAGCTACTCATCATATCTACAGTCGTTTTTAACTATTGCCTAAAAGCTTACGCTAGTATGAAAAACTCTAGCCAGAAATAGGAAGATCTCACCTCCAAGTCAAAACTGAAGGGCTGAAGTACATATCTAATAGCGAGTGAATTGAGTTTTATTTTCACCTGCTTTCTTACCATATGGATTGCTTGCGTTGAAGCCGTGTTTATTACCACTACGCCCCTCAACTGCTTTTGGGCCCTTTTTCCTAAACTTCGCCGCGTTGCTGTCGAGGTTTAGGTTGACCTTTGGAGGACAGTGGAATCCAAATGAAGAAGCCACAGTCTGCAACAATCACAACAATCGGAGCATTAACTTCCCACTCTAGTGAAAGAACACTCAAAAAATGGTCTATCTTTAATAATAGTATTTAGTTTTTGTGTCACTCTCATTGTCTGCCCCGTTTGAAGTAGACATGGCTCAAGTTTGAAGTATAAAACATAACATTCCGTAGCCTTTCAAGAGGGTGCCGTTTAGTTCCATCCACCTTTATATATGGAGTGACCAGTGATTTGTAATTGAATGGACTATTGAATCAAATAAACAATTCCAAACCACTGTTGAATTGTGATTAAGTGAATTTTGATTAGTATTCACCATGGTTGATTGCTCTTACTTAATGCCACATGCCCCCATAGCTACTGATGTGGGATATTCCACATCATTCTGTTGAGAAGGCAGTAAAACAGAGGCTACTGAATGTTATGAACATAGGACAATTGTGTCAAAAATAAAATAAAATGCCAACAATTATTTTCAGACAAAGGGAGAATTATTTAAAATATTTGTGGAACTAGAAAGGAGACAACTTTGAGGATACATTCAAGGCATTAAGAAAGAGGCTCACCTGTAAATCCAACCGATGAACATTGAAAATGTCTTTCATGGCGTGCGAGTTGTAAGCCAACAAGTAGGACCGGTACGCGTCACGAGCCGACTGATGAAGATAGTAGTTCTTCTCAACAAGCTTTTCCAGTTGGGACTGCACATTGGCGATTTTGTTTGAGGGGAACTCGTACTCGTTTAGTGGAACTTTCGCACCCTTGAGATAGCGAAGGAAGCCCAGTTCTTCTGGAATGAGAAACAAGAGAGCACGCCCTTGTGATCCTTCTCCTCTTGCCGTCCGACCCACTCTGTGAATGTACTCCCTTGGATCATCAGGAGGGTCATATTGAATGATCCAATCCACTGCTGGGATGTCCAACCCACGGGCAGCCACGTCTGTGCAGAGGAGGATGCCCTTTTCGGCATTACAGAACTCGAAGTACGTCGACGTTCTCTTCTGTTGCTTCTGCTTGCCGTGAATGTCCAGGCAGGGAATGTCGATGTAGTTTAGAAGCTCGCTGTGGAACTTCACAGAGTTGCAAGATGAAAAGAAAACCATAATCTGCGTTCCAGCAACACATTATTAGGATTAGAAAAACTAAGCCAATGATTGTATAGGTGTGTATAGCCGTAGATTCTTACTACAGAATAGCTTAACCCTTAAAGGATTTAGGGCATAGTAGATATGTTGCCGTATGTTTAACATTTGTAGTAAGTAGAAAGTTCCAAATTGAGATCCCAGTAGCTTTTGAGACAATGTACACATGAATTTTAACTTCACTTTTGATATGAAACTCATAGGAGGTGTAGAACCATTCCAAATACAATGAAATGCGGTCGTATAATGCTGGCCGGAATGGCCAATATGGTTTTTTAAGGGTTAAGTAGACCCTGTAACTATTCCGAGACACCATCTTAGAAACAACAATAAAATAGACGCTCTGTAAGAATCCCCAATCCCGGAGGTGGAGTGCAGGGTCGACAGAAAATATTTCTAAAAATAGATGCAGAAATTTCGGGAATTATTTTCCAAAAAAAGTTTTATACATGGTGAAGTAGAGAATATTAGAGGATACTGTAATATACGAATCTTGTTTATTGGACAATGATGATTATTCGACCCTGCCTTCCACCTACGGTATCAACAGAAATAAAAGATTTTCATATGAAACATACCTTCTTTTTCAAGTTTTTCTTCAAAAAGGTGAAAAGGAGTAAGAAACGTTCTGCACTTGAAACTACGCAATACCCTTGCTCCAGTCCTTCCACTGTGGCCTTAGATCGACCGTCGTCTACACCAATATATAGAGGAGCCCTCTTAAACGACACCCGGGCCAAATCCTCAACCTGCGGTAAAATAATCAGATTAATACGTATTACAGTGGGTGAGTGATATGTTTCAGAGCAATTAACTCCCGAGTGCCCAAATGGCCAATTCCATATCTACAAGGAGTTGAAATAAATCAAGTGGGAAGGTTCGAGGACGGTAACAAAATGTACTAATGGAAAGAAGAAAGCACAACCTCCAATTTTGAGCAAAATATATATAAGATGATTAGAGTCACTAATGAAAAAACAACAATTACCACCGACGTGCTGCATGACAAAGTACAAACCTTAGTAGTTTGAGTAGCCGAGAACAGCACTGTTTGTCGATCCTTCGGTAACAACTTGATAATTTGCTTCATTTCCTCCTCAAAACCAATTTCCAGAATTCGATCAGCTTCGTCTATGACCAAGCACTGCATCGGCCACAAAGACAATTAGTTTCTGTCCTAATACACATGGAATTTTCATTATGTTATTACAATGGCTTTTGCTTCATAATGTCAACGACTACACACGTCAGTCAGCACCTGAACTGTTAGCATGTGAGTTCACGCGAAACTTAGAAAGAAAAAAACCCTTACAGACCTTCAGATTCTTGAACAAAAAGCCCTTAGTATTCTGAAGATGATCAAGAAGACGGCCTGGAGTTGCAACCAAAAAGTTCACTCCCTTCGCCAACTTTTCAGCCTCCGTTCTTCTATTGGCTCCCCCCATGACAATACCATGTGTTTGCTTGTGATATTTCAGGATATCTCGTGCAACTCCATAAATCTGCAGGAGTGCGTAAAATTGAGTCCCCTAGAAAAGAACATACCCTACAATGACCCAAACCTGAGGAAGCTTCAAAGATTGTACACCGCAAAAATACAGATTAAAGTGCAGCCCTGAATAAAATTACAGGAAAGTGTCTAACCTGCATAGCAAGCTCTCTGGTAGGAGAGATAATAATCACACCCGTCCCGTTTCGTGGCATGAAGTGCGCATGAAATAGCAACTCAACAGCAGGTACCACGAAGGAAAGCGTTTTCCCAGACCCAGTTCTCGCAGCTCCTAGAACATCCCGACCAGTCAAAAGCTGAGGAATTGACCTCGCTTGGATCTGCAGCAAGCACGCACTCGAAGTTTGATATTAGAAAAAAAGCAAAAAATGGTAAAAAAGACTTTTGGTAGGTGTCTATGAACATCAATTGGTTTCTGCACTAAGAGCCAACTGCATAGGTGAAGTATTTCATTAGTAGACAAGTTTTTAGGATACCAAGTTCCACAGTAACAGTGAGCTTTTGAGAAAAAAGTGGTGGAGAAGTTGGATCTCAAGGCCAAGACTTCATGGCAACTTCTCCCTAACCAACCAAATCTGTCCATAGAACATGCACAATGCACAACTTCATGGCCGGGTATGAGACAAACCCTAGTTCCACATTTCCCCGCCTCTTGTCTATTTCATGTTATGGGTACCACTTTCACGCATCTCACATAGTGTGACTTATGTCTAACTCACTTTATGTGTGCTAAAAATTCCATCTTTATCACCATGTATATAGTTGCAGCCATGGTCCCTATAACACCATCTAATTTTTGTAATTTTTCAATGTTTTTTTCATACCAAAAGAATATTTCTCGAAAATCACACTATTTTTGGAGAGGTACCCATATCAAGCCATCACCCATGGGCAACTTCTCAAAGCCATGGACCTTGGCTCTAAATCTATTGAAGACGAAAACTTATGATAAACAGAAGACCGACATCTGAGTGATGTACCTCAGTCATGTGAGTAAACCCCGTGTCTTTGATCGCATTCTTGGTGGGCTCGGAAACTGGCAACGACTCAAAAGCAG
Source organism: Pohlia nutans (assembly GCA_022496805.1). NCBI lineage: Eukaryota > Viridiplantae > Streptophyta > Bryopsida > Bryales > Mniaceae > Pohlia > Pohlia nutans. The sequence goes on along the minus strand of CM040099.1, from coordinate 19,167,791 downwards.
TCATACTCATAATGCCCTCAACCTGTGCGATTCCACCTCCTAAAGTCTCCATTTCAAACTTCATCTTCTTGCTTTTCTTCTTCGACCCATCCTTTTCTTCTTGTTCCGCAGGCTCACTCGGTTTTTCCTCAGGCTCATTCCTCTCCTGCTCCTCAGGCTCATTCCTCTCCTGCTCCTCAGCTCCATTGCTTTGCTTTTCCTCATGCTCCTCAGCAACATCCACTTGCGAAACCTCTTCCTGTTTCCGCTTCTTGCTCTTCTTCACCGCCACCTCCTTCCCCATCTTGAAGCTTCAGAATTCACCAAATGAAAGCGCTCTCTGTTTGTATGCTCAAACCAACCTCCTAAACGGCATAAACCCTAAAACCCTGTTTGTATGCTCAAACCAGCCTCCTAAACGGCATAAACCCTAAAACCCTGAAGACGCAAGCGCTCCAGTGAGACCCGGAGCTGTCGAAAACGGAAATCTAGTGTGCGTTCCAAAATTACGCAGAGTCTGCGTGAGCTCCTTAAACCCTAAATGAAATCGCTCTGTTCGTATGACGCAGAGCCTGCCTGAAGTCCTTAAACCCTAAATGAAAGCGCTCTATTCGTATGCTCAACTATTCGTACACTCTCGCCACGCCTCGGCCGTCAGATCGTAAAGTACATCCGACGGCGCAGATTCACGTTTCGCGCGGTTTGTGGCGTCGTTGCCCGCGCCGTTTGTGTTGACCTAATACCGGTAAGGGGGCCGTAGCCTGGTTTTCCAGTTCCGAAACCAACCCCTAACTGAGTTTTGTAAAAGTCAATTGTAAAAGTAAAAGCTCTGCAATATGAAGGTATGATCAACATGATTGGATGATATTTGAATATTTACAAATTTCGAAATATTTTACAAATTTTTCAAAAAATTCAAAATATACATATGATAAATTTGATATGAAAATTTGTATTTAAGGTAGATAAAAGCTATGTTTACAAGTGGTAAAAAGTGAAAGTGAAAAAACTAAAAGTGACACACAATTGGAGCCAAATCGTAGTTTCCAAAGATTATGCTGCCCTAAGCACAGAATGCTCAACTCTAGGAAGTCAAAGAAGCATAAAACTATTATTCTTTGAAATACTTTAGATAAAACGTAATATTTTTACAACAAAAGCTTTGATAAATTCCATTTGGATTATTTAGATGCGAATTATGAAAAAATCCTCTTTTTTGGAAAATTGTGACATCCCTTTCGTAAAATAATATGTGGGGTTTTTGTAAAATTCTCACCATCAGGATTGACAATATTACAAGTTTCATTTACAAAATGGATGAAAATTTGATGAAAATCGGTTCTCAATGCACTTTCTGCGTGGTTTCTTCATTCAAAAGAACACAAACTAAGTATCCCTACTGGCGTTCCAGGGTTAAGGGTTTAGGATTTTAAGTTTGCGATTTTGCATGGGCCTCCATGCAACGGTTCCGGTGCCCTACTGATCAGATCTGTGACGACACGTGCAGGGATTCCCTCTGGATTATACAAGCATTCAAGCCACGTGGGAGAACCACAATTTTGATTATGTGGATCTCAGCCACACCTGTGATTGTGCCGTCTAAGTTAACCCCTAAGCGTCCACACTACTTTTGCCAGGTCAAACCTCATCAATTTATGACATTATAAAATTTATTCTATTTTTCTGGTATTTTTGTCGGATATATTATTGTTAGACAGAGTTACCCTGATTTTTTCATAATTATTTAAATAAAAATGAATTTTATAAGATTTTTCAAAACTTTTTTCTTGTAAAAAGCATAGTAATTACAAAAATGCTTAAAATAGTAGGATTTTTTTAGAAAAATGTAAACAATTCATAATCTATTATCCAAATAATATATATATTTTATTCATAAGACCACGAAAGATTCCATTCTAATAGTGTATATTGGAATTTTAGGGGTCTGAGCTTTAAAGTGATGTAAAAAGTGCAATTTTAATAATTTTGAAGAAAAGTAAACTGGACTAGAAAATAGTGAGCTCTAGCATCCTCTACCAAAGAACTTTTGAAATTGTCCAAATAGCGGAGGGTTAGTTTGAGATCAATAAGCGTACAATTGCTATCATCGTGCAAATTAGAAAGCTCTCTAAGGAGTAGCATTTGTTTTAAACGAATTACATCCTCGGGGAAGGTTAATACGCATCCTAGTGCATCGACAACATTGTTGCCTACAGTGTGTTTGAGGACATACTCCCAAACCCACGCCCACACTAGCATAAACCCGAATACCTCATTATCCCCAATCATCCTCGAAGAACAAACGGAACTCCAAATCCTCAAAAGATAGTAAAAAAAATTAAAACGTAAAGAACAATGACTCCAAATACAAAAACAAGAAACCAATGTGCTCAAAGTCTCAACCATGATGGCTAATATATCTAAACTAAATGCATCATGTTTAAGTTTAACTTTAGTTCTAACAAGAAGCCCATACTACTTTGAGTTAAGTGGGACATTACGTAAAAGCTACTATTTTTAGCTAAATGAAACACTAAGTGAAACATTAAGTAAATCCTAAGCCATTGTTAGCTAAGTGAGACATTGCAAAAAAGGTACCACTTTTAGCAAAATGAACATTAAGTGAAACATTAAGTGAAAGCTACCATTTTTAGTTAAAAGAGACAGTAAGTAAAAGCTACAACTTTTAGCCAAATGAAACATAAGTGAAACACTAAGTAAGAGCTACCACTTATAGTTAATGGAAACATTACAAAAAAGCTACCACTTTTATCCAAATGAAACTTTAAGTGAAACATAAAGTAAAAAAGTTGTTTTTCAGTCAAACACTAGTTTTCACCTAGTTCCCAATTTCAAATGAAAATGGTCCCAACTAAGAAAGTGTGGAGGTTATCTTCTATTTTCTAGTCCAGTTTACTTTTCTTCAAAATTATTAAAATTGCACTTTTTACATCACTTTAAAGCTCAGACCCCTAAAATTCCAATATACACTATTAGAATGGAATCTTTCGTGGTCTTATGAATAAAATATATATATTATTTGGATAATAGATTATGAATTGTTTACATTTTTCTAAAAAAATCCTACTATTTTAAGCATTTTTGTAATTACTATGCTTTTTACAAGAAAAAAGCTTTGAAAAATCTTATAAAATTCATTTTTATTTAAATAATTATGAAAAAATCAGGGTAACTCTGTCTAACAATAATATATCCGACAAAAATACCAGAAAAATAGAATAAATTTTATAATGTCATAAATTGATGAGGTTTGACCTGGCAAAAGTAGTGTGGACGCTTAGGGGTTAACTTAGACGGCACAATCACAGGTGTGGCTGAGATCCACATAATCAAAATTGTGGTTCTCCCACGTGGCTTGAATGCTTGTATAATCCAAAGGGAATCCCTGCACGTGTCGTCACAGATCTGATCAGTAGGGCACCGGAACCGTTGCATGGAGGCCCATGCAAAATCGCAAACTTAAAATCCTAAACCCTTAACCCTGGAACGCCAGTAGGGACACTTAGTTTGTGTTCTTTTGAATGAAGAAACCACGCAGAAAGTGCATTGAGAACCGATTTTCATCAAATTTTCATCCATTTTGTAAATGAAACGTGTAATATTGTCAATCCTGATGGTGAGAGTTTTAAACATTCTCACTATGAGGATTGACAATTTTCAATTTCATATTAACACTTTTAAATTAGTATTTTTTAATTTTATATTGTACCTATTTCGAGACCTACTTTTATTATTTTTAAACCAAAAGATGGTAATCAAGTTATTCTTCATAATTTATTTTTTTAGTCGTCAACTTAGCTTGAAGATCGAGAACTTGACCTTTAAAAATGTATAGGACAAGAATTTCACTTAGTTGTGTTGATTTAAAAAAACTTTTGTATTAAAAAGAAATTTAAGTTTGGTTCAACTTTTGAATATTGTATAGTAGCTTGTTAAGTATATAAAAATCAAGATAGTAATTAAAAGGCTTAAATAATTTTGTTGGTTATTTAAAAATACCCATTATTCAACATTCTGAAATCTCCTATAGTTTGATAACTTTCCTTTTCTAATAATAGTAGAAAAATCATTGTAAATGATGGCAAATGAAAAATTATAGGACGTTAAAAAAATGATAAAAAAATTGGCAAAGAGAGCAGTAACCGGTGGTGGTGGTTGGACTTGAATTGCAAGTGCACCCTTCCATTCTATGCATCTATGGTTGGGTTAGTTATTATTCCACCCTAGCCACTACATTCTCTTATTTATATTCACTCCCTGGTTACTATTTCTTCTTCTTGTTTTTTCCAAACATAAACTTTCAGTCCAAAACAATGTAGTGCATCATGAATACCAATTCATGTATACTATTTATTCATTTTTTTGTCCAAATTGATTAAATGTTTTATTCAACATTAGCTTCAAGCGTTGTGCTTTACACATTTATGAAATTTTAACAAAATGAATTTGTGGCAACACAAATAATTCATGAATATTGTTAATAAGAGTTTTTTGAAGAATTTAGGTGCAAAGGTAACATTTGTTGTGAATGCATTTTATGAATTGATATAAAGATTAAAGTAGGTGATTATAAAATAACAAAGTTTAAGTCTAGATGGTTTTGTGAAATTTTCAAAAGTTAAAACTTATCAAATTATTGTGTATGCCTCTTGGAGAAGTTGCAAGGAGGCATGAAATTTAGTTAAAAGCATTTTTAAAAAACATATTTTGATTATGAGTTTGGGCTTTGAAAACAATAAGCGTTCAATGTGATTATTTTTAAGATTGTGGTATTCAATATCATAATTCGTAATATTGAAATCCAAAAAAATCAATTGTTTATTTATATTTTTGTTTTGAGTTTTCCATTGTTTTATAGATAAATTGTTCATTGAAAATTTTATGTACTTAATTTTCTTACATGTTCAAAAAAAATTTAGAGTTTTGTTACGTTGCGTATAAATAATCTAACTCTATGAAAAATATTGGCATTTGAATTTTGAAAAAGAAAGCAATTTGTTCATAGTTATAAAATAGAATATTAATATTATTAATTTGAATTACAGGTTTGTTGGCAAATTGAGAAATCACCTACAATTTTTTTTAAGGAGAGATGATCAAGAAAACAAAAGGAAGTGGCAAGGAAGGTGTGGAAATTGAAAGTTTGCAAAAAGAAACATCCAAGATGTTGAAGAAGCAGTATAGTCACAATTGGTGGGCATGGAGAGGCACTGGAAGAACATCTGAATTGGATTACAAATAAAAGAAAATTATATTTGCAACTAAAAAATCCTTAAAATATGGATGAAGCAAAGTGGGAGAGAACAATAATGCAAGGGCATTTGTCTGCAAACCCTAATTGGTTTCCTCGACCAAAGCTTGAAATACCTAATATTGATCCAACTACACTAAGGAGACAAGGAACAAGTGCACAATCTCCTCGAGGAATCTATGACTTTCCCATATCCCCTCAAAGCCCTATAGAAGGCGTATTGTTGAGCCCACCTATGAAACCAAAACTAATGAAACCAACACCTATGAAGACAATACCAAGGTCATTGTGGGTAGCACAAGATGATTATATTGACCTAGTGCCAAATTGCACACAATTTAGCCTTAATAGTAATCATCCTGGTCATGGTTTTGGAGACTGCAATGCTGAGTGTAGTAGCAGCAATAGTAGTAGTAGCAATAGCAACAAAAGTTTGGGACATAGATCCTACCTTTCACCATCTTTGAAGCTCGGGGACAATGTTTTGGTTCGTTGCAATCAAACCAAGTGGCTTGTTGGACAGGTGATTTTTTTTTAATAATCTATAATAGTAATAAAAATCTATGCATATTTGTAACACATTCAACATTTGTTGAAATATAGTGGCTAGCCATAGGTTGTGTTTTGTTCTATAATGTTTTAAAAACTAGACTTTGTTTTGTTTTTGGAAGTTTCCAGGTGAGGCGTATATCAAACAATAGCATAAAAGTATGGATTGCAGCAGCAGAAACATTGGTGAACATTCCAGTAGAATTGTTTCCAACTCACTTAGCACGCATGGAAAGTGCAACACCATGTTCATCTTCTATTAACTGCTACACTACACGACTTCACCGTACTCAACAACAAATCAAAACTCAAGTGCATTGTGTGAGGCCTGCCCATTTGTCACATCGACGCCTATATCAGATCATCTCATCCAATAACTCAACAACCAACACTACACAACAGGTTCAATTTTTTTTCAATATGAGTGAATAATTAATTTTTTTAGTCAAATAATTATTGATCAACCTATTATTTAATAATGAAAGAATAACAATTACAACTTCTATAATATTTATATTTGAAAGTGAATGCAAATTTAAGTGACATTTTTTTAGGAAAAATCTCTAAATTATGATTATCGCATATGTGTAAATATTTCATTACATGACGTAATATATTTAAAAATTAAACTAGTAAAATCACATTGTCTGTCATTGGCTTGTTTGAAGAAATTTTTTATGTTTAGAGTTGTTTCTTGCTAAAAAGTATTCAATTTTATAAATACAAAGATGCTTATAAGTAAATGAAATACATCCATTTGGTTGTGATTAAGCCTTAGATATGCTATTCTTTTACAATTCTTTAACAATGTTCTTAGATAAGCTTTTTATTTTTTATTTTTTTTACAATCCTTTAATAACATAGTGTCAATGTAAATCAACAATGGTTGAAGTTTAAATTTTTCCAATTATGTAGATGTATCAAGCTCAATGCCAAAGTCCTCCATCTACAAACCCAAGAATAAATTATGAGAGAAACTCTCATTGTTTTACACCCTTAAGTGCGTCCAATCCACCAAATTTATCTGCATATATTGCATATTTGGAGAAAAAAGGGATCATCCCTCCAAAACGCTCTATATTAAAGCAAACAGGGAATTCATCAGAGCCACTAAATACTCAAAGAGAAGAATCTCATTCACAAGAAGTTCCATTCGACAACCACATAGGATTTGCCGATCAACAAGCTCAATACAATTGGAGACTATATATCGCACAAAGAAATCAACAAGGTAAAATTCTAGCCTTGCTTACACCTAATCAAAAATGATAGAATTTAAGAATCTATATAAATAAATGAGATTGAATATTTCAAAGAATCCCAATATGCAACTTAACTTCTCATTTTAAAATTTACAAATTTAAACCAAACTTCACATAATATAGTGCATTAGGTGGTTCTTTGAGACCTTGTCAAACTTCTCTCTATTGCAAACTACATTGTAATCGAATGAAGGAAAGCTCACATATTGACAATAATTTTTATTTTTAACAAATCCATGCCAAACTTTATAACTAAATTATTTAGAAAAAAATCACTTGAACTTTTGTGTTTCATGTTTTTGCTTCAGGAAACAAACCAAGCTATCCACGACCTTCAACATTACCAATGTTGAATGTCAATCTAAACAACGAGGGTACACCACGGTCAGACTCACCATTTCTACAAAAAAACAATTGCAACAACTATCAACATGTTAAAACATCACCACATAAAAGCCATGAACAACCATACCATATTAATCGAGAGCCAGTGCCAGTGCATGCTTCGTATGAAGAAACGCTCGAGTCTACTTTATATAAACCCCACTACGAACAATTTGTGGCACCGCAAATGGTGACAAAAGGTACAATGACAAATTTTGGAGAGACAAAGAGTCCGAAAAGACCACCTACTCCACCACCACAATTGCTCATGAAAGGTATGATGGATCTTAGAGATAGTAAGAGTCCTAAGAGACCACCGACACCATCTCATATCAAAGGTAAAGAAACATGTGAAGATCAAGCATGCCCAAGTTGGGCAAAAGGGACCGATTTTCGTCAAATTTGTGAAAGCAACCAAGGTATGTCCCTTGAACGGTCCGTGTCTTTAGATAGTTTCAAGTCGCCAAGTTTTCTTGGTTTGGTGGACCCGCGATCCCCCGGGGCACGACCGCCGAGAAATGCAACAACCTCAGCTGCACCAGTGTGGGTGACAGTAATTGACAATGGACACGGCACTCGCAAATTGTAAAAAAATTAAAATCCACATGATTTATAGTTTGCTTCATTCACCAATGAAAATGACTTTATTCCTTGAGGTCTTCGAGGTGATGTGCGCAATCAATCAATTACTGTAGCCAATTTAATAGTTGAAACAATGGAAATAAGGATAATAGATCTCACCACCAAAGACTTGCAGGAGAATTTTACATCTTCATTCAATGACATGTTTCTGTACCTGCAGTCCTGGATTAAACCCCCAATCAATTTGGGATGGTTAATAAAAACAGAGGAATTGACAAAACAGTAGTGTCACCTTGAACTTCCCATATCATGGACTCCTTACAGTTTCAAATGTATGTACAAGAGCCTGCAGGTTCCTAAGAATATCCAACACCTTTAAGCCAACTAAGAATGTCAGTTAGCTACCACATTTCTGTACCTTCCATACTCATTTCAAGAGCTAAACGCTACATTCATACAAGGAGACGAATACTGTACAATCCGTTACTGTCCAGAGCAAACCAAGCCACTAGACCTGCAAAAAATACACGGCAATAAAGCTTGCCCAAAAACACAGCCACTGCCACTTTCTGCTCTTCAATCAACCCACTGGTCCTTGAGAGGAAGAACTGCCCTGGCCACCAGTCGATGAAGGTGATGATGCTGGTACCGATGCAGTGTTTCCGATCAGCCAGTAAAGGGCCCATTTTAAATTACACAGAGTGTATTTTAGAGCTTTTGTCCACTTTTCTTGCCGGTTGAAGCTTTGAGTAATAGTAAGCCCTTCGACTTTATCATTCTCAATCCTGCATAGACAATCACAAATTCGATGAGAGTGGCGATTTTTCAAAGGAACCAAAGCTTCCCCATGCTGAAAATTTTCGCAAGAAGAAAATCTCCCCCCCAAAGGTATTCTAGAAAACCCTAGCTGGCATTAAATTGTAACGTGGTTAGGATTTCTCTAGGGGTGGGTCCTCTACGACCGGTAGTAAAGTGACTCAGCATCCAGAAAGCACTTAAAAACTAAATTGGAACCACAATATCAATCTTGAAAGACCTAAAGCCCTTCTGACTTTTATGAGCTGGGCTAAGAGACCTAAAGGTTCAGACCCAATATAGCGTGTCACCATGTGACTTCGAAATCTTTCATGAACGTTCGTTATTGTAAACCTCAGTCTCCAATGATTAAATTATAAGCAGCAGACGAGTTTGGGTGAAGGAAAAAAGGAAAAAAGTGAGAGTGAAATGCTAACTTGTATGGCAGCTTGAAGCATTTTTCAGGTGAAATATTAGCTGCCCTGTCCCTGGCATTTGCAAACTCAGCAAACTCCTTCAAGCACGCAAGGTAGAAGGTCATGGCCTTGTCATACCGTGAGCTCCAGAAAAGGTTCACCGGTCCAAACCTGTTTGCAGGAAGATGAAACTATCAACGTCTTTCTTTGCAACCAAATACCAATCGTGATTTTAACATCACGTACACCTCTTCAAACAAAAAAAATACAGAAGCCTTCACAGTACCACTCCTTTTGTACTTCATGAAAAGAGTGGTTATAGAATGCCAAATTTCAATGGGTAGAAATTTATCCAGACTTACAGCTCATAGGTGTTTTTATTATCTGCAATTTTTGGATAACTGCCCATTGGTATAATCCGGTATTGTCTGCAACAGCACGATTGAAATCAGGAACTTAGAAGAATGCACAATCTGGCAAAGAAAAAGTAACTCTGCGTAAATGGGGAAAAACAACTCTTTGCCGGTTCAAAAGAGCTCCGGATCGAACAAGAGCACAAACATAGTTTTTGCTTACTTTAAACTGAAACGTTTATGAACAAGCGGCTAATTAAAAAACTCTCTACCTCAAATAAATGTGCATGATTTTAATATGTTTCCTTTTATACAATCCTCAGTATAACGCTTCTCATAATCCTCACTAACTAATTTTTTTCTAAAACCCTATTGAATAACCTTAAAATGCCATTATTCTTATAACCATATCTCAACCTCCGTGGAAAAAGTAAATTGGCTAAAAATAGACATTCTAGGCCCTGTAATATAGAATGCAGTAAAATAATAGAACTTGATTTCTGAGCGATCTAGAAAAGTCACCCCAAATTCTATTTTTAGCCAGTTTAGTTTTTCCACGGAGGGTGAGATATGTCACAATTCAATTCTACTGGACATAAGAAATCCATTCTACAGAATTCATTCTCAGAAATCATGGGCCCCAAAATGCTACTATTACTTTTTTAACACAGGTATCATTCTCATTGAACACTGTATTTCGACATCTTCGAACCATTAATTAGTCTCTTCCATTGGGGTAAAGACAACAAATTAAACCCCCACGAATAGACAAACATCAAAAAAATTAACAAAGGTGAGCGTCAACAATCGGATCGAGTTGAGAAGTATACGAGAAATTGAGGCGACAGTATTGAGCCATCGTATGCAAAAGCAAGCACGCCTGACCCCAGGCTGCATTGATCTCATCCCATTCCACCTGCAGAGAGGTGTATGATTCTGTGTTACGTTGAAAAATCTCAAAAGAACAAAAACTGCGACAAAATCACTTCCTGGAACCAGTTGAACAACATACAAGACAATCTTACATACTACGCGGGTCTATTTGGTAGGATATGACTCACTGGTATGTTCGGTAAGCGTCCCAATCGGAAGTTGTTGATAGTACCGAAATCTCCATCATGCCAAATGTGGAATGCATCATTGAGAACGTTGGTGCGTTTTAACAGCTCCAGTTGCGCTTTAACGACCTCGATCTTTGCCAGAATGGCGTCTCTTTCCTCCTGTATGCGGCCATAGAATTTGGATAAGACAACAATATCCAGCAAGCTAATTGTATATTGAACAAGCTCTCGTCTTCACACGGAGGGTTCCACAGGAGCACAACAAAATCTCCACTAAGAATCAAGGTTACTCCTGGAAGCTTCTAATGATTATCTTGATTTATGGACCTTTCAAATGTATAAGACCAAAACAGGAGGACGACCAGAATATAGACCAGCTCACCTGATGAACAGTTAGGTTCAGCTTAAAATCATTGCAATCATGCCAGTATCTGCATGGACAAAGTGTGAAGATTAATATAATTGAAGAAGCATAGCTGTAAACGACTTGATGGAAAGCGTATTGCTGTAAAGTCGAAAAGCTATGAAACCGAGAGCCAGCTCTGATTCAACGTACTTCTCCTCAAGTGTTTGGAAGTCTTTGGTCTTGAGATCAATGTCTTGAAGTTGAAGCATCACCTCTTCCTTCTGTTGCTCAACTTCTCTAATCGCTGCTTCCAGCTTCCTCTCCTCTTCTTCTGCCTTCAGAACCGACAGAAGATATGAAGGTCAGCAAATTCACACAACTTGAACGGTCGTTTGAATTGAAAAAATGCTATGCATGGTTTAACAGACGAACCTTGACTTTTTCTTTCATGAAATCCTCTTCACTAAGAGCTTCCGTGGATTCCTTGTCAAGACGATCAAGACTAGATTGATAGGCCTTGATATCACTATTTACGTCCTCCATCTGCTTGTCCAATTCTTCCGATAATGCACACATGCACTCTAAACACAGAGGATGCTCCATCTATTAGAACAAGAACCATCTAGTTAGTTTATGAACAAAGCGTACTCAGTTACAGATCTCAAATTCAAAGAAAATACAGAACACACCATGTGACCATGAGTTCGAAATAAACCTGTGTTTGACTGGAAGCAATATCAAACGCACGTGTGAGGACATTGACCGTTGCATTAAAGCTTGCATTGCTAGTGTGTGGACCACCGGTATGGCCTCCACCGATCCCTACCATATGGCCCGTTGCTGCTTCCCCGGGAGGCTCAACCGTGTACATAGATGCCGCTGCAGAAGGCAATACCACAAAAGACTCGTCCATAGCCCGTCCACCATGAGCGTCCACACTTGGATGCGGAGGGGGAGCACCTGCAGCTGGAAGGGCCCCTGTAAAATTACGTGGTCCTCTATAAGCCTTTGAGCACTTTGTTGTAAATTTCAGAAACACACACCCGATCTAGGACGCAGTAACAAATTGTTCGCATGGCATTTACAAAAGTTCAAGAACCCAAGGTTCAAGGGTTCTGAAGGTGGAAAGGTAGAGGACCCGCCATGAACACCCAGTATTCTAGTCATGTCCAAAGTATAGAGGATCCTAGTGTATTTATAAAAACCAAAGGCCAATAGACCAAACCCCTAGCGGACCGTTTTTGAGTTTTTTTTAAATCAGAACTCAAGCTGGACAGTCTGCACGGCCATTTCAACCATAGGGTTCTTGATAAATACAAGGATCTTTATATATCTGCAAATGAAGGGGTCTTCGTTTTCGGGGTCTCCAAAGCATCAGACATCAGACAAGGATTAAGAGACTCTGTAGTATGCAGGGTTCCCTCCTCCACGTTCTGTAGTACATACTAGTATGAAGGTACACTCATAATTCATTCGTGTTGAACCCCTAAAGGACCAAGGATTCATGGTTTTAAAGTGACAAATTCAATCGATCATGTTGTGAAAATTAAAATTCAGATGAGACCAAATTGTTTATCACTGGAATCATTGAAGAACATTGCATGTATTGGTCAAACAACAAACAAAGAAGAACACATAAGACCTACTTAAAACTGGTAAAAAAATTTGGGCTTCAGGGGTTAAGCTGTAACACAGAAGATAGTCATGTCAGCTTCAAATTGAAATTTGAAGGCCATAACTTCAGATCATATACTAAAGTCAAGGAGTACGAACCCGGCGTGGGATAGTGTATGCCCCCAGTTCTAGGACGAGGGGGCGGGAACCCGGGTTTAGGTCCACCCTGCTTCGGCAACACCACAAAAGAGTGATCCATGCGGCTCCCTGCAAACACACTCCCACTTCCGTGCACTGATGCTTGCACCCCTGCAACAACATGGAGAGTTTCTTTCTACAACTTGCACACGGAAAACAACTTGAAAGTAACCGTGCAAATCGGTCCGACTACTCCACCCATGCTAGACTCTAAGATGGATCCCTGGCTTCCTAACCAAGGATTCATGGTTTTAAAATGACAAGTTCAATTGATCATATTGTGAAAATTGTAGTTCAGATGAGACCAAATTTTATATCACTGGAATCAGTAAAGAACATTGCATGTGTTGTACTAAAAACAAGAGGCCCAATTCGGGCTTCTTGGTCCTTTAGGGATTAAACAACACATCTTTATTTTCTCACGTAAAACTGCCACATGCAAAGATTCCATTAGTTGAAAGTAAAGAGTTACGAGTTATGCAACGCTGCTTTAAGGAGTGAGGAGGGTTAGAATAAGCATAATCTAAAGAACGCTATAGAGAAATACACCATAGTGGCTTTGACCGGTAATTCAATAACTACGTTCAGTTCTACCAAAAAAACATGAAAATTAATTACCACCATGTGCACATAGGTCAGATCCTTATTTGCACAGTTTTAGGGGAACTTATCTTAGATCCAATTAGGTTATTAACCCCTAATGGACAAAGGATTCATGGTTCTAAAATGAAAATTTCAATTGATCATATTGTGAAAAATATAATTCAGATGGGACCAAATTTTATATCTCTAGAATCAGTGATGAACAATGCATGCATGTGTTGGTCAAAAAACAAAAGGAAGTCCATCTAGAACCTACTCAAAACTCAAATAAAAAACATGAGGGTCAATTTGGGCTTCTTGGTCCTTTAGGGGTTAAAATCACACAAGACACCTTAGTGACTTTGTAAATTCACAACTAATTCCAAAAACTACGTCGAGTTCCATTTGCTCACCAAAATTAATTATAAGATCCTTACTTGCACGGCCTTAAAGGAACGTGCCTTAAATTTAATTAGGCTATGTAAAGCACGATTCGGGACCTTTGTCATGATAAAACCCTAGAACCATAGAATTTGACAAAATTCGTAACGCACCTGAGCGCGGTGGCTCGGCGGCAAACCGTTCGGCAAAAGTATCCGCGCCAGAGATGATAAACGGGTGGCGACACATCTGACACAGCCATCGGGGCAAATTGGGATCGACTCCGAACCCCGCCCTCCCGCTTCGAACACCTCCCTCTTCCTTCATCGTGGCTTCTTTTCAAAGAACTCTCAACGCTACAAATTCCACAAACGATGGATTGAGAAACAGCCAAATTCAAAAAAAAGACGAAGAAAGTTCACCGGGAATTCCAAGGCGCACGTACTCATTGCCAGATGAATTTCGATCGATCGATGAAGTGCCTTCTCTCTCTCTGACTCAAATCTGCGGCATCGTCTGTCGGAATTGTATTGAAAGATGGATTTCTGAGCACAAAAACATCGCGTCCGCAACCGTGTGGCGTGAAGATGAGCAAAGCGAGCGTGAAAATTGGCAAACTCGTGCGCAGAGCACGAGGTTCTGGAAACCCTAAAGTTATCGAGTCGGTCTTGGAAATGTAACCGGCTGCAGCCGGTGTGTTGCCGGTGGTAGCCCTCCTGGGTACCCGAGAACTTTTAGTAGATAGATAGAAACTCCGGTCCCTTTTTAGCAAGGGGCCGGCGTGAATGAAGTGTCCGTTCATAATGCCAATGATCCGATGCCCACCGGACAAGGGGAAATTGGGACAATACTACTCTCCCTTTTCGAGGATGGACACTATAGTGACACACTATGCTACTACCTAGCTAGCCACTAGTGCCTTGAAGATACCGGACATGGTATCCCCCAAAGAGCTTTGAGGTACCCATACAACAAGGTCCAAGGACCCCTCCATAGTTGGGTGAACTATGGTGGTGAGCACCACGCCGGCATGGGGAATAGAACCCCACAACCTCCTCAATGGGGGCCATGAGCCCCAACCACCAAGCCAAGGCCCGTGGTGCCTTAACTTTTAGTACTTTAAAATGAGATTTTAGTGTATAAGGGCCGCTTCACACTATGGCCGAAGGTCGAGAGGCCGTCGATTTCAAGATAGATAGATAGAAACTCCGGTCCCTTTTTAGCAAGGGGTCGGCGTGAATAAAGTGTCCGTTCGTAATGTCAATGACCTAGTGCCCATCGGACAAGGGGACATTGAGACAATACTACTCTCTCCTTTCAGGGATAGACACTAATCAAATTGCAAGAAACCAAGAGTTCGGCCTTTCAACTAGAAGGCAAAAGGCCATTGCCTTCCAAAATGCCTACATGGCAACACTTTTTTTATCACCGTGACGGACTTTCAAAAGAAGTTTGGGTCGAACAGGAATGGAAACCCAAACAGTGGTCGAGAGGCCAAACAGTGGTCGATTTTTTTGCATAAAAAAATCAAAAATTATATTTTATTGCCTATTTTCAATAGATTTCTTTAGACTCTCAAAAAAGTTTGGCCACTCAATCTCACACCTTCTCGACTTGAATGGCCATAGTGTGAAGCCACCCTAAGATTTGAAACTTAACACTTAAACATTACAAGGGTCCCTGGAGGGCAACTCGAAGAGCATCTCCAAAAGTCTACAAGTATTGCTTTTAAATTTTAAATTTAAGTAAAATTTTTAAAAATCAAAAAATTCTCAATCTGCCGTCGATACTAGTCAGTATTTTTTCTTTTTAAAAAAATAAAAAAATCTTTGTCTCTCTCTACAGTTGTTGCCTGATCATAACTCCCTCCTTTCCTCCATTCTTTCATATAATTGTGAATTGTTTCACAATGTCTAATTTAGGCAAATTTTCTAAATTTAGCCTCACTTTTTCATCACTTTTTCAAAGTACGAATCCATTTCGAATTTGGTTGAGAAAATCCACTTTTTCTCCATTATTCTCTGATAAACAAGTCCGCGTGTCTTTTTTTACTTTTAAAGGTTAACCTCTAAACGTCTTAGCATCCAGCAACTCGATCACGAACATATTTATACAATATTGGATGATTTTCATCCAAGTTACCTTCGCAAACCTATTGACCCTTTGACTCACTTGCATCTTTATAATGGATGGACTATGAATAGATTGTCAGCCTTCTCTTAACTACATCCCACACGATTTTTCATTCATCTAAATTTTCCTTGGTTCTTGTGCTAGTCGACTACCATTTGTATAGTATAGATCTTCAAAATAAGATATTGTGATTTTTTTCCCAAATGAAAAAATTGGTTTATGTCAATTTTCATTTTTAGTTCTGAAAGTGAGACCATATCAATGATTTTCCAAAATAAGTAGAATCAAATAATAAAAAAATTACCATCTCATAGTGCATATTATTCCAAATTCCTTATAAATATTTTAATATAAATTTGTTGATTTGGGATTTTCAAGTGAATTCAAAAGAACTTGCAAAATTAATTCTAAAAAATTTAATAAACAATTATGATAAATCCAACTATACATATGTGATCTACACATTGAGATTCACAACTTTTTTTTATATATCAACTCCATTCTGTGATTCATCATACATTTCACAACACATCTTTGAAATCGATAGAGGATAAGGACTTTAAAGGGTTAAATTCTTTACCAATTACAGTAAATCTTTTGTGATGGAAAGATATTGATGATATTGGAGAGGCCTCCAATTGCAAGTCAGTATGTCAAATGTTTGTTGGAGTAGATTTTATGTTTGCAATGGTCCTCTTATATACACCTCATGTACATATAAGCCATGCTAATATCTATTTTTGAGGCTAATATCTATTTTTGAGGCTAACATCTATTTGTGTTTGAAGTGTAAATAAGTTTAGAGGTTATATTTTAAAACAAAGGGTTTGAATTAAAATAAAAGAGGAGAGTGGTTCCAAATTACTCTCTCTCTCCCAAAAAAGCTTCTAAACCACTATTCATTTTATCCCAAAGTAAAGCTTGCGGTTTGCTCAAACTTCAAGGAAATGTTTGAACAAACCTTTCCTTCCAAGTACGAACTACTCCATCAATTATAAACTATTCCACCAAATTATTAAATGACACCACCTTGTTATACTACCCCTTGCCATGAATTATCATTGTCTTTCAACAAGATTTTTTTGGGAACATAGGAGTAGGCAATTATGAAGCCTTATACAAACAACTAATGGACAAATCAAAAATTTCATTGATTAGTATATCCATAAGAGATAATGAAAACAGTGTGTTCTATATGCAGGATAGTAAAAGATAATGTCCCCATGCATTAAATAGTAAAAATATTGTGTATCATGTATATAATATTAAAGTATCCTCTATTGCGAACATTCTAGTAAAAATACTATATTTTTTTTAATAAAAAATCGTTAAATTTTTAGGATGTCATGTGCATGAAATAGCAAAATTGTCCTGTCTCACATCTCTAATTTACAAGGTTCATAGGTTTGTACGAATAGAACACATCATTTTTACTATGCTACGGATGAAATGTACAATGATAGTAAAAATGATGTGTTTTATCATATTTTGATCATACCTCTACCGTTGGGTGGAGAGCTCCAACTTCATTAGCATTAGTAATACTCATATTTTTGTAAACACTTCTTATTTTTTTTAGAGATAGTTACAAATAGTACATCCTATGTCCCATCTCACTATGGGTAAGATAATAAGAACATTGTGTGCCGTAGAATGACTTTAGAAAAACATCAGATACAAGTATTATTTTTGGCATATTCGCTCTTTCAAAGATTAAATTGACAAGAGAATTTGAGCAAATACATAATAGTCTAGCTTTGAAAACAAATTTCTAAATACATGATTTATGTGTAGACTACTAAGGTAAAGACCTTATGGAGCATTTGATCTATTGCAAGATCTTTTGTGAAATTTGAACAAACATTCACAACCAATTTTAAACAAAATATTCTTTGATATTTGTACAATTCTCTTTTCGTTTTTCTTTTACCCCTTACGGTTTATTGGACTCCATATGTTTGACCATTGTATATTATTTTACTTATATAAACCATTATACATATATATAAAAAAATACATGTATAAATAATTCTAATATGATTGAGAGATATGACCTAACATTTTACAAATTCTCTACTCCTTTTGAAATTAATCACAAAGCAAAAATGATCACAAATCATGTTATCTATTGACATTTTTGGTGAAAAATGAAAATTTACACTCTTGCGACATAAAAAATATTCAAAAAACATTCAAATTCAACATGAACTTTCTTTCATGAATTCACTTTTGATGTATCAAAAAAACCCAACAACACACGTTTCACAAAGTTGAGTTGTTTACTTTTCATCCCTTCAAATTATTTGTATTTCTTTGGAAAAACATATTTTGATCATAAAGATATTTGAAGAAATCGAAATTCCAATCTTTGCAACCTGCACATTCGATATTCCAAAACAGATAATATTTGATAAAGGGTTATTGAATAGAATGTTAAAAAATTATATTTTAGTATCTTTTGTAAATATTTATTTTCAGACTCTTTTTTAACTTTCAGAATAGAATATATGCCGTCTCACACGATTTTTCATTTTTCATTTTTTTGGGAGAAGTTGTTTCTATGTCTTCTTTCATGTTACCATTCAGATTTTAGTTCACCATCATTGAAATTTATCAATTTATTTTAACCCTTTACGCGCTAGAGTCCATATTCTGGACGTTGGATGATTATTGACCCGTCCATTCACCACATACTGTGATGTTTTTCATTCATTTAAAATTCCCTTGATTCTTGTGCTAGTTGACTACCATTTGTACAATATAGATTTTCAAAATAAGATAATGTGAATTTTTGAAAAATAACAAAAGTGATTTATGTCAAGTTTCATTCTTAATTCAAAAAGTGAGACTTTAAACATGGTTTCCATAATAAGTAGAATAAAATAACCGCATTTGGTTTAGCAAAAATGGTATTGATGACTAGAAGTTTCACTTGTGGATTCCCAACGCTTGTAGGATATGAAAGTGAGCCGACGCACTACGACAGTTCTAGCTAGTGTAGGTTTTTCTATGAAGTAACTTTACTATGATGTAACCTAGCCTTTCACATCATTTGATGGTCTTCCCTGGAGTGCTCCATTTTGCCCTCAAAGACCTTTATGTGAAGTAATTTAGCCTTTCAAGTCTTTTCAATTTCATGGCCTTTCATTTCGTCACTAGTGGTGTTGACAAAAGCGGAGCCCTAGTTATAAAGTTGCCATATGTCATTAAAGCACTACATTCATTTTTTTCTTATGAGGACACTACATCTCCCTAAAATTAAATAGTCCTCTTGATATAGAAATAGTGTTCCAATACACTAAACATGCCATTCAATGTAGTGGTTTTTGGAAATTTGTTAGTTTCTTAATTTGATGATAATTTTTCAAGAGCACTTTTAAATTGAGATTTAAGAAAATTTTGATGAATCAATGCAACATGAAATAAAGCATAAAATATTCACAAATCATGCCCTTTCCACAAAGTTCACATATGCATGAAGTTATCTTGCCATAGAATTTTGTACTATTTTTTTGACTTGTAATGTAGTGACTTGGTGGATAAAATCTTATTCATATTTATCATTCATCATCCATAATATAGATGCATGGTCATTTAGGAGTTAAATTTCTTGTAGAAAAAGTTGATTATACAATCTTCACGATGTTAAAATGAATATTATTATTATGTACAATAAAATTTGACATTGTTACTCAAATAAAGTTTAAAATATATATTAGTACATGCCTGATTATTAATCAATTACTTGGAGCCCTTTCACAGCCTCTATATCAACTTGTCTTGCTTCATGAGCATGTCGTACGTTTTGAGGTATAATTTTTTTATTGAACATTCTTTGAGGTGCCTCGACAACAGGTTTCCAACTTACTACACTTCCTCTTAAACTGTTTGTCGGAACTTGTGGCCTATAATTAAATAAATAATGACAACATATTATATATGATGAAAAGAAAATTTATAGTTTTTATTAAATCAAAATCAAAATGTCTATAGAATGTGCAAGATAAAAATGTATTCTCTTCAAAACCGCTGTACTCAAAATAACATTCAAAACTCTCTATTAGATATTATAACATATTTAAATTTTTATATGCATGTTTTTATGTATTTATTATGACCTTCTTTATTTTCAATTTGTACGATTTATACAATATAATAAAAATGTGACTATTACATCAATTAACATTGGTATTTTATGAAAACATTTCAATATTTTCACAATATTTGAAGTCATTTTTGCACTAAATTATAATTAATGTTTAATTCTTTGAATAGAACTATTATTAAATTTTTGTAATAATATCGATAATACTTCTATAAAAAATTTAAACACAACTTGTATATACAATGTGCTATGTTTACGCTATTATTTAGTTTTTACAAATACCTTATATGACATCATCTGTCGTGTGAAATAATTCAAAATGGAATATTTTTGCCACATGTTGTTTCTCATCATAACTTGTGGAAAATGCACGTGGCTTTTAAAAATCAAGTGATGCATTCACTAGTAGAAAACATGGTAAAAAAAAGCTCGTAATCAAAATAGGTTGTGGTTCTTTTGATCAACTTGACCTACAAATTTTTCTTCTTCGAAATGCGACTGCAATTTTGATAATTTTGATAATTTAGGGACGTGTAACATACCGTTGGAAAGGTATTTCCAAAACCTTTCCAATGCTATATTACACGCCCTATAATTTCTAAAATTGCAGTTGCAAATCCATAAAAACAAATATGCAGTAGTTTAGCAACTGCAATTCAAGTTGGTTAAAAGAACCATAGCCGATTTAGTCTGTTGTTTTTTTACCATCTTTTCTACTAGTGACTCTACAATATGTTTGAAAATCACGTGCGTTCATGACCCTCTCTAAAAACCTCCTTATTTAAAGTGTTATATGTCTAAAAACTTTGGTATACATCCATTTTGACCTAAATATATGTTTATGTAAGTATACGTTAATATTTTTAGTTCTAAATATGTTTATTGTATATGTTTATTATGTTCAAATTAATACTTGTTATGTGCACTCACGTATACTTGTATGTGTTTATTACAATGCACCCTTTGGTATTTAAAAATTCAAATTTATTGACATTGAGGTGTGGAAATGTAAAGCAAGTACAGTATTATTATAGATATCGTTATAAATATATACAATAAGGAAGTTAGTTTGTTTTTTTTAGATGTAACATTGAATCTCCTGAAGCGTGAGACCGCTGGTCTTATTCTTTGTATCATTGGAAAGCTCTCAATGCGTAGGGGTGCACCAAATTTGTTTCATTTTTTTGGACGTGTGATGTGCGAGTTATGGACTTTTGAGTGATTCGCGTCACCCTAAATTGAATTAAATTATGAAAAATGGAATATGTGTGTTTTATGCTATTCTTGGCATTGTCAGAAAGCTCTTGGCGAGTAGAGGTGCAACAAAGTTGTTTTGTAGTTATTGGATCTAGGATGTGAAAGTTTTTTGTTTTTAATCAAACTTCGTCATAGATAAGTATTCTAAAAAGCAAAAGCAATATCACGGGGAACACGGGCAATGCAAGGAATTGTGGGGAGTCCGAGAAGTACGGAAAACACAAAAAACACGGAGTGCATAGGGGACATGTAGAGCACAAGGGACGTGTAGAACATGGGGAACATTTGGGCCAATGGCAAATGGCTACACTAGTATTGAATGAAGAAAGGTAGTCATGGCCCATACTGATAAATAGGAGGTAGTCTTGAATCTTGTCGATTCCTAATTTCTTGTGCAGTTGTTTTGCGCACCATAGCACCAACTTCTTTGGCCATCTCTACAGCTGCTAAATTGAAATCCTTTTCAATCGGCCTCTGTATTACATATCATTTGTAAAAATAAAGAATAAGAAATACAAATTTAATAAACACTAAATTATAGAATTGTAATAAATATTAACCAACTATTATATTACAAGTCCAAATCTATGATAAATGGAATAAAAAACTTTAAATATTATTTCTAATATGTGACAATAGTTGCATTTTGATGGTATAAACAAGAAATTAGATACATGATCTTGTTTGCAAAAATTGACCAAATTTTTTTTAAAACATTGTAATAGAATAGAATAGACTAAAAAAAATATTATTCGCTCAAACACTAAAAAAAAGTAAACAAATTTAAACTTAAAAAAATGAATATGCCCAAACCTCACATGTGTGCGTTGCAAGGTCTTTTTCAGGGAGTGAGTCCGCATGCTAGACAAATTTCAAACACATTGGTTGAATAAAATAACCTTACAAATGTTTGCAAATATAATAAGTAGATAAAATGTAAATAAAAATAATGTAAATATGTATTTTCAATACCATTTGAGAGTACAACGGTTCTTCTAAAAAATATTTTGAAAAATGAAATCCATGAATTTTAGGCAAAAATACTTGTTAGGAAAAAAAAAATGAGAGAAACTAATTTACTTACGTGTAGTGGACAACAAGTACATAGAGTATGAGGATTTTAAAAGTGACATCAATTCTTTAATGATTTCAAAAACATTAGTTTCTAAAAAAAATGTTATTACTTGACACCATGAAGGCCTATGATTTATATCTGCTGAAGCCAAAGATACTTTTCGAACTGGTACTGAAGGTGGTTCAACACTTAATTTTTTATGAGGAGGAGAAGGACCAGTTGGAAAATATTCATATTGAGTACGTCCTTTAGCACGATCCTCTTCTTGAATTTTTGCTAGAATCTCCAAATAACTATATGTACAATCAAATCGTAATTTACAAATGTAAAACATTTCAAGGCATATTTGTATAGCTATGAGTTTTTAGCATTTGAAAAAATTAATTCAAGGCTTTTCAATTATTTTAATATGATTATTGATTTATCTTTATTATTTTATTATTTGAAATCCATTTCACCTATGTGCTCCTAAATATCAATCTTATGATATTAATCTTTCAAGTCATAGTGATATAAATATCTTGACACATGTTTTGATATGATGCAAATTAAAACTATTAAAAAAATGAATAATCGCCTATGTCATATAAAATGACATTCGTTACTTACTCATATTGAAATGGGGACTTATAACTTCCAGCATCTTGTGGTTTAAGTTTTGGTTTATGGGTCCATACTGGAACGGGATGACCATTTAGTGGATTATAAATCTGCTCGTGTTCTTCCCTAAAATCTTAAAACATTTTTGTCATATTTTTTGAAGTGTAAAATTTACTATTAGAAAATTGAAACCAAGTAAATTTCAGTTATGTTTATCAATATTATATTATGGCAAAAACAATTGTTATATAGTTTGTAAAACAACTAGCAAAGATTTTTTTTATTAGTTTTAATGAATACCTGCTTTGTTTATTTTTAAAATTTAAAGTTTTAATGAAAAGTGAAATAGATACAAACCATGTGCTGCATTTTTTTCCATACTTTGGAACATGCTCAAGTACATTTAATCCTTGGCCTAAACATGAAGGCATTCCCCAATAGCCCATGTCGAATCCCAAAGGTTTTGGAATATCGATTTCAAACCTGAATATTTTTGAATTGTAAACATGTTGATGAACCAAATTATTAAGAGCCAATAAATTTACATTTGTAGCTTGCAAACTTCAAGCCATGAAGATTACATGTTTTATGCCAAATTTATATCAATGATAATTATTTCTTGATGAAGAATAAAAAGAAATGCTAAAAAAAATAATGAAAATGAAACAAAAAGAAGCATAAAAAATGATCAATAATGAAAGTAATGATTGAACTAAAAGCTAATAAACATATAAAGAAGTCCCAAATTAAAAGTTATTTGTATTTAATGATAAAGTACAAGATCATATATTTTTGCTACACTTAGGAAACAATATATCACATTGACATTCTCATTGCACAACTAGATGCACAACTATGGATAATGATCATTGAATCCAATAATGTTCAAAAGGAGATTAAAAAAGATACCCGTCATTATGTCTTAGTTGTTTTGAAAGATTCAAATATCTGCAAATCCAAACATGTTTAATGAATAAAAACAATTGACACTTTAAAAAGTAAATATAAAATCAACTAGAAGACAACACAAACAAGCGGTGAGCAACAATGAAAGTTGTGCAATCAGCTAAAGTGTTACTTTGGTTTTGTATACAATTGGATTACAATACAAAATAAACCCAAAAATTAATTCTTGATTAGAAAATTAATGAATCTAAATTTTTACTTTTGTTAATTTCTCTATTAAAACTTAGTATGATTTTTATTTCACTTTAATAAAATAAAATAAAATAGTAACGTTACACAATTACCTAACACTTCCTTGGTTATCAGGGTCAATAAATGGTTTAAATCTATTAAATTCATCATCTGTAAAATACAATCCAAGAGTCTCCATTGTATAGCGGAAGGCATCAAAGGTGACCTACAAATTTCATTATTTTTTATCAAAATTTGTGTCTAATTGTCGAACATATATATTTTAAACTATAAATATAATAGCATTTTTGAAAATTATTTATTTTTTATAAGAAAAATTTATAAGACCCATAAGTTGTTTTCAAAAAATATTCGTGTTAAAACATCTTATTATCAACAAATTAATGTAGAGAATGTATGTCACCGAGTTTTCTGTTGGTTGAGGTTGTCCATTTAAACGGCATAAAACTGGAAGTTGTTCCGCCCTCCAATACATCTACCAAAGTAAAATAATACATGATTTAAAAAATATATATACATCAATATGATATGAAGAAATATTCATTTTTTTTTCAATTTTGCGAATAATTTAGTAAAAACACATTTTTTATGAACGTCTTCTTACATTGTCAAGAATCTTTTCACAAGGATTAGTTTTCCTCCTCCTCGGTGCAAGTTTTTTGAATTTTAATCTTCTATATTCTGATCCACATAGAATTGCATATAAGCAAATATCGATATTCATTTATGTTAGATTACTTAAAAAGCAACTCAAAAAGGCCTTTCTATATATTTTTTAGTTTGAAACGTATGCATAATTTTTCCATTTCATATTTTCAATCTACAAAAAATTTAAGTTTCTATTAATAAATTCAAATTCAAAAAACATATTATTCAAAATTTTAACTAAAAACTCACTTATTTCGGGAGTCTCTTCGGGCTCTGTTGGATAAATAGGCTCAAGTGGATTTGATGGTTTCTGACGCTTGAATCCTTTATATCTCTTTCCAATATCAATGTCATGGAGCTCCAAACCCGCTCCATAAAACATTCGGTTCCTCCTATAGATATTAATCATCAAACACAAAATCTACTTAATAGCTATTTCAATAAAACATTCGAAATTATACACCATCATATTAATTGCCAGAGCAAAGCATGCATTCAAATATAAGAAAAATAGTAGTATGATATCTAAGCTCAAAATATAATTGTTCATTATTTCATGAAGATGGGTATTTTAGTTTTGAATGTATTGACAATCAATGACATTCTATTGCGTGAAAATTTATAAGGTGCCATGTGGCCTATTCCTCCAAAAGACCAAGTATGTTTAAGGGTTAAGATGATAGATTCTCGAATCAATAAATCAATAAAAATATCTTAGTTAGATATCAAAGCCTTTTTTCTAGCAATACATTGCATTGCAACTTGCTATGATGGCAATGATTTTGTATAATTTTTACGAGAATTTTCATTATCATATTTTTATTACGTAAAGTCATATGTTTTCTATCACTATGAATTTTTTATGAAAACAATTTTGCAATTTCAACATCGAAACACGAAGAAAATTTAATAGATTAAAAACTTACATTCAACTAAATTATTTTTGCGTTTGAAACAAAAAACAATGAAACAATCTCAATCATTTATACCACCCCAAGCAACAACTTTTAAGTCGACTTTCACTTTAAACACTTTTGAATTTGATATATAGGACTTGATATTAAGAAAGAGTCATTGAACACGTAATTATTTTGTAGTTTTTAAACAAATGGCACTTTAGACTTGATAAACCTTTGCCTCCAATTTGAATTTTTGGATTTAAACCTTGGATAAGAAAATTATGGTTGTGTCGCAATTGAAAAACGTTTCTATTTAGTGCAATTATTAATAAAACACTAGTAGAAAACATGGTAAAAAACCGCAGCCAAAACCGGATGCGGTTCTTTTGACGACCCTCATCTGTAGTTGCTTAGCGACTGCATATTTTTCTTCTTCTGTTTACAACTGCAATTTTAATAATCAAGGGGCGTGTAACATACCGTTGGAAAAGTCTTGAAAATACCTTTCCAATGTATATTACACACCCATAAATTATTAAAATTGCAATCGTAAATTAAAAAAAACTAAAATTTGCAGTCGCTAAACGACTGCAAAACTAGATGGTCAAAAAAATCGCAGCCAATTTTGGCTGCAGTTTTTTTTTATGTAGTTTTCTACTAGTGGAAACCGCAAAAGAAAAGAAACCAGTTTTTCATAATCAATAATGATTTGCAATGCTAAAATCCACGTGAATTGAAAAAAATTATATATAGTGATAAGAAATTACATCCATGTCCATTTCTTGGGTTTGCATCCTCTCCAAGGATTTGGTACATTCTCTCCTGGTAAGATACATCTGCAAGGTGTTGCATATAAAGATTTTGATTGCGATTTTTCTATATCGTCATTTCGCAAGTTAGAACTAAAAGTTCGGTTTGTCCATTTCTGCATTCAAAAGCTGGCAGTGAGAGCATGTTCTTAATAATCAAACATAGTTTGTTACTTCTCAACAAAATTTAACGATCAATGCAATAAACACTAAGATTTATGGTTTTAGTTGGAAAAGATGTATCATGCAATAATCCCACAACTAAGATGTATCTTTGATCCCACAACTAATCTTTATGATGGATGAAATCATTGTAAACTAAATTACTTGCGATCCTTATGAAGAAGCAACAAGGTCCAAAAAATCGTTAATTTTGCATTATTTTTTGTGAATTTTATTTTTTCTTGTAAAATAAAAGATACAATGTTTAACAAAGACTCATCAAAACAATTTGCAAAATTTATCTTCAATAAGTGTTTATGTGTGTTACAGTAAGGTAGAAGTGGTTATAATTGAAAAAGTAGGTTCGACCAAATTGAACAGTAAATATAAAACTAGCTTAAAATGCATTGAGTATTTACATTTTCAAAGATATTTTGCTTTAGAGCCTTCAAATGTACAATGAACGTAAAGAATTAAAAATCTAATTTCATATTAAATATAATTCATTACATCAAATTTGCTCCCAAAATTTGATTTAGACATCTATTTCAAGTTTTACTTTTAGTAACTTTAAAAAAAAATTAACTTGAAAGTTTGGATTTAAGTACTTGATAGAACAATGGAGTGCCTAAAAGAATTAAAACTAAAATATAAAAATTATCTCAAGTGGTAATTTATGGCCTCTGACGAATAAATTTGTAATTTCAGCATGAAAGAGGTCATTTCTAGCACAATTTACTAAGATTTAACTTTGATAGCACAATCCCTATCCTCTTACAAGCAAAAGGGGTAAAATAATTAAAAAATAAAGTAAAATAAAAAATAAATTAAAAAATAGAGAGAACCAACTCCAATTCCTTTTTGGAAGCTTGTAAACATTTTAGTTGAAATTGAAATGGTTTAGAATGCACATCGAAGATGCAACAACGACAAGTCCAATGAATTTATGTTTGAAGAAGAATAATAACTCTAATCTTAATGTCAACATGAATATTGGGTTTGTTAAGGTAATTAATTCTATTGAATAAGCCATATAGACCTGAGAAGTTAGTAGTACATCTTGATCCAATATGAAGACCTTAGTAATGAACAATTTCACACTTGTGATACAAAAATAAGAGACTTCATATAACATTCTTGGAGAATAAGCCGTAAAATCCTTAGAAAACAAATCAAAAAAGTTTGTTATTCACGATCTCAAGTAAAAGGTATTAAAACTTGTAAGAAGAAGACAAAGCACATACTCCTCATCAAGTATCGTGCATGCTCTCTACAATGAATGTTAGACTTTGAAGTCACAATAAGTTCTTATTGAGGGGTGTAAGTTTTTACAATTGCTAAACAATGTTAAACAATTTGTATACAAGGGCTCTGTATTATTATCACGTACACTTTGAACTCATTACTATCACACTCTCTAATATCACATTCCAATACATGCAAATAATATTTTCTATTGTGTACACATTTGTTTGGACACTTTAATCCCACATGTTAAGTTTTGAACTAATGTACGGTGGGTATGAAAGGGATGATACAAAAGAGTTATGAGTGTAATTCTATATATCTTTGTGTGAAGTATTTTCATCCTAGTAACAGTAACATTAGCCTTGGAGACCATCATGAATGGTGATAATCAACGGACTCTCGAGGGAAAATTGGGATTTCATTCTTAGCCATCTCATTGGTGCCAAAATTCATAAAAAGTGTTGCTATGGAGGCACTTTGGAGGACAATGAGGGTTTGAAGTTTGGCTTCTAGTGTGAAGCCCTAAAGACCAATTTCCTAATTTCTTGAAATTTGATTGGTGGAATTCAACGGACTTTGAAGCTGCGGTTATAGAGTCAATTGCCTTTTATTTAAACCCAAAATCTTGTAAGACAACCTTTGCTAGGTTGATCCTTAGCAATGTTTTCATTTTTCATTTTTAAAGGATAGTTGAGTTTTAAGCTCTTAACCCCTAAGTGACGGATCAACCATTTTATGGTCTCTGCCCTTTTTATGGGCTGCCCGAAATAGAAAAAAAAAATATGAAAAAAAATATATTTTTAAATAGGTAATCAAGTCTACTTTCCAACCCAATTTGAATCATGTCAATCCGAGTTAAACTCCACCCGGGAGAAATTTTCAAAGAAAAACACTTCTACATTGTCTAGTGTTAGAAAACTTACTATTTGGGGAAAGTAAGGATGTTCTCTCCATTGAAAAATTTGCAATTTTTTATTTTAGAATAGAATGTCTAGTTTTAACAAATCATACAAAATTTCAAATTCTTAAAAATAAAATTTGTGATTCTTATAAATATTTGAAGTTAAATGCTTCTAAATTCATTATGAGATGATAAAAAGCTATTTTTTGATATTTGACTATATGGAAAATTACTAAACATCAAGCTCCTCATTTTCTCTTTTGGACCAAACTTCATCAAAGTTAAAGAAGTAATTTTTTATAACACATTTATGTTTTGCCCTTACCCGTCATTTAGGGGTTAATGTGTGGTACTTTTTAGGGTGCAATTTATGAAAAATATAGCTGAATTTTATCAAAAAAAAAAAAAAAAAAAAAAAACACTAGAGTTATCCGAAAACATGAGAGGAGTTGAAGAAGAGTTGAAGTGGAATTTGCTCTCTATAATTACAAATTTCGACAACCATTGAGTATGAATAGTTTCCATGGTTGGATCTCTTGGTTTGGAAGAACTTATGGGAGATCTCCTCTAGCATTAGGGAGGTCATGAATTCCACACCCATGGAAGTGAAGGGCCTTGCTTTAGATTATTCTCCAACTCACTACATACTACTATTGCAGTTTTTTTGAACTAAAAACAAGTTTAGAATGAGTTTAATCCCTAAGCTTCTAAGAGATCATTTTTTGGTTGTTGCCCATTTTTAACGGGTTGCCCGAAACAAAACATATGTTTTTGAAATAAATATATAAATAAATAAATACTACCTCAAGTCTACTTTCCAACGCAATTCTTGACGCATTTGAATTTGAGTTAACTCCACCGGGGAGAGTTTTTCAAAGTGGATCACCTCAACATTGTCTTAGTACTATAATATTTTCTATTTGGAGAAAGTAATGATGTTCCCTTCATCATTTCTTTTGCTTTTTTGAAGTTCACAATAGATATACCAACATAACATTCAGTAGCCTTCAAAGAGACTGCCTTTTAAGTTTCATCCACCTTTATATACAGAGTGACCAGTGATTTCTAATTGAAAGAACTATTGAATCAAATAAACAATGACGAAACACTATTGAGTGAGAATCAATCAAATAAACAATGAAAAAACATTGTTGAATTGTGCTTTCAATGACGAAACACTATCGAGTTGAGAATCAATCAAATAAACAATGAAAAAACATTGTTGAATTGTGCTTTCGATTACTGTGCACCATGGTTGTTTGCTCTTGCTTAATGCCACGTGCCCCCATAGCTACTAATGGGATGTGGAATATCGCATATCATTTCGTTGGAAGGATGAAATGATGTCGGATATTCCACATCATTCCATGCAAGGGAGGGCAGCAGGATCAAAGACTACTGAATGTTATGAAGTTTAACTAATTATGCTAAATTTTAAACTCTAAAAATGAAAACTATAATTTATACAAAATTTTAAAGGTAAATTCATTAAAAGAAAATGTCTAAAGATTTACTTGGAAGTTTGTCCATATGGATAATTTTTAGAGATGATGCCCTACATTTTTTCTACTGAACCGAACATCATCAAACATATAGAAGGCACATATTAGAGTTATTTGTAAAGGCATCCGGTCTTTTGTCCTCCTTTTTTCACGGACCAGAGCTGGTCGTCATCAATTTGACACCACTCCTCCTCACGGTACCACCCGCTACCCAATTCTTCTCCCTCCTTCCAAATTTTTATGAATAAAAATTCCAATCTATCCAGTATTCTATTTTGGGTCTACAGTGAGATCATGCCGATCCTGTTGTTTCCAAATTACATGTCAAAAATACAGGTTTTGAGGGACTTTACAAATAACTCTATAATAACACATCTATGTTTTGTCCAATATCTCTTGGGCTTTTAGGGGTTAAGGTTTATTTCCACTTTGAAACACTCTTTTCCATCAACTCTACTACCACCGAATGAAAAACCAATGTTTGTACAGTGGGGTCCAACATGGAATGGCGTTTTTGGTTTCGCAGTGAGAATTTGTTTAGTACTGCCAACTTTGAAAGCCTCCCGAGAGCTCAAAAATTGGTATCTTACCACGAAATTTTTACCAGAGACTCATCTTTAAGTTAATTATATATATGCCAAATTTCAAGGCCAAAAGATTCACCCAAAAAAAGTTATTCAGAATCTACCAACATTGGTAGCTGTGGAAATTTTTTCACTGCTGTCAACTTTGACAGCCTCCCGAGAATGGAAATTTTTTTTCCTTACTTTGGTATTTTTTTGGTAGAAACCAATTTGTGTTAGTAATATATGGTAAAAATCTCAAGTCTAAAATATTAGTAAAAAAAAAGATATTCCCAATCTACCAACATGTGTAGTTGTGGGATACAATGGGGAAACCATTTCATTCCTACCAACTTTGAATACTGCCAACTTTGAAAGCCTCCCGAGAGCTCAAAAATTGGTATTTTACCACGAAAGTTTTTCCAAAGAAATATCTTTAAGTGAATTATATTTATGCCAAATTTCAAGGCCAAAAGATTCTCCAAAAAAAAGTTATTCATAATCTACCAACATAGTAGTCAAAGTTGGTAGCAATGAAATGGTTTCCCCCATTGTTTCCCACAACTACACATGTTGGTAGATTGGGAATATCTTTTATTTTACTAATCTTTTAGACTTGAGATTTTTACCATATATTACTAACACAAATTGGTTTCTACCAAAAAAATACCAAAGTAAGGAAAAAAAATTTCCATTCTCGGGAGGCTGTCAAAGTTGACAGCAGTGAAAAAATTTCCACAGCTACCAATGTTGGTAGATTCTGAATAACTTTTTTTAGGTGAATCTTTTGGCCTTGAAATTTGGCATACATATAATTAACTTAAAGAGGAGTCTCTGGTAAAAATTTCGTGGTAAGATACCAATTTTTGAGCTCTCGGGAGGCTTTCAAAGTTGGCAGTACTAAAAAAATTCTCACTGCGAAACCAAAAACGCCATTCCATGTTGGACCCCACTGTACAATATGGCAAGAAAGGAAAAAAGTATGCCTACATAACATTCAGTAGCCTCTGTGACTGCCTCCCTCCAATAGAATGACGTGGAATACCCCACATCATTTCATCCCCCAAATGAAATGATGTGGGATATTCCACATCACATCATTAGCTACGGAGGCAAGTGAAATTAAGCAAGAGCAATCAATCATGGTGAACAGTAATCAAAAGCACTCACTCAATCACAATTCAACGGTGTTTTGTAATTGTTTATTTGATTCAATAGACCATTCAATTACAAATCACTAGTCACTCCATATACAAAGGCGGATGAAACTAAAAGACCCTCTTAGAAGGCTACTGAATGTTATGTATAAAAAACTAGTGGGACCCGTGTCGTTGAGCACATTGTTTTTGAGCTTGGGTTGTCTCCTCGACGGATTCCAACACGGAACGGTCGAGTGAGACAAACCGAGCTGTATTGTATAATAGACTAGTGGGACCCGTGCCGTTGAGCACATTGAGCTTGGTTTTTGAGCTTGGGTTGTCTCCTCGACGGATTCCAGCGCGGAATGGTCGAGTGAGACAAAGCGAGCTGTATTGTATAATAGATTCCCTCCTAAAATAAAAAATAAAAAATTAAAAAAATTAAAAAGTTACAAAAATGAAACTCTTACATAAAAGCCTGATGGCATGGTGGATGGTCCACTTGCTAATTTGTATTGAGGATCCAAAGGATTGGTCCGTCTGTTGGTCACAAGAGCACGGGTGGGTTTCTTCACTTTCCCATCAGGTTGAAGCAGCCAGATGTCAGGATAAGGCTTGTTCAAACACTGTCTCCACCCACAATTCAAAAACGTTTTTCTAATTAATTTATTATTATTATTATTATTATTATTATTATTATTTTAGTTGGGTCTTATCGACGAGTGAAAAGGATTTCAACACACTTTTGCATGCATTATTTGGACACCGTATGAGTAAGTTATGAATTTCAAAAATTGTTTGTAGGTTTACTAAAATTAACGTATTCTTGGCTCTCATAGGCTCTCGTATCCTGATTATACATCTTGTGAAATCAATATCTAGGTTTTTATGTTGTGTAGGGGTTGCGTTTGAATTGAGACCCATTTTGGATTTACGTATAGTTGAGCTGAATCATTTGACTTTGGAATACGTGGAAGCCCTCTCTGACCAAATTTCTAGATATGACAAGAGTCCATGACTTTGTTGCAATATGAAATAATAGAATGAAAAACAACAATTTAAAAGCACTAGTAAAAAAAGTTATACTTCGTCACGTGCTATATTTAGAGCATGGTGCCAAAGGTTATGCCGACATATAGGGTTTATAAGAAACATCATATTGGCATAAGTAAGGGTTTATAGGAAATATGAAAACGAAGTCAAGGTTATTTAAAGGACTTTGAATTAGATGGTAAAAAAGGAAGACACTTACCATTGGGTCCATGGGATCCTTAATGCCACATTGATTTGCTTGTGCTCCTACAATGTCTTCAGTCATAAGATTTCTTGATATACCTGCCGGCGGACATGGATAATAATCTTTGAGGGTCTCAAAAGGTGCATAGTCAAGCAATGCATCGTAGGGGATTGGCTTCGGTTCCGGAAATGGCTCCGGCGGCCGAGGTCTTGGAAGCTCAAGATCCATGATTGTTGTTGTTTTTAAAGATGCAAAGATTCAAACGATCGCCTTTGTTCCTCAGCTCATTGAACTAAAAAATCTTTTAAACCCTGCATGGTGTGCACTTGGATCATTTCGTTAGCTTTCTAGCTAAAAAAACAATGCTCATGAGCTCAAGTATTCAAAGAAGAATTTGCATTGAGTTTTCGAGGAAACTTCTAGTGAAACTAAATGTTTGATTGTAAATCTCTTTGAGCTACATAACATTCTTGAGTAGAAATGGCAGAGTACCTATTAATAAATGTTCCATTGAAAAGTAATATGAAATTAATTCAAGAAAAATTAAAGCTCTAATATATTTTTACATATGAAAACAATATTAAGCTCATTAACTCGAAGAGTTGCCACATATTCAAATTGAGCTCAATTTTGCAAATCTCAAAAAAATTTGGTCTCCATTTAACAAATATTCATCAAAATATTACATGAGAGACCTTCATAATAAAATAAAATAAAAAGATCATCGAGATTTGTCTCCATACCTACTACCTTTCCAACCTAACTACTTTGCATCTTTTGATCATATGCCATCATCTTGTAAGACAAAAATATAACATCAAAGAAATGTTTGTTCTAATCATCCATTGAAAAAACACATGAGCATGATACTTTAGAATTTTGACCTCTACAATAAATTTGATTTTAGAGTTTTTTTACCTGTCTTTTTTCATTTGAAATATTGATACATCTATTTGAAAGTCTATATCTTTACACCTCTTGTCAATGTTTCAAAATGTCTTGAAGATGCAAAGAAGAGACATTACTTTAAACAAGTGAATTGTAGGTATCCTTGATTGCACGAATTGCGCATAAAAGTCCCGATTGAAGTGCAAAAAGTCATATAACCATGTTTTGTCATCTCCCAAGAAAACAAGAGAGGATCCATTGCTATTGCAAAGGCAACGGATCCACATTGCAATGAAACAAACCCTAATTTGAGTGCATGTATCCTTTAGGGTTGAAGAGACATAAGTGCTTCAATGCCTCGTGAATCAGATGAACTAACTACCCGGTGGATGCATCTTTTCATCTACCTTGACTAATAATGTTTGTGTACATCATCAA
Source organism: Pohlia nutans (assembly GCA_022496805.1). Lineage (NCBI taxonomy): Eukaryota > Viridiplantae > Streptophyta > Bryopsida > Bryales > Mniaceae > Pohlia > Pohlia nutans. The sequence continues at coordinate 19,133,255 of CM040099.1, read as the reverse complement.
TTCGTGTATGAAACCTCTGGGTCGTTCTGATCAAGTGACATTTGATACAACGTCACTAGACATTTAGAGCATCTATGTCTCAATGTCCATCATTCAAAATTACAATATGAATCTTGTTATTCACATGGACTTTAGGATTTTAAAGAATTTTCAATGCAAGCGCATTGAAAATTCACATAAAATAAATCAAGATTTAGACATCAGAAAATCAAAAATATCACAATTGTAAAAAAAATTAAGAAAAATATTGGTGTTGTTGCAATTTTTTTCAAATTTGTTATGTCAACAATAAGTTTTAAGCAAATCACGATTTTTTCATGGGAGTAATTGAGGTTTTTTGATATTTTGGTGTCCAAATATCTCTTTATATATATTATGAGATTTTAAAATTCCTCATGATTAAAATATTGTATAATATTGATTCCATTGGAATCAATAAAAAATGTCTTTATAGTTTTAAAGCTCTTGGATAGATATGCTCTTGAGACCAATAGGAAGAGTGAGAGGCACTTCTTGTTCTAATTTTTTACAATAACATATCATTTTTACACCACCTATTGTGCTTCTCTAAAAAAAAGTGAAAACTCTTATGTTGTCTGCGCTCAACTTTTTTTCATATAGAGCTTATGTGAATAAAAATCGATATGATGTTATCAAGTTAAATGGTGTGCTTTTAGGAAGACAAAAATTGTTCTCACATTGTTTAAATTTCAACCAAATTCTATTGGTAAAAAACTTTGCTAATGATAAGTCACATTGGAGAATATTTCATTCAAAGATCAACTTAGAGAGAAACAATGAATCCCTTCTTCGTTGAAACCCTATAAGATTGCATGAAAAATATATATTTTAGTGAGGTTATCAACATTGCGGCTCAAAGAACCCCTTTAAAACTCTTTATAAAGGTTGCAATCATGTCTTAACCCCTAAACGTCTGAACGTGCCTTTGCGGCCAGTAGAATACGTTGTATATTGATTGTATTTGGAATGAATCCACACCTCTTATGGGTTTGAGGTCAAAAAAGAAGTTGAAAATTTAGATCAATGCGGTTCTAACGAGCTATTGAGATCCCAATTTACAGTTTTGTGTTGGTAGAAAATCCCAATTATACGACAACGTATATACTATCTCCATGGGACGATTAGGGGTTAAGCAAATAATTTGTAGATGATTGTAAAAAGTCATGCAAAACAAACATAGGCATGTGGTACTATGATTTAGCAAAGAAATATCACATTGTAGAATTCACACACACACATATATATCCATTTTTCCCAAAATGGCTGGTGAGATTGTGATAATAAAGAGTTGATACTGTAACTGCATATTCACATTCAGCGTGAAGGATGATTTTCATCTAGTTTTATCATCCGTCCATGGTTGAGAGCGGTCGCTTGGAGATGCTGACTGGTCCTTTGTAGCACTTGGGGGTGGGTTGGGGCGTATCAGGGGGTGACACGTGGGCACTATCTCACAACAGAAGTGAGTGGATTGGAGGGAGGAATTGGGCGTGAGTCTCCCACGCGAAGGCTCAAGTGGAAAAGGGAGATCCCTCCTACTGTATCTTTTGCTTGCAAAAATGATATCAAATTGAAGATGCAAAAGGGTGGCTTTTGTACTTTTTGGATTTTGTACAAAAATTGTCTTCGTGAAGGGCGGTAGCAAAATTCTGCCGTTTCAATTTGCTTGTAGCTATGAGTGTGGATTATATGATACTAAGGCGTTGGAAATAATTTTGATACTAGTAAGTCAAATTCTAATGTAACATCATAGATTTTTTTGTGGGTGATTTTTTAATAACTTATTTAGAAGAAGATAACTTGATATTCACTATGGGATTGTGATTCTTTTAAAATTTGAGTTCTCAAACTTCTTTGAAATCTTAGGAATTAAGTTACCATTTTTGAACATCCCCTAAACGTGAGATGATTTTGGATACGTTACAAAGACACCTCACTTATCGTTGGAAATTAGTACACAACTAACTAATGGTCAAAAACTTTAAAGTTGCATAGTTCCAAATTTTCTACAAAGATGAGTTAATATCCATATTGAGTAAGCTAAAAAATATATATTAAAAATTCATTGTGAGCATATACACCATCCTAACCCCTAAGTGACCAAATGACCATTTTATGGTTGTTGCCCTTTTTTCTTTTGGACCAAAATTCATCGAAGTTGTAGAAGTCACATTTTACCCCTATGTCATTTAGGGTTTAAAAGCAAGAAGACCAGTGCTAATTCAGGTTGCAACATTCTTAAAATTCATAACTTATTTGTAGTGTTCAAATAATGCATATTAAAATGCATTGGAAGTCTATCATATTACAATAAGATTCAATCAAACTAATTTTCAATTAACAATATTAATCCTTCTACGATATAACAAACGGTAATTATGGATGCAATAATATAAACAACATTTCAAAAGCAATGAGGGAAGTATAAGGCTTTAAGAAAAAAAATTATTAATTTGAAAATCATTTTCCATGTTGCAAGCATCTATGTGGGCAAGGTCCAACTACACGTTCATGAAATTGAGCCTTAGGCACATAGATGCTTCCAACAACCAATATACTTTTAATACCAATTTTTTCTTGCATTGTTTACTTTTCATCAAAAAAATTAACTCTCATTATTTACTTTATATTTCTACACCATTTAAGTTAATTGTCTCTTCCTGTTCATTTTACATTTGGAAATAAATAATTGATTTTAAGTACGTGAATTCAGGGCCCCTTTGTGCCCTCATATCTATATTATTAAATGAGCAATGTCACAAATTCATCCAAATTGATGGTCACATTCTCATCCATAATTCTTTTCATCCTACAAGATGAAAGTACCATGCTTCATAACTTCATGTCTTATAGTGGTGATGCAAAGTGGGAAAAATCAATCCAAACATGATACTATTGCATTGCAATGAGCATTGCTCCAGTATCTTTAATGGAGTAACTTCAAATTTTTGTAACGAGATATTAGAGATATTCATAAAGTTGAGTAAAAAAATTCCAGAAAAGAAAAAACAAGGCATAACTAGTTTTTAAGCTTGAAAGGCGGCGAAAATGAGTTTTGGCCCCTTTTATTTTGACCTGTTACAAATAATTATGTCTTCTAAGAGATTCAAACCTTGAACCTCCCTAATGCAAGAGAAGCTCCAAAAACCTAACTTGAATTCGCACGCAGGAAACTCCACGTACCTCCACACCATCTTCATGCTCTCACAAGGAAAAAAGCTTGGTAATTTGTGTGAGTGAATGTCAAAACATTCTATATCAAAATTGAAAACACCTTGTGGCAGACATGCTATGTGGTTCTTACTTTATGTGATAACTCTATTCATACTCAATTTCTTTACCACTTAGTACAAGAGAGAAAAAGAAAAAGGAAAGGGGGAAAAAGAAACGACAACTGAGCAGGAAATAAAAAAAGATCTAGAAAACATTATCCTTCCAGATCGCTTCGTTGGCTCCTATTCGCTCCTGCCCAAATTCACTCAGCCCGCAACTGACCCCCCGACCCACCCATTCGCCGGGTCACCCTTCACAGAATCACCTCTAAATCGGATTGGCACCCGGCGATTCAGAGGGCGACCGCTTCAGCCGGTCGTCCACCGCTTCATCCCGTCGCCCTCTTTTTCCCGAAAGCCAAGCGGCTGGCGTCGTTGCTCGAAGTCCTGGCTATGGAGGCCGACCTCCTCGTGGGAGAGAAACAAGAAGAGAGCACCGCATTTTTTGGGCTTACGTTTGCTAATAATTTAAGCTGAACTTTTCTCTTCTCTCGCTCCTGCACACATTGCACCAAACAGCGACCTCTGAGACGCCCTGTGCCGTTTTTTCTGGCTATTCATTAACCCTGGCTCTAAGGTTTGTGGTTTTTCTGGCTATTTATTTTCAGATCGACGTCCCTGGCTTCGTCTCTGTATTTTAAATTTTGATTTCGATTCATAAACCAGGATTGGAAGAATCGCAGGGGTTTGTGTTGATTTTGATGTAAGCCTTATCTTGTGAGAGTGTTCAGGTTGACGGAGAATTGGAGCTGAGGAGTGGACGGTGCAGACGTTTTTGGCATCTTGGAGGACTGGAATTGAGATTGAAGGCGTTAAGATTGAGCGTTGATTAGTTTTTGCAGGTCATGAGGGTTCCGCAAGTGGCTATTAGTGGATTTTGAGCCTTCTTGTCGAGCCATAGCGACTTTTTGGTGACATTGAGGATGGTGCAGGCATTAGGTGTAACGGGCCTGCAAGGGCTCAAGCAGTCTCTGTCTGGCGAAATTGCTCTAGATAGGTTGCAGCATTCCCAGGACGGCAGTGGAGCTTGCTGCTTCCGTCCAGTGTCTTTACCGCCGCCGATTGTTGCCATATCGCTGACTAGCAGTAGCGAGGACTTGGTGGCGGTGAAGAAAGGGAAGAAGAAAGGAGCCTTACGGACTCGCAAAGTCGTGGAGTCTTCTTCGTCAGTTCGCGACCATCACCAGACAGCAGCTCGTGCTCTCAGCGTGCTTCACGAGCGATTCTCCACTGCATTGTATCATAATATAGCCTTGACGGAGGATGAATTGTCTCGGTACTCCATCATGTCGCCGGACGCCTCTACCATCCTTGGCCAGTCTATTCTTGAAGCGCAATGGGCGTTGACTCTAGAAGAGCTTATGCGCGAAGAGAACAAGAAGGAACGCAAGGTCACTAGGAAAGCAGGTTCGAAAGGAAATCTGAAGGAGGTGGAGAGGAAGAAAGATTCGACTTTAGAAGAGGCAGTAGAGGACACTTGTACTGAGAGCACCTCCAGTGCGACCATAGAGCTGGTGGTGAAGTCTGGCAGGCCGTCCGCTCGTACTCGGCGCTTGGAAGCTCGGCAGAAACGAGTTGCTGCGGCAGGGAAACCGACGAACCCTGAGGTCCTTATGATTCACCCTCTGAAGAAATATCAGAAGGGAGAGCGTGCTAAGCCTGTCAAGACTGAAGGAGTTCAGGATTACTTGACGACCTACTTGCGAGAAATTACTAAGATCGATCTTCTCACGAAGCAGGAAGAAATTGTTCTTTCAAAGAAGTTCAGAATTGGCCTCAATCTCATCGAAGAGAGAAAGAAGTAAGTTTGGATATTTCTCTTGCGTGGTATAGTTTGCTCAAAATTTTGATAAATTACATGAATTTGCATGCCACTAGAAGATCTTATACGATTGGTTGGACAATACGATCCGTGTCGGATATTCAGAACTTGGATTTTACACTCTATTTAAAATCAAGGAATTAATTAATGTTGAGATCGTAATTTCCCATACTACGGGAGTGGATCGTATGTAGGTTACGTTGCATAAACAGTGTTGCGTTTTGTTCTCGGTGATAGGAAAGGGTAAATTTATGTCAGGGAATTTTAGATTAGGTCGCTGGTATTTGAATTTTATCCAGAGTTGTTGTTTATATCGATCCGTATATTGTTAGTGGGGTTGTGTGAATACTGATTGGTTTCAGTACTGCAGATTGGCTACTGAGCTTGGTTACGAACCTTCGAAGGAAGAATGGGCCCCTTACATGAACCTATCGATTGGGGAATTGGTGAGGAAGCTCGGCGAAGCAGAATGGGCGAGAGATAAAATGGTGATGGCAAATTTGCGACTTGTAGTTTCGGTAGCGAAACAATACCATAGTTACGGACTTGAGATGGCCGACTTGATTCAGGTGCTCCCATTGGCACGCCCTTGCTTAGCGTTATTTTATTGCGTCTCTGGTGAGCTTTGCGATCAAGCAGGGAGACAACTCTCGCACGTGGTCTGATTACTTTTGACAGCACTAAAGAATGCTGTGATGTGTAGACGACCGATGAGACTAACATATTGCCTGGCACTTGCATTCTCAGGAAGGTTCTATTGGATTATTGCGTGGAGTAGAAAAGTTTGACCATACTAGAGGATTTAAGCTGTCTACTTATGTCCATTGGTGGATCCGCCAGGTAAATATTTACGCCTTACAATTTGATCCTAACGAATTTGCTCGTTCCCCTAAGCCTTGTATGACAATGATAACAACAGGATGCTGGTGAGCATTATCAGAATCGTCGGGATGTGATTCATATTCTCCTCTTAAACTTGTGGTGCATTTGCAGGGAGTAACACGAGCGATAGCCGATCATTCCAGAACCGTGAGACTTCCAGTTCATGTGCATGATACACTGGGCCGCATCAGAAAGGCAAAGTCAATGTTGCTTTCTGAAGGTTGTGCCGCTTCTGTTCAGGTATGATTTCCACCCTCTACTTCTTTGTTGATGCCATGTTAACTCGGTTGCTAAGGTCTCTTCAACCGTCTTTACTAATTCTTGCCTCTCGTGTTCTTTCGCAGGAAATTTCGAAAGCGACAAGCCTGGCTGGCACTAAAATCAAGAATACATTGCAGGTATCAAATATTAACTGTCAATCCCTGCAAGGTTTTTTCATTTTAGTCTCAAAGTGCGGAGCTCAAGGAAATTGAACTGCAACTGAGAGAAATCTAGAAATATTTTTTGTCCGACTCTGAAGAGTGTTTTCTTCTGGACTATGGAGGTTCAATCAAGTTACAAATTGAAGCATTTGTCCCTGGGACTAACCAATCGACCGATGTGTTGTTCATATGATGAGTGTAGGTTCATAAAGAATGCTCCTATTATTTGAGTGGCAGTGTACCGGAAAATGTGTTTTCTCATATTCTTGAAGCATCACTATTCTGACGTGCTGTGGTTGGTGACGCTAGGTAACTAAGAAGCTAGTGTCTCTGGACATGGAAATAGGACGAAATACCCTTCAAAACGGGGATGGAGAGACGCTGCACAGTGTAAGTTCATCGGTCATTCATTCATATATCACTGTGTATTGAGTTATTTGAGCAGTGGAGCTTTCGTTTTGGTCAGGGACATGAGATTGACCCTTCCACTCATGGGATTAGGCTGGAGTGTGTAGAGGTGTTTGATGGAGATCTATTCCCAATGTGTTGCATCATATTAGAGGATTCTTTTCTCGTACTGACTCATCTTTTTGCCGTGATTTCAATAGTTGGTGGCAGACAAAGACACAGAGAATCAACCTTGGACAATTGTAGAGAGGATGCTTATGAAGGTATGTTGTGGATGTGCCTTGCATACTTTTAATTGAGTAGAAGATGCACAAGGTTCTTGCACATTTATGTTACTCAAGATTTCTGTGCTTTTCGTGGAAACTTATTCTAATCTGTGTTTTTTTCTCGTGTGTAGGAGGATGTTGATAAACTACTAACGTCGCAGTTAGGCCCAAGGGAGCGGGATATTGTACGACTGCACTATGGAGTGGGCCGACAAGATGGTTCTGTCATGTCGTTGGAGAGCATCAGTCACAGGTTTGTATAAAAGCCGAGCAGCCTGAACTTCATTGTGTGCCAGAGTTATCGAATTTGGTCGCGCCAACCGAAGGATCTAGCGTTGACCTCTGTTTACGACTGTGATTTCAAAAGATCCCAATTATATTCACAAAGTCATGTACGATAATCAAATGTTAATCTAATTCAAATCTTAAATTCATTTGAAGTTAATGGAGCCTTTGTTTGAACTAGAAATAAGCTTTTGTTGCAAAATATCCACTGTGTTTGACGCTCAAAAACCAATTTCACTATTTTTCTAAGTACAGGCTGCAACAATAAGACCTATTCCAAAATGAAAGGTTGGATGGGAAGATGTTCAGGTGAAAGATCCTCTTCCTTAACAGTACGAAGAAATGCAGACTAAAGCGGACAAAATGGGACAAAATGGGACAAAATGCGCAAGGGGGTGTTGAAAACTGCAAAAAATGGGAAAAGTAATGATTTAGTTGTGATTTTGGAGTGTGAATAACTCTATATTTAAAGAACATTTTGATTCAAACCAATCGTAACTTCTTTCCTCTGTCCTTGGCTTTCTAAAAACATAAATTTATCATTTTTCAGGACACCTCATTCAACATGAGGACTTCATGAATCTATTGCCCACCAAGTTCACATAAAAAACTCTGTAAGTCTAACGGGGGTCTTTTGTGATGAGTTATTAATTAGCCTTAGTTCATTTTCAGTAAATGTGATCATATCACTCAGTGACCTTATTTTTATTTTTATGTGTGCAGATATGGAGTGTCTAGGGAAAGGGTGCGGCAATTGGAGACTGCAGCCATGCGGAAGTTGCAGATCAAGAGTAGAGAGCAAGGACTGGACCGCTACTTACATTCCATGTAGTCGGCTTTCATCCTGTACAGTCGTTATAAGCCCATCAGGTTTTTTGTGAGCATTCTACTGTGTATCAATACACTGTACTACATTCATCTCATTGGTCATTTTGAGAGATATGCACGACAACCTCGACAAGTTTATGGAGAAGCTGATATATTGGATTTCACACATGTGGGTGCTTCATCCTGAGAATTGGTATGTTCACGTCCTCAAAGTGAAGAAATTTGCAGATACAGAAGGAAAAAGCATCAGAGGATAGAAAAGGGAGAGAGTTTGTAGGTCCCATGCTCTAGTTGTATATTGTATTTATGCTACCCCCCATGAAATGAGGCTGACAAATTGGTTCTGTTGTCAGCAAGCTTAAGAGCTTTCGGTAGACTTCTGACCTGATGAATTGATCGGTAGGAGCTTGCTGTCACCCATGTGAAAAATGTTTGAGCTCACCAACCAATTTTAAGAGCAGAACAAACATGCTATTATTTTCGTGCTCTTATGTTCTGTTACAGGGGATGGAGATTTGGTCTCGTCTTGTGGCTTGTGAAGGCTTGCTGGTTTTCATTTTCACCTTTGTTGTATTTGAATTCCGAAAAACGGTTAACATATGCCAAACCTAGATGGCTATAGTAAATTGTGGACTTCGATTTAACGAGGAGTGTAACTTTTTGAGCACATTGTATATGATATAATTGAGCACAAGTTTGTTGTATTTTTGACTTGAATTGTCATAAGGTAGAAGTATCAGAACCTGTTAGGGACCAATTCCAGTCCCCTCTGCAAGCACCTGTTTCAACTTCGTGAGTTCCCAATCAAAATACCATAACCATTAGTTGTAGCAGTTTGGTGATAATTATGAATGCCAAATTAGCAAACTAATTATGGATGCCAAGTTAGCAAACTGATTGGACTAGAAATGAAAGACAAGTATTGGTTCCCCTACTAACATCAGCAGCGGTTTATGTAAATTAAGTTTGAAAATTCATATCAAAATCATACATTATGACAAAATTAATTAAAAATTGAGCTTGATTATTGAACCTGAAGTTTTATGTGCTCCAATTTTTTATCATCGAAAACTATCGCTCTAAATAGGTTGAAGTTATTAACCCTTTAGTGCCCAGTTGACCGCATTATGGTCACTGCAACGTCCGAAATGCAAATAGTAAAGGATCCGTGAAGAATTGGAACTTCAGTTTTGAAGTTCAAATTTGCCCATATACATTACATACCTTCCATAAAAAGAAAATTTCAATTTGGAATTGTACAACTATCAAAATGCCTATCAACAGAACCCGAAAATATTGCAAATACTTGAATATAGAATGAATACTGACAAATACAACACATGTATTATGCAATATTTTTTGTGTTTGGAAGTTTGTTATCTTGTTTTACTTTTTTGGATTGTGTTCTTTTCTTCATCTTCCTTTAGTGTGTGTAATCCGATCTTGACTAATGTACCCAATCCTGTTAATTTTCAACGTATAAAATTTTGTCCTAAACCGTATATGGATAAGTCACTTTCACTTATGAAATTCAAAATAATTATGTGTGAGGCTATTCTTGATATGAAAGATTGCAACGAAGAGGTGTTGACATAGGGCATAGCTGAACTTCTTTACTTTCATTTTTGAAAATTTAACCCAAATTCTATTTAACTTTAAAGTCACGCACCCCCCAAAATCTCATTTTGAACGTGCATTATACAGTTCAAATACATACTATAATCTTCCAATCCCACCATTGGATGATTCTCAAATTTTAATAAAGTGTGTGCTCTCCAGTTGATAATAGAATTGTACAGCTACTTCCTAATTTAATCCATTCTATTTATGGTAGTATCAATCATAATGAAAAAATCCATTAAAAACCAGTGCTCCCAGCTACAGTACCCTGGGCACTAAAGGGTTAAACTGATAGGTATTGGTGCCTCTACCTTGGGTAGTGTGCACATTTATGGGTCACATCACATAATAGATTAGGTTGGCCCATCCTTACTTCAGTATGACAATTTCCGTGGTGGAATTGAGGATCAAAACCATTTTGTGAATTTTGCAAAACTCAAAATTGTTTCTTGTGCAACTAAGAGGATGTTTTATTTGGCTAGGTTCAATACAATTGAGTTTTATTAGAGCATTAATTCACTATTGAATGACACAATAAATAATAATGAAGTAACAATGAAGTGAAATTGTAAATTCAATTAATTTCGATTAAGTAATAGTGTGTTGATTCTAAAAAATTGAGTTAAAATAAATGTTTTGTTTGTATGGCCAAATTTTCTTCTTTTTTTGTTGTTCTTTTTTATTTGACTAAGAGCTAGATAGTTTTACTTTGAACTAAACGATGTTGAATAGTTTTATTTTAAAAAATTAATCAAATTCTATCAAGAAGTTAAAAATTCCTTTGTCAAGTTTGTTGAGGTTGAGTTCTTAATTTACTGTATCATTTAGTACTCAACTATGTATCATTAAAATTCATGTTATAAATATTGCTATTGATTTTGAAATCTATAATTTCTTATATACATGTTGTGTTGTTTACATTGTATCTTGCACAAATTATCAATGATTGCATCCAAAATGGCAGAATCAATTCACTCTACTGAATTTAATATTAATTAAATTTATTGTTGAATTTGGAACTATTGCATATTTAAGAAAAATATGATTCATAATTTAATTATTGATTAGTTGTTTAGTTGATCATAATCATCATCGTTGATAAGATATTGGCTTATTAAAAAAAATTCAAAAATCAATTTGAATGATGTTTTTCTTTTTGTAGTCCACGAAACACATTGAAGAATAGTTATCAATTATGCGTTGTCGAAATGCAAAATAATGGTACTTTGCTTTCCACAATGTTACAACAATGATTGGAGTAGGTGTTTTGGAATTGCCTCATGCCATGGCATATTTTACTTAGTACGTTATTTCACAAAGTTATTTTAAATAAGAATTTAAAGAAAATTTTATGTTAAAAAAAAGTTGGTTTGAATACAAGACATTACAAAATACTAATAATGGTAATAATATCATCACTAGGCAATTGATGAGATCTAAGTGACTATATGAAATTTTATTATTGAATTTATGTAGATATTGTAACTTTTGATATTGTTATCACGGTCCTGTGTTGTTGCTATCATTTGGTCTTGGGCAATCACTCTTTACACACTTTGGCAAGTGGTAGAGATGCATGAAATGGCGCCTGAAAAGTGATTTGACCTTTATCATGAATTGGGTCAAGAGGCTTTTGGTAAAAAACCTGGTCTTTGGGTTGTTGTACTACAACAATTGACTGTTGCGGTTGGGGTAGTCATCATATATATGGTTATCGGGGGAATCTCATTGCAAAAAAATTTCAACATTGCATGCGATGATCATTGCCCGTTGAGTGATAAAAATGGGCATTCATTCTTATATTTGCGGGTAACTATGTGGTGCTAGAAATTTAGGCTACTATTCTATCTACATTAGAAAAAATATTTAAAAGTTCGATGTGGTATGGTGTTTTATTTGCTTATGGGGTTGTTGCTTGTTGTTACTTTCCGGTGGCATTTATTGAATATTGGACATATGGCAATTATGTTGGAAAAAACATAATCTATTATACAATACAGCTCAACCGTGTTCCTTCAGGCGTTCTTCTTTTTGCGTTGTTCCTGTGCCGTCGTCTTCGACGCACCTCCTCCTCCCTCGCGCTTCCCAGATCGGTGAGTTTCTTCCTGCATCCTAAACTCCCGTGCTTTGAAATCTCTTCTACCAATCTCTCTCTCTTTTCTCTTTCATTTGAGCTATTTTGTGGTATTTTGGCTCTGTATCAGAATTTTTAGGGTAAAGAGTCTTGTTGTCATGTGTTTCCCTGGAAGACCTCTTGCAAGTAATGAAAATGTACAAAGAGCGCCTTCTGAATTGTCTATTCTTCTCATGCAAGTGCTTTTTTCATAATTCTAAGTGAGGCTGTGCTTTACATTTTCATTTTGAAATTTTCTACTGCAAAGTTAACGTTATGACAAGACAAATTGGGATGGTGTGCAGAAAGAAGGGAGTGAAGTATAGTAGCGCCTTGCATTTTGCACCTCAATCCATCGAGACAGAAGGGTCATGAGGATTTAGAAAGGCACATGCGATTGTAATAATCTGACCATGATGTTTGGACATTAAAGCTGTGATGTTTTGGCATGTTTGTAGGATTTGAATTAGCAGATCATATAGTTCTACCTACAATTCATGTTCTATGATAGTCCCTCGTTGATTTGCAACATACTGCACTACGAGTGGCTTTGGCATCACGGTGGCCATGTTGCTCCACAACACATATTAGATATCCTATTCTATGCAATCGAGTGAGCAAAAATTATTTTCTAATTCATTTTCAATGAATGATCCACAGTGTCTGAGAATATAGGGTGGCAATCTTAGCCCAAACAAACATTTAAGTTATACCCTTGTTTTTCCCTTTTGAGCAATTTCTCCTTTCCAAGTTTTTGAGATGTCCACTTTCATGCACATGCTTGCGATTTAGTAACTGTGTTCAATCTATTCTTTGTTTACTTGAAGGTCTCACAACAAGAAAATTGCGATGATACTGGTCTATTAATATTGCAATATGCGGAACTTCTTTTGAAGAATGGACCTGAAGCCTTGAGCTTGGCTCAAAGTCGAGGCTTTCCATTCGTAAGTACTTGTTTCTTGCTCATAAGTGCTTGTTCAAGTTCATTCTCTTGTCCATCATTTTCTTACTTGCTCAAATTCCGTATGCATTATGTAGTTGTAGCAATTGATCAGCAGGTGCCGTCCTTGAGTTGGCAAAGGAGTTAGGGTTTGAGCAATTCCAAGAACAGTTTGTTTGTGAGGATAAGTCCACTGCAACTTTGTAACGGCATAAGAAGACTAGCGCTAGAATCATGTCTGTAGTTAACGACGATGAGAACAAAGTGTTTGGCATCGTGTTTCGTACTCCTCCGTAAGTGATCACCCATTATGCTTCATTGTGAAGATTTGAATTCCCTTTGCAATGCTACTGTTCGTGTTGACTTTGAAAGTGGTGCATGCATTTTTGCAAATGTATTTAAAATTGTAAGCTGTTTTGATTTACCATTGGTTTTGTTCGCAGGACTCATTCCCGGAACAACACTTATGGTGTGGACAGTGATAGTAACCCCACCGTCATCTCGACCGTCATTCCTGACTTAATCTTCAATCTGTTTTAGGTGCATTGCAAAAGTCTTTGAAGAATTTATGTTTCACAATAGCTGTCGTTGCAGCCACTTTTTGACTCACTCATTTGAGGTTGCTTGCAAAGGACGATTATTTTGTGAGGCTTGTGCAGAAATCTTCAGCAGTTCTGTGCTATCATATTTGTGGAGTATGAGTTCGATGTTGATCTTATGAGATTTTGCAAAAACTGCCAATGGTTGGTATCTTTCTATAGTGTGATAGAAACCATATGAAAACTCGTTTGAAAAACGATGAGGTTGAGAAAATCTTTGGGTTTTTCCTTCGTTGATCAATGCAATTGTAGTGTCGACCAACCTATCCCTTGAGGCGATTGCTATTAGGTACTTTGCCAAATTCGCATGACTGGAGAATGTTGGATGATGTATACGAGTTGAAGTGTGAGAATTGCATCTCTGTATTCGAAGGCAAACAATTTGTATTAGAGTTATTGTGCTTGGATTGATAATGGTACATGTTGGACTTTAAACATATTATTATAGAAGACAACAGAGTATATGGACTCATATGTAGGTTCAAATCCTACAATTGTCATTTTCAAATGCTTTGCCTCGTGAAGTCTGCAAAATGGTATGGACTACATCAAGAACCTTATGAATAATGTAAATTATATCCATTATATCAACATCATTGTGCTCAACGGCACGGCTCTCACTAGTTACTTATGTGACAAGACCACCTGTTATTATTGCTATCGTGAATATGTTTGTTGTCATTTATGTCATTGGAAGTTATCTTGTAAATTTGCTCTATCATTAGGTTTTAAATTCAAATTACTCAACATATCAATTCTAATTTTATTTAAATAATAACTATTAGCATTTTTAAAGTACATGTTTGAATAAAAGAGATTTTGTTTCTAATAGTATAACTTTAATTTTCAGATTAATATTAACATGTTATGTTTGTGCAGCTTTATGCTATGCTTGTATTTTATTATGATGGAAACATTTATGGTTACAAAAGGGGATTTGCATCTTTTTGTAAATTAAGACCTATAACTAGATCGATACATGTCGGTGGGCATTTTTCGCATGTGTACATTTTTTAAAATAAATATATGATTATTTGATCAAAATATTCACTTTTATTATAATTATCATTTTGAATTAGTAAAAAATAATCATTTGTCTAATCCTAATGTTTGAATTTCTTTCATTTTTACAGCAGCAACCCTTTTTGTTGGCTTAACAATTTCATTTTTTGGAGCATTGATGTGATTTTTTTAGCGGTTTTGCTTGTGCACTTACAACTTATTTTGTAAGATTTTATTTAATGATCATTTTATATTTATGTTTATGTTTAATTTTATTGTAATATTTGATGTATCGATTTATGCGTTGATTAATTATTAATGGTTACTATGTATGGCAGCTACCATATATCAGTATATATATATTTATTGATGTTTATTTAACCCTTAAGTAAACCTTTATGATAAACTTTAAAGATGTTATATCAACTTTACAAATTTATTCTAACAGCTTTTGTTGTTTATTTCAGGCCATTATTTTCATTGATATACTTCTTATGATATTTTCAAGTATTGAGAGGATTGGCTTCTATCATTATTTCATCTAAAAACTACAAATTCTATGCTTGATGTTTTAGTATCAATGTTTTAGTATTTATGTTTTCTGACAATAATTTTTTTAGTAGATTTTTTTTATAGATACAACAATAAATATTCCATCAGATTTACATCATGTAAATGAATTTTTGATGTTGTAATTAAAAATTAGTCGGTATATAAATACTTTTCAAATATTGGTATTGAACTTCTTGAAATTCTACTTCTTTTGTAAACTAGTCATAACAATCTTAACAATGAGTTTTTTAGGTATCCAGACATTGACTTGAAAAGCTTTTTTATTATCAGAATTGTTGTTGTTGTTGTTGTTGTTGTTGTTGTTGTTGTTGTTGTTGTTGTTGTTGTTGTTGTTGAGAATTGAGTAATGAGTAGTCTAAATCAAATGATAAAACAGAGCTGAAGTTGCTACTTATATGCCATGCTAGGGTCCTATTAATGCAGCGCCACTAACTACCAATTAACAACTAGTTTAACTAGTGTTAGTTACAACACTAGTTGTTGGATTTAACTAATTGTATTTAACGCATGGGTCTAGTACCTAGGTACAACGCTAACTGCCGTGCTAGTATTGTCACGTACATGGATCGCATCGATCTCATGCGTCAACACTTTCCTTTGCTCCGAACATGGAATAATTTTTGGAGCGTTTTCTTGTCTTTTGGTTTCGATGTCGATTCCGAACAAGGAAGTGGTGCAAGCGTTTTGTGCCTTTGAGGTTGAGAACTTGACCCTATGACAAACCTTTCTCTTTTTCCTCTGTAACTTCAATGTGTTAGCTAGTAAGTTTGTTTACTTCTTTGCTGAGGTATTTGAGCAGTGGTTCTTGGCCTAAGTGGGCTATGAGGGAGGTCAAACGTCGAGGGAGACTTCTTCTGAGTGTAATTTGGCTAGTGGCTCGGCTTAAAGCGCTAGGGATGAGTCTTCGCCTCTAGCTCTAAATGAAGTGGTTGATGCGGTTGGACGACTTATTCATTTGTTGCCAGATGCGGTGATTTGTCAAGGAGTTTGGGTAGTGGTGATGAGTCCTTCGTCGATGCCGCTTCTCCTGCTTCTTCGACGTGTGAGTAGGACATGGAATGATTTTGTAATGACATGGAATGGACAGTTTAGTGAAGCGCTTGGACACTCGTTCGCCTTAGTACACCCAACTATCTACATTATACTACTACATGTTGTGTAGTTAGTTATCCTTTCTATCAGAGATTTAACTTCAAATTGTCTAATTTTAGGTTCTTGTTGACAAAAGAGATGGAAAAGATAGCCTACAGGTTGAGATATCTTAGGTTGAATAGAGGTGTTTTTCCTATCTATGTTCCTGCTGAGGATTGTCCACCATTTTTTAAGCTTTGCCTTGAATACTATAGACTTTAGTTTTAGTTGGGAGTGGGCTTTTGGATATATAGAGTGATCAAACCTAATTGGTTTCAAAGTCTTTCAAAAGCTATTCTACCTAGGGCTTTGATTAAGACGTCTGCTTACTGTTTGTAGTTGGGACATATTCTAAACAAACATCTTTGGAAGGATTTTTTCTCTAATGAAATGATGCTTTACCTCTATGTGTTTTGTGCGTCCGTGATAAACCGAGTTGTGAGCTAGGTTGAGACTTCCTTGGTTGTCGGGGTCCTTAAGTTTTGAATTTTTAGTTCTCCAAAAATTCTTCTCAGCCACACAGCTTCCATTAGAAAAAATATAAACCCTCAAATGGGCCTTCAAACTTTGACAATTGCAGCTATTTCTTTTAGGCTAGATGGGGTAGGGCAAGGACCTCTTTTCTGACAAGAAGTGTCCATATCTTGGACAAATCTTGGACAATACATGCAAGTCTCACCAAGTTTGGCATAAGTGTACCAGGGACGGGTACAAGGTGGAAGCCCATTAGTTTACGTTGTACCTTAGCCCTGACTCCCTTCAGTACGTGCAGTATGTTGACCAATCACATTTAACACATGCTATCAGCCTTGACGTCATAAGGGTGTGCGGAATAGTGACTACTTTGAACACACAAGGACAATTTAAAAGGAATCAAACGGTCCCATAAGGAGACTTCTGAGGGCCCATGTGAAGGTTTATTTTTTCTGTAATGTTTGGTGCCTTCTCATATTGCCATGTACTTTGCTTCTGTCAATGAGAGAACCACGGTGGGTTGTTTTTTGTTGTTCTATGTGATGGGAGTGCTGCCTGACAGAAAGAAATATAATGTTGTAGATTTTTTATCATATGCATCTTTGGCCCAATCGGCGTCTATAAACCCAAATATGTCTCCATCCTCTCTTCGCCGATATAGTAACGCAAAGTTGGTGGTGCCTTTGAGATACCTGTAAATGTGTTCGACAGTTTGGGCGTAGGATTCTTGGAGAGCGGCCATGAAGCAGCTCACTATATTGACTATGTATGCAATATCCGGTTTGGTATGGGTCAAGAAGATGAGTTTTCCAAACATCCTCTAGTACAGTGCAGAGTCTACTAGAGCTACTTCAACCCATATAGCGCCTTCTTGAGTTTACATGCATGAGTCGGGTGGATTGAAGACTCAAAACCTGGTGGTGGAGTCACGTAGATGTCTTCCTCTATAACACCATTAAGGAAGGCCATTTTGACATTTAAATGAAATATGTTCCACATGTGGTGTCCTGCCAATGACATTAATGTGTTCCATTTTACTACATGGGCAAAGATTTTGTTGTAGTCTTGACCTTCGCGTTGTTGGAATCCTTTGGCGACTATCCTTGCGTTGAATTTTGTTGTGGACCCATCGACGTTGATCTTCACACGGAAAACCCATTTTGTTGCAATGGCCTTCTTATCACTAGGTAAAGGAACTATGTCCCAAGTATCATTTTGTAAATAGAACAGAGCTCGTCCTCTATTGCTGCTTTCCACCCGGAATGACTCAAGGCTTTGATGGTAGTGCCGGGGAAATTTGTGTTCATCGATGTCGCAATTGCATTGAGGTAGAAATCATGCAGCCTTGAAAGAAGTTGTTGCAAATGGTCACTGCGCAAGAGAACCGTGGGTGATGACTGATGAGCTGCTGGATGCCGACGTTGGTAAGTGTAGAGCGAGATTTGAGCGTGGTTGGATACTTCTGGACAAAGCAGAAGTTGAACTGACATGTCGTCAATTAGCTTAGGTCTAGTGAAACTAGATGGTCCGTTAGATTGGCACGCAACTGATCATGGTGAGTGAGACTAATACGGTGGGATGTCTTTACCATCTGTAATTGAGGCTGGGTGGAGAAATTATGAACTATTGGTGATCTAACTAGTGCGAAGTTGTAGGAAAGAAGTGTATTCTGCACTTGGTTCTTGGGAGCTACTGGCGAGTCTTCATGCACCATCGAATTGGACTCCTGGTTTATGGGGTTGACCAGAGAAAGGAATTTACATCAAATCTTAAGTCTTTCAAGATAACGATGCGTATAGCGGCCTTGTAGTAGTTCCGGTACCCTTTGGAGGTCAAGTCATATCCAAGAAAGATGCAGTCAATCGCTCGGGATGACCTTTTTTTCTTCGATGGATTGGTGTCTAATATTGACGTTTTGCACCCAAATACGCTAAGATGGTCGATTGATGGTGTAAAGCCGGTGAGTTATCCTTAGGACGTTTCACCATTATTCGCCTATGTTCACGTTCTGTTTATGAGATAGTTTGTTGTTGCAACAACTTCTATTTACAGGAAGGAAGACAGATTACAGGCAAATGCCATGCTCCTGGCCTTTTCAAGTAAACTTCTGTACTTCCGCTCCGCAACTCCGTTTTGATGACGGGTGTGAGCTTGGGTGAGTTATCTGGTTATTCCTAATTCCTCGCAAAACTTTGTAAACTCGTGTGAGGTGTACTCACCTCCCCTATCTGATCGTACGGCTTGGACCTTAAACTTTTTTGACAGTTCTATCATTGACTTAAACTATTTGAATTTTGATTGTGTCTCGCTTTTCTATTTCAAGAAAAAGATCCATGTAAATCTACTAAAATCATCAGTAATAGTTAAGATAAACTAGGAACCCAAGAGAGAATTGGTGAAGAGTGGTCCACAAAGATCCGTGTGAATAAGTTCCATGGGCTCCTTGGTCTTGTCATCTAATGTTGCAACACGTGACGCATGAGCTTCGTGGTGGTACCTCGGTTGGAATGCGATCCCTGGTTTGTTTCCCAATGTGGCAAGGTTGATAGTATAGAATCAATTTAATGGAGTTTGGTAGTCCTTGCACTTTTGTCTTCGACGCCATATATTGTAAAGTTCGCAGATTTGCATGACCCAGGTGTTGGTGCCACAGTCGTGATATTCGGCCTTCAGTATCTTGTCTTGCAGAGTTTGTGATGTGCTGCTCTGTCTACTCAGCTCTTAGTGCCTTCATTACTATAGTGTGTCTTGTGTCTCCAGCTGATGGCAGAACTAGCGGTACCAGGCTGTTGACGGAGTCTTCAAGGGGCCGAAACTTGCAAAGGCCATTCTTGCAATCCTTGTGACCATCGGCAACTACGTGACATTGTGACCTTCGGTGACTATGTGACATTCACTCCGGATGGGAAAATTCTTAAGTATCTAGAGACGGTCTGAGTCAAACAATATCTTAAATTTTTCTTTAGCATCCGCTATTGTTCCTACTGAGAGCAAGCTTTTTGTTACAAGAGGAACATAGAGAAGGAAGTCATGGCCAAGTCATTCATTTAGGAACTTCATCACAGTGAATAAATCAAAACGTTTTACCAAGCAAATCGAGTGCTCAAAAAAAGCATGTGCGCTCACTCATGACAATCCAGGTGTTCCAGATAGCATAGCATTACAAACAGCACCGTTCCTGAGTATAAAATAATGCCCCACATGTTCACTCTCAGATCTGTCCAGTGTTGATTGACCATGTGCACGTTCACTTCAATTGAACTGATTTGATAATACACCGACCAACTCAGATCTGGATCGTAGAGAATGTCTAAGGACTATGATCAACATTGATGTGACAATCTCTGAAACGAAGCAAACACAACATTTTTCAAGACTCCTTTATAAAATTGCTCAAAACAAACAACAGCAAGGAATAACTCCTGGTTGCTACTTGACCTTCAGAACGGCACTAGCAAAAATCTGGCAAAAATGTCTGAGATCAAGCAACCTATGAATCACACCAAAACAATGTGGCAGTAGACTAGGAACATCAAATGACTGCAGAACTTCCACTTCTATGCTAAAAAAAGAAGCGTCCAAACTAGTAACCATGACCTGCTCTCCACAGAGCTGGTTCGCCAGTCAGATGTTAAGAGCCAGAGGACAATCTGATATAACCAGCCTACAACATAGAACTTTTTGCCGTTGCACCAGGGTTGGAACCCCGTTCCCAACACCTGGTCATAGAGCAGTAAACACAAAAGCTCCCTACACCAAAGCAACCCCCAACTGCACGACACAACCGACGCTGCCAGGGCTCTCAGTGTAGTAGAGCATTTCATGCTGAATCGCCAATGGAAAGGTTCCCCAGCTGGTCAGTTGGAGCGTTAGGAACCGCTTGGGCCATGCGCAACACATCCATAGCCTCAGCTACCTTGGCCTTCAAAGCTTCCGGCGACTCAATTAAGTGCAAAACTTCGGTTTGGTCCATCTCCAGAAGCATACCCGTCACCTTGCCAGCATAATCGTGCTCCAGCCCGTCCACCAAAGGATAAAGCTGCTCACCCAGCATCTGAATTTGACAAATGCACACAGATCAGAATTGTAGAAGACAAGGGAGTGAAATTCAATTTGTACAAAGAATCACATTTGCAACTCAGTAGCAACAATAGAGTCAAGCAACATACAGCACGCTGTTGTTCGGGTGGAGCAGATGCCAAGGCGGAGGCAAGAGCACTTATTGGCAGTGGTTGAGAATCAGGACTTGCTACTGGCACAACTCCAATCTCCGACGGAACAGGCAGCATGGCACCCATTATGCCCTGAGGAGGAACAGTCACATCTGGGGTGTTCCTTGCATTAGGAGTGTAGCGGAAGTTCCGGTTCCCACCTCGTTGGATCATCTGTAAGATGAAAGACCACAGTAAGTTATGTTGCAAAAAAACTTCAGGCTAAAAAATTAAATTTTAAAGTGCACAATAAGAGCAACAAAAGACACAAGCATCAAACTACCACTATACACCCCAGCTCCACTCTTACCACACCGCCAAATCATCAGCAGAGACTATTAACTATCCCAAACAAGACATTGAGCAGTGTCGTAGTGATACATACTTGCTGCTGAGGCTGCTGCTGTTGCTGCGGTGCCCCACCACGCCTACCTCCAGCTCGCTGTCCTTGCTGTCCCTGCCTCAGTGGAACATTTGGATATCCGATGTAGTTTGGAATCTGGGGTCCTCCAGGCCTGATGATTTGTGGCTGATAGCCATATGCAGCAGGCTGCACAAACATGACAAAAAAACATCAACCATGAAATTTTCACATGCTTCAAACATGAGAACGTAAAATACTGAATACAAACTTGATCCTCCATAAGAAATGCACTGATCACAACTGGATCAGAAAGAACAAAGACAATACATCATGGCAGACACAACGTACCTGAAGTGGAATAGGACCAGAAGGATGTTGACTGTAGTAAGGCATCTGGGGGCCCATCCCTGGAGTACCAGGATGGTACATTGGTACGCTTGTTGGAACTGCAGGGCCAACAGGAGTTCGCATCTGTGCAAACGCAGCCTGCAAATCACAGTAGAGCAACATCAATAAACAAACCCATAAATGCCCAAACTAACGAACATGGGTTGGTAAATTCAGACATAAATTTCGATGGTAAATTTATGCCGTCCTGGTTGACCATTGTTCAAGTCTTTGACATCATTTGAATTTTCTTATAGTCAACTACAATTGAGACTGCACACCTCAAATATCCCTTGCAGAGTCATTAAGGATTAGCATGTAGCTAATCAGTTCACTTACTTGCAACCTTGCCCTCCTCTCCTCCTTCCGCTGTGCCAAGGCAACGTAGAGTGGCTTGCTTCCCACCATCTTCCCGTTCATTTCAGTCACCTACATGTTTCAGCCAGTTGTAGATTTTAGAACCACCCGCACCTCAGACAAAAGTTTCAGAGCAGAGAACAGCACTGATTCATTAGTGAGTCCCAGACATGGTGACTGTATCAGCAGTTGAAAACCATATACAAGTACAGAATCACTCACTAAACTGTCGAAACAAAATATAGGAAATGGATATCAAAAATTGTAACTCAAATGCATATCAAAAACTAACAGGTATCCCACCAGTAACTGCTACACAACTTACCGCTCGTGTTGCCTCCTCAGGTGAGGAAAACGCAACAAATCCAGAGCCCCTACTCTGACCCTGGGGATCCCTCATCACCTGAAATGTACATACATATGCACAAGTGTAAGAAGCAGTCTTGATACAATCCCAAGTTTGATCAACAAGGAAATAAAATTTCAGCATAAACAAGTGCCAAGGAGAACCCAGTGATAGACAAGGTAGAAAAGTACATTGTCCTAGTGTCTCAAGACCATCTTACCTTGCAAGATGTGATGGTTCCGTACTCCACAAAAAGCTCCCTCAATTTCTCATCATCGACGGTATCGTCTAAATTCTTCAGGTACAGGTTCACTCCTTGATACTTCTCGATCCTCTCCTTCCGTTCTTGCTCAAACTTTGCCCTAAGCTCTGCCTCCCGCTCTGATTTCTTCTGCGCTCTTCCGACGTACCATTCCTTTTCGTCAATCTTTTTACCATTCAAAGCCTCAACAGCCTTCGCAGCATCGTCGGCATGCTCGAAGTTCACGAAACCAAAACACTTCGACTTGCCTTCGTTATCCCTCATCACGACAGCACTGCTTATTGTTCCGTAAGCACCGAAGACTTTCTTCAGGTCGTCATCAGTTGTGTTATCTCCGATGTTCTTCACGTAAACATTGTTGAACTTGGAGACTCCACCAGTATGATCTCTTTCCTGACGACGAACAAAAGGGCCAACAAAGACCTGCTTATCGTTCAATAGCATCCCGTTCACTTTCTCAATAGCGCTCTGAGCTGATTCTTCTTGCTCAAACTGAACGAACCCGTATCCCTTCGACTGCCCAGAACCGTCGGTTGCAACCTTGCATGACAGAATGCCCCCAAATGCAGAGAACGTGTCATGCAGGGCCTTGTTGTCGATACCCTTGTCCAAGTTCTGCAAAGTCAACTCGCACCATTTAGAAAATAAACATTTGCGCTCAATAACTCATCATGGCTGAACATGCAAAGATTGCAATAGAAAAAACCAACTGGACTGGAGGCAGCTCGCGTACCTTGATGAATATATTTGCTGTTCCACTCTTCCGAATACTAGGGTCTCGGTGTGAGAACATGATACGAATTGGTTTTTCATTGACGTCCGTGAAATTGAGCATCTCCAGCGCACGAGTGGCTGCAACAAAACCAATGTCATATGAGTCCTTGCAGCTCTTTCACGTAAAAAAGCATGACATCTCGTGAGCAGACTCTTTTGACGAAGAACTTCATAAATTTCTAGACTGCCAGATTCGAGGACCAAGAACCTCGACACTTAGGGGTTTAGGAAAATGTTTCGGTAACTAGCACCGCTCGAAACGTTTCGGTTAATTTACACTACGGAAAAGGTTGCCATTCTTTCTCCGTACGACCTCCCTACATATCGAAAGAGCTTTTAGCCTTCATGTGCACTAGCATCACATTCACAACCATGCCGCAGTTTCATAACCCGCAGACTAAACTGCACCCTCCAAACGCTCCGACGGTGAACTAAACCCTCGCCACATATGTGC
This sequence comes from Pohlia nutans, assembly GCA_022496805.1. Lineage (NCBI taxonomy): Eukaryota > Viridiplantae > Streptophyta > Bryopsida > Bryales > Mniaceae > Pohlia > Pohlia nutans. The sequence goes on along the minus strand of CM040099.1, from coordinate 19,109,442 downwards.
CAAAGCTCATTATCAAATGTAAACTCTCCAACGGTAACGTACCATCTTGAGCGTTGTTGTAGTTCACGTAGGCATACCCCAAAGAGCGCCTGGTAATAAGATCACGGCACACCCGGATCGATACAACTTGCCCAACCCGGCTGAACAACTCATACAGCTGAGCTTCAGACACATTGGGCTCCAGGTCGCCAACGTACAGAGAAGTAGAAACAAACTGAGTGGCAGCCGCGCCGGCCGCCGCTTGTGCAGCCTGCTGCTGCTGCTGAACTGGAACCTGAGCTTGAGCCATGATTGCTCCCGGATAGAGCGGGCCTATCACGAACTGCCGAGGACGCTCTTCAAGACCAAATCTGCCTTTCGTCCCGGACAGGTGAAGTCGCGAGTTCTAATTTCTTTTCTTTTTTTTAAATTTTTATGGATTTTGCACCCTGCTGAAACAAAGTTCCAGGGAACAAGAAACGGCGACGAAAGAAACGCACCGCGTCTTATCTCCCTCCCCCCGGTTGGAATCTCTGCTGCTCCACACGCACCGCCACAAAAAAGGAAAAAAACACTGCGCTCTGATACACAAAACAACAACGACAACAACAACGTCAGCTGTCGGCAAGGCAACTCCTCTCCATAACACAATACCGCCATAGACCTAACCTCTAACGCTCCATCACTAAAAACAACACCAAATCCCTACACTGAAAAATCGTCCGAAGACCGCTGACCGGCAAGTCGCGCAGTGGACCCAACCTCACACAATCCACCACCTATAACACCAAACCCTACATAATTGTCCCGAGCCACCGGAACCCTGTAAAATCACTCAAACTGGAACTCCCCCCACACGCAATCCGGAAGAGCTAACCTCTCACACTCCATCACTAAAACACGGAATTCCAACGCCAAAAAGAAAAAGAAAAAATCGTCCCGAGCCACAGAAACCCTATAAAATCCGTCGAGGCGCAGTTTCAATCCCGCAATAAACCTAATCTTCACCGAAACAGTCCTCGGAACACCGAACGGTATACACGGGAGGAAATGGTTGGAAACCCTAGAAAACGCCCTGATCACGGCAGCGGAGAGGCTCACCCGACTGACGCGGCGGCGGCAGGGCGAAGGGCAGGCGGCAGGCGGCAATCGCGACTGGCTGTTATTGCTGGTGTTGTTGATGTTTATGGATTTTGGCGGCTGTGCTGGCGGTGAATGATGAGTCTCACTGTGGAGAGACTGACGGAGTGCTCTCGCTTAGCCGCGGCGGGAGGTGGTGGAGGGGCAGGCGTGGTGGGCGAGCCGCATGGTCCCCGTCATGTCGCGTGCGAAAACATGAGTGACGAACAGGCAAGGCCGTGGCCAGCGCCTGCTGCAAGATCACCGCAGGTAGCGCTCCACAGAGGTGCGAGAGAGGGGGACCGTGACGCCTGCAGCAGCGTCGGACGCAACAAAGAGGGCGGAGGCAGGGTGACCACCAGCGACTCTACTCTTCCACTATACGCCCCGCCCCGCCCTGGCTAGGGCAACACCGTCGCTCCGCACCTACCCCGCCATTCCCCCGCTCCATACCCGCCGGGTACCTGCCTGTCGCTCTCATTGCCACCACGATACCCGCGTTGCTTCGCAGGCATCAATCGAGTGTATCTCAGATGATGTTGAGAACGGGCGGGAGGAACCAGCCATGGTCCTCTTTTTCGAAACCATGGGTTTGATACCTGCCTGTCGCTCTCATTCCCATCCGCGGGCATCAGTCGAGGGTATCTATAGAACGGGCGGGAGGGTCCGGCTTTTTTGAAACCTTGGAGACAGTTCCCCGGCGTTCCCCTTTCATACCCGCCGGGTACCTGCCTCTCGCTCTCATGGCCTACCCGCGTTGTCTCTCAGGCATCCCGCCTTTCATATTATCCCCTAAAGGACCAAGTATTCATAGTTTTGAAATTACCAACTCAATAGGTCGTATTACAAATTACAAATTCATCTTATGATAAATATTTTTTATTTTGGACCAATTTTTAAATCACCGGGATGAGTGAAGAACATTGTATGTGTTGATTAAAGAAAAAATTTAATTTAAAGAAAAGAAAATCCATATAGGATGGACTCTAAAGTGATTATAAAGCATGAGGTTCAATTTGGGCTTTGTGGTGTATTAGGGGTTAAAGTACCAATGAGTCTAGATAGGGTTTCATTTTTATTTTATTTTTGAGTAGCTCATATATAAAATGTCTTTAATTTAAATTTTATTTGCATCTTTTAGTCATTCGTCCAGTGTTCTTGATTGATTTAAGTTGTATTAAATTTTGTTTCATCTTGATTATATATTTCACAAGATAACTTATTGACTTTGTTAATTTCAAACCATAATTTCTTAGACTGTTTAGGGGGTTAACCTTGTTCGGTTTGACACAAGGCTTTAACACTACCTTTCATATATATATATATAGGAACTCCGGTCCTCTGTTGAGGCCGGTGTGAATAAAGTGTTTGTTCGTCTGACAATGAGCCAGTGCCCATCGGACAAAGGGCCATTGGTACAAGACTACTCTCCTCTTTCGAGAATAAACATTTTAGTGAACAGAGATAAGTACTAGTAACACTAATAACATTAATTAGTTAGAACTATCGCGGGTATAAATTAGTGTTTTTTTTGCTGGTGGTTGCCAAGTCATGGTTCCAAGGTTGGTTAGAGAAGGACGTTTGTGTTGCAATTGTACGGTCCAGGTTCGATTCTCGTTGAATCCGTCTAAGCATTTATTGTGATTATACGTGACTTGGTGTTGCTAGTGAATTTATTATAGGCAGGAAAGTTTGTACTAACCAACCGGCCCTGTCCCATCTACTTGAGACAAGTGTTTACATTGAGCTAGACAAAAAATACAAAAGAAATAAGTAACTGTGGTCTTCACCATTACCCTCTTTTTCTTTGATAGTTTTGTTTTATTCAGAAATCTATTGGTAATGGTTGGTTATTTTCTATTCTCTTTTTATGTAAAATAATTGAACCGGCATGTTGTATAGGAATGGTATTGATTTCTTTGAATGTGTGCTTAATGATGGTTTCTGGTAGTTTAAATTTTGTTTTGAGAGCATCCCCAGTCGTCCCTTAAGCCCTTAAGCCTACATCCGTGTTAAAGGCTTAGTGCTCCAAAACGCTCCTAGTCGTGACCTGTAAACAGCTTTTTCATCCAGGTCGCGGCCTTTAAACGGCCGTCGACCTGGAATTTTCAACTTCATGGAGACGGGCCGTAAGTGCCGCAAATAGAAAGTTTTTGCTCGCATCTTTCTTGATTGTTGGTCTCGCATCTTTCTCGATTGTTTGTCTTTCTGCGGTAGTTGTTTTCACCGTTGCGGGATCGGGTAGTTGGTTTCCCCCGTTGCGGGACTCTCACACGCTGCGTTTTAGTTGTTTGGAATCGGGTCCCCCAAGATTTAGAATTAGGGTTCAGAGGCTCTGATGCACATCGTCGACACTCACCAAATGCATTCTTCACTTCGAAGTTTGACACCGTCAATCTGATGATCGGCTCTCTCGGTCAGTAAGAGTCCTGTCAATGCGAAAGGTGTGAGAGGATGTTAGGGTTTCTTCTCAATCGCATTCTCTTATACTTTTTTTCCCTTTTTGGGATTTTGGTTGCCGATTGCTCCTATTGAGTGGATCGTAAGCTCGCGGCGATGATCGAAAAGAGTCAAGGCCATCGGAGTCTCTCTTTACCAAAATTCAGAGCTCGTATCCAAATTCTGAAATCTTTCGATTTTTTGTTTGACAAGGGATTTGTTAATTTAGGTTACGGTAGCTTTTCAATGTCGAAGTTATTGCTGTACCGATAATGTCAGCTCTGCATTGAGCGCATCCGTTGAGCAATGCATTTACGATTCTTCTCGAAGACTGTAGGCAATATTTATTTCCTTTTGATTACTGTGATCGCGGTGGAAGGGGGTTTTCAATTCTTCTCCCTTTTTTGATTAAAGTATTTTGACAATATTGTGCCAATGGATACTGAAAAACTGACTACTGATGTGATTGACGCAGATGTTACTTAATGGACAAAAAAATTCACTTGCCGGAATCCAAGTGAGGGGCTACTTGCTATAGGGCAAATCCTGAGCACTTGCTGGAGTTTTGGCATCCTACAAAGACTAATCACTTACAATCTCATGAAGAGTCTGTACCTTCTCATCTGCCAGGTATTTTTATTTTATGACTTTCATTGGTTCTTGTGTTGGTACTTGGTACTTGGAAGCACACGCATTTCTCACGTCATTTCAAACACTTCTTAAAAGACCAAGGATCCATGTTTCAATCATGTTGTGAAAAGTATAATTGAGGTGAGGCTAAAGTTTTTGTCACCAGAATCCGAGAAGACCATTGCATGTACATCAACAAAATTGAAGATTAGAAACTTCCCGTGTGAAAAACTGCTTAAAAATCATGGCTTGATCCTTTAGGGTTTAACCAAAAGTTTTTGGTTGCGAATCACAACAGGCTCTTGCGATTGTCACCAGCGTTTGTATCACCCGTGCATTCCTACTACAATTCATCTCTATGGCAATTTGATGGAGGTGCAAATTGATGGAAACTGATAGTGAGTCGCCCTACCAGTGTACTGGTACTTTCTGTCAAACTTTGGTGATGTGCGCGGCTGGTTTTGTGAGTTGGGGATTTCCACATGTCACAATGAAGCGTTTTGTGTTAGTGCAACTGGGTTTCAGGATGGTCGACGATGCTTGGACGGGGCCTGCTTTGATCGCTGAATTTGTTCATTCTTAGAGATAATGTTCCGACAGATTGCTGTAGTCGAAGGTTCATTCATGTTCAATCTGCATGACTCGAGCTTAGATTGCAGACTTTGATAAGCCTAATTTTCAGAAAATGCTGTTCTTCAAGTCCAATTCGAAGTGGGGCATGAACAAGACGAATTTGGTGTTAGCTCTAGCGCTTGTACTCTTGTTGGAACTATCTTGGTTAGGTTTTCAGTAAGAAATTAGCATGCTGACTGATCTGCATAAATCAGCGCAGCTCCTTAAGGCGCGCACCTAGTTTGTTTGGTTTACTAGTCGTAGTTTCTATATTCAGTTGAATTGTACTAAATCTTCAATTTGTGTAGGGCTCGTGAACAAGTGCAAAGGTATTCTATGAGAGAAGCTGCCAAGGGTAATCAGACAACTGAAGGAGACAGGTAGTCATTTGTGGCAAGTGTTCTTTAATCTCGATTACTCTGTCTTCAGGGTCAGCCATGTTACGTGTTGCCTATAATATTTGCACAATTATGGAGCAGTGTATGGCAGTAGTTGGTCGTGAGTTGATTGTGTGTACATGGCACCTTGGAATGCGGGGCAAGATTTTACGAGATTGGAATATTTCATTACCAAGATTTTACTTCTGTCTTGAAATATTATTGAAATATTATTCTAGCTTCGTTGGTTTTGTCATCAGTTCGTCATGTTGTTATTCACTCGACAGCGTATGTTGCAATATCATCTCCTATGTAGATTATATTAAAGCTTTGCACTTTTCTTGCAGGATAAAATTTGAAGAACTCGCGGTTTCTGCAGCTGCTACCAAAGGAGCTGAGGCTGTTAAAAGGAGATTTGATGCAACGTAAGTACTTTAGCGTTGTACTCCATCAAGTGATATGATACTCATTTTAACCTTGTTGACTTTTCGTGCAGAATCCTGAGGGTTGATCCTCAAGCACACTAATACTGAGGGTTGATCCACAAGCAGACTAACCCTCCTACGGATGCATTACATACCCTGCATGATGGCAAGTTCCTTCATCTTTCGGTTACAGACCGAGGTAAACATCTACCTTGTTTTATTCTTGTATCATTGATCTTGAAGCACCCTTGTCATGTGCTAGTTTAATCTTTCTTGGTTTACTTGCCTGTAAGCTCTTTCTGCTCCTTTCTCAGGAGTTCTATTATCGGTATTCAATAATGCCAATCGTCACATCCTGAAAGCTAACAAGTTATGTCTTTCATTGTGTACAGATGGGCAAATTCGGCTTATGTTAGTGTGATAGGGGTTACAAGCTGTTGGTGATTTCAGCCGGCACTAGACGGTGCTGCTTTTTCACTTATAGGTTCTTGGGAATTGTAGAAGCTATGCAAATATAGGAGAGAACCAAAGTGAAGGGGATTTGGTGAGTGCCATGTACTTCTGATTCTTCATACGATGGAAGAGTTTGTGTTTAATGTGATTCAGGTTCAACTTCAAATTATAATGGCTACTTGAATCTTGTGCAGTTCTGGCGTTGAATGGTAGGTTCAGTTTCTACGGTTATGTTGCTGGTCAGGATTTTGATCTCAGTTCACTAAGTTGAGAGTTTTTGATAATGGAACTTGATTAGGGACCACCACTACTAGGAGAGCATACGAAATATGACTACGGCCATATGACTAGATATGACTATCGGGAGGATATGACTCACCAGTAACTACTTTGGTGACTAGAACAGTCCATAGTCATCACATGACTATGATTCTAGTCATATTTACATGGGACCTCAATGGGAACGTATTCTTCCGTGGGCAGCCATATGACTTTTTGCATGGGCAGCGATATGACTAGATTTAGTAGTTATGTGACTATAGTTTTGGGCAGCCATTTGTAAGTGGGTTTTTGAGTGTGGCCTTCATGGTTTTAATTCAAATTTATATCCTTTGTTTAATGATCTATATATTATTTCGATTTCACTTTCCTTCCTTTTGATTAGGGTTTTCTTTTGAATTTCTTTTGTTCCTTCGAGGTTTTAACATTTTATATATTGTATTTTTTAACTTTTTATTCAAAAACAAGCTGGAATTATTTTCTTTTGTTTTTTATATTTTTTCGTTCCATACATTTTTATATCACTTTTGTAATTCATCTATCATGGATATTTATTCCAGATACCCTTCTCACTGTCTATAGTCTTATGAGTTCTCTTTGCACCTTGTTCCAATTCTTGTCATTTATCGATTTTGCATTGATGTATTGTTTTTCTCTTTTTGACTAGGATAGTTTTATTTTGACTACAGCGCTTCTTCCCCTCACGTATTCTTTCCACTTTTGTTTACTCTACCTTTCCCTCTTTTTTATCAGCTTTTTCTTTCAATTTGTGCCCGTTTCACGTCCATGCTGACTTTTTTTCTCAATCATCGGTTTAGTGTTGTTTGGTATTCATGGTGAATTATAATTTGAGGTAGTGCCTTGGAAAGTGCACTCTACATTATGTTTGAGAATCACGTGCGTTCATGACCCCTTCTAAAACCCCATTGCACATGAGAGGTTATATGTCTAAATACCTTTATATACAAATGTATTTTGTTCTAAATATATGTTTAGTGTAAGTATACGTGAATATTTTTAGTTCTTAATGTGTTTATTGTTTGTGTACGTTATACGGCAATGTAACTCAAATTAATACCCCTTTTGTGCACTCACGTATACTCGTACATTTTTAGTACAGTGCACCCCACGGGGGTAGTGCGCATGCATGTTCTAGCGTCCATCAGTGAAGTTGAAGATATTTACATGGCAGATCGCTTTGTATACCATGACAATGTAGAGTTTGCAATGTGGAATTGGCCATTTGCTACAGTTAAAAAAAATACTCTTACCCACTGTAGACGGTAAACACGAGCGAATGACTCATATTAGTCGTGCATGTAGAATCACTGACTAAGTGTAGTCATCAAGATTACCGATACCACAGCTACTACATATTATGGTTCGTACTTGGTTTGCTAATACAATGGGCTATGCCATGCATTTGGCCTCATTTCCTACTGTGATGGCACATCATGTCCCACCTCTAGATCCTCCTCTGCAGCGACCAAAGCTTGGTTTACATCTTCTGTGGTTAGTCTCCTACAGCTTCTCAAATAAGGAGTGTCTAGTTCCCTTTCCACGGTAGTGTATTCAGGCCGTAGGCCTACATGCTCCTCATCTCTACCTAACTGCACACTTTGCAGATCATCTCTTCCGCCATCACCTGACTCGACTCTTGCGCCACGCGGCTGTCGTCGTAACACAATCTTCCATCCACTGGTGTCCATGTCGTCTACATAAAAAACTTGTTGTACGTGAAGAGGGAATGCAAAGGAGTCCGCTGAATATGGAATCAATCGATCAAATCTGAACAACGTGAACCCATATTCGTCACATTTCATTGTAGCGCGAGCTCCCCTCTTGTTTGCTTGGGCCCATGTGCAATACAACACCACCACTTCAAATTTGCCGTAGTCTACGCTGATAATTTCGTCCACCCACCCCACATACTCCAGATTTGTTGTCCTCATGTTCCTGTCACTAGAGCTAGCGCGACACGATTGCAGAAACGTAGCCGCTACTCCACTATCGCATGTCAACATATCTACTTCTGCAGAGCGTACTCGTATATGATTGCCGTATGCATACATCGCCTTGTATCCCTTCGCTTCTCGTCTAGGAGAGTAACAAAGCGAGTATATCCCCAGAGACATCAATGCCCATTGCAACGTCTTCAGATGCAGCAGTTTTGAACCACGTATTGAAGGATTCATGTCGTATATCCATGGGATAATCTGGAAGTTTTCTCCTGCTTTGTTTTCGGAATTCTTTTCTGGCCTCTTCTCGTCGACTCATTTCACTCGCGTACCGCCTGCAATATACACATCACCCCCAGTCCATCATTGTTCCTAAATTTTTTGAAGACAACCTCATGTGCACAGAAGTTAGTAAGTGCTTCCTGAATGGTGACTACACGTAGTCGTTTTTTCCACTGTTCTGACTGTCCCGTCTGTCTCGTGCTAATAGCTACTCTTTTAATCTAAAATGACGACCAGACGCAGTGCTTTGGTTATTTTATATAACTATGTGGAAATCATATTGCACAGAAGCTTACTCTCTGTAATCTTGAAGGATTTCAGCATTGTTAATCACGAACTCATGAATCCACTGTTGCAGTTCCGGCGACAATATGCGTCGTCTCCCCTTCCCTTGCAACACTTCGTCATTCATACTGGGCTCCTCTTTGTCGTCCCAAACACGGCGTGCTGTCATAGTACAATTTTGCATATATTCAGTGCAAAATCCAATCGCCTCCTCCATGATGTACCCTCTTGCCATCGACCCCTCCGGTTGTGCTCGTTGTCGTACGTAGCCCTTCAACGTTTTCAGATACCGTTCCACTGGGTACCACTAGTACAAAACATAGTGTTTTGCCACCAAGTTTTGCACCAATAAATTGGTGCATTTTAAATGATGCACCAACTTCGGAATTGTAATTCATTGGTGCTTTTGAACACTCTCTCGTAAAACAGAGAAATAATCCACTTCACTATGTTGATATTGCAAATCACGTAATCCTCTTCAATTTAAAAATTTTGAAATATCAATTTTTTGTGAAATTTAAATGCTGTGAAATTTGAATGCTGTGAAATTTGAACGCTATAAAATATGAATGCTGTGAAATTTGAATGCTATAATATTTGAATGTTGTGAAAGAAAAGTGTGCAGCCCAAAAAAATTTCGGGCTGCTCGGGCTGCCCAGAAAAAAATTCGGACAACCCGAAAAATTTTCGGGCTGCCCGGAAAAATTTCAGGCTGCCCGAAGCTGCCACCACACCTTTAACTTTGCCCTATGTCAACGCTAAGTCCACTCATCACCACGGTCAACCCCGAAGTCAAGTTCACATCATCACATGTCACCATGGGGTTCGAACCCATGACCTCGTGGTTATGGGTGAAGAGACAGCCACCACTAGCCCAAGCCACTTCTTATGAACAAAGTGTTTGAAAAATGGATAATATACAATTACCAAAAACAATTCAGCAATTTACATTGTTTGGTAAAATTTTCAAACGGTCATAACTTTTGCAATATAACACATTTTTGAACGTTTTTTTTTTCCATGGGTAGGTATTGTAATGAGGAACGTACTCCAATTAAAAACTTTAGTAAAACATTTAGGAGTTTTTCTCTATTCAATTTAAAGTGACAGCAGAGTTAGAAAAGCATGTGGTAATTTTTAAACCTTTATAACTTTTGCAATATAACACATTTTTGAACGTTTTTTTTTTTCATGGGTAGGTATTGTAATGAGAAACGTACTCCAATTAAAAAATTGAGTAAAACATTTAGGAGTTTTTCTCTATTCAATTTAAAGTGACAGCAGAGTTAGAAAAAGCATGTAGTAATTTTTAAACCTTTATAACTTTTGCAATATAACACATTTTTGATCGCTTTTTTTTTCATGGGTAGGTATTGTAATGAGGAACGTACTCCAATTAAAAAATTGAGTAAAACATTTAGGAGTTTTTCTCTATTCAATTTAAAGTGACAGCAGAGTTAGAAAAGCATGTAGTAATTTTTAAACCTTTATAACTTTTGCAATATAACACATTTTTGATCGTTTGTTTTTTTCATGGGTAGGTATTGTAATGAGGAACGTACTCCAATAAGAAAAATTAGTAGAACATTTAGGAGTTTTTCTCTATTCAATTTAAAGTGACAGCAAAGTTAGAAGAACATGTAGTAATGTTTAAACCTTTATAACTTTTGCAATACAATGCATTTTTTATTGTTTTTTTTTTTCATGTGTAGGTGTTGTAATGAGGAACATACTTCAATAAAAAAACCGGCAAAAAAGGTAAGAGAATTTCTATATTCAATTTAAAGTGACAGTAGAGTTAGAAAAACATGTAGTAATTTTAAACCTTCATAACTTTTGCAATACAAAAAAATTTTGAACATTTTTTTTCATGTGTAGATGTTGTAAAGTGTTTGATGAGGAGCTCTTGTATTTTAATAATAAGAGGATATTTTCTTGAAATTCACGTAGAACATAATTCATGTATTTTTTGTAATTTACGTAATTCCTGACATTCATGTATTTCTTGCAATTCGTGTAATTTTTGAAATTCATATAATTTTTGTAATTCACATATTTCTCAAAATTAATGTAGAACATAATTCACCAATTTTTTTGTATTACGTGATATTTGTCAATATTTGAAAAATGATGTGTATAAATTATGATACTTTGTTGAACCACGTGATGTGTATGTTGTTGCTATGTATGAGAAATCCTTGAAAAAGGATATGCAACATCATAAACATAAATTTCATACGTAGATGGATATCGTAATCCTGAATACATGATATCATTATACAAGGGTTTTTTTTGCATCGTTGAAAAATTATAAAACTATGAGAAACTAAAGTACAAATTAAACGTGAAAAAGATAAAAAGTAAGGAATGAAATGAATTGGTTATGTCTCAGTTGCCTTTAAAATCCAAGAATATAGAAATAATGAATACTGCATTGTTAATGCTGTCAAATCCAAATAAATTTCACGTACAAACATCAATGGAAGTAGGAGGTTTTTTTTGCCACCAATGTTGGTGTCACATTGCACCAATATACAAGTTTGGTGTTTTTTGCAAAGTTTGGTTGGTGGCAAATCACCATGGTTTATACTAGTGTAACACAAAGGTTCCATGCATGTCAGTCATGCGATTTTACAAACACTTCACCTTCAGTACTAATTAACTGAAGGAGAGAAAAATGGGAACCCACCGCCTTCACCGTCCACATGCCCCCTCCCCCTACCTTTGTAGAAAGACAGTGGTGAACAAGAACACCTACAACAGTAGGTACACAGTGCAGGACAAAACAATCGCACAGTTGTTCATAAATTACGGCGTACAGAAATCAAGCACACAATTGCATGCATGCTACAAGACAATGCACGCAATGAAGACGAGAAGCAGCTGCATCAGTTGTAAAGATATTGGGAAGCGCGGTCTAAGCGGATGATTTTCATCCAAAGTCTAATTTTAGGGTTTCAGAAGGCACTCTTCCCAATACACGACGCTCGATACTCCAGCATTTGTCGCGAGCGCCCACGACTGCTGTGCAACGCTACCCGGAGCGAGGGGGCCCGATTTCTAGCGCTAATTCAATGCGGGTGAGCGCAAGTTGACGTGTGATAAACAACTGCCTATTTCTGGGGTGCCGATAAGAGAATTTGCACGCAGTTAGTAATTCAACACGGCAGAACGCGACACTACACAAGCGCAGAAATTTACGCATGGATCTGAATCACAGCCCAAAAAGCAACGTGGTCCAGTGCCAACTCCACACGATGCCATGGGGAGCGCCAATCTTGCATCAAACTACAGGCATAGGTAAATTCTATTTCACAGCAGTTAAATTGTACGCTTACACTGAGTTCTCATGGTGCAGTGTATCTTGCAGTACTTCCTGATTCCTCTTGATTATTCTCAAGCGCAGCACCTCGTACTCATTCGGAATTGGCATTGCACCGTGTTGTACTCCTCAGGTCTGCTTGCACGCCGTTGGGAGCTCCCGCCTAAGTCCTTCACGCGTTCGGCCTTGCGCTGGAACCGGACACCAAAGAATTTCAACGCCGCAGACGTCTTTGCTGCTGCGCTGCCTTCCTCTACAGACCTGCAAATGCAAATGCAAGGTGTGGGCAGAGGTAAGCACCAAGCTTGCTGCTGAATCAACGTGGAGCTCGATTGTCATGTTTGATAGGCACTCACTACTTCAAATTGCTTCTTATGTTTAGTCACACATAATGGAGTTAGGTAGTGCTGAGTTTCATGTTGTTTTCATCATAGGCTCTAATTGTGCAATGAATATGTCATAAGTGAGTAGTCCGAGCTGATTAGACTGTACACCCGATTCTACTCGATGTGGAAAAAAAAAAAATTTGAACTGTGCCTGTCAAATCTACATTTTACAGTGTTAGGAATAGATTAGAATGGTCATAGTTCGTCGGAAATCCCACATGCCAGCACTGTAAGTGTAAAAGTTATGTAGAACTCTGTATTAAGAAGTCTGTATAAAAAATGATGTGTGGGTCTTTAAATAGTCTTACTTACCAATTTCTAAAAGCCATGACGCCGTTGGTAGTCGAATTCTGCAATCCTAGAAAACATGTTGACTGTGCTATATTTGAGCACAGACCTAGAAGGAGACTCGCATGACGGAGGAATAATTCGTTACAACAAGACGTCTTCTAGCCCGGGTGGTATACTGCCACGTGGACAGCGAAAACCCTGTATGTTTTCTCTACTGCCTGAGCTTTCCGACTCATGAAATTTGCACTCTTATGTGTTTTTAGCTTTCTGTACATAGAATCAGAGACTGTGCTTGTAGAAAATGTAGGATTCATCTATGTATATAGTAATGACCAAGAGTAATAAGCAAGCCACAAAAATTGCAGAAAAATATGTAGCAAGTAGAATCCAAGCAACATTGGTGTGTAGCATGTTGAACTCAGCCCGGTGACATGATAACAGGTCTAAAAACTTTAAAAAAATATATCCAAAACCTTGTCAAGCCTTGGAACTAGCAAAGAAATCAAAGCAATCATGTCAGTAGAATATGCAAATGGAAAGAGTCAACTGAACTAGCGTTTACCTCTAAAACAAAAAACGGCAGGGTCCCAAGTATTTTTGCAAATAAGAAAGATTGAGGGCGATAGAAATGAGCTCTTTGCTGCTTATAGTAGATTGCCCGCTCCTTCAAAAGACCGGGAAGCTGAATCAACGTCGAGTTCTGGTTGTGGACATTTATTCACTGGTGTGTCCTTGATTAATGTAACATTGGCAAATTAGTACACATTGTTGTAGTAATGTATTCCATATGACAACACCGTAACGTACTCAACATCCCAGGATGTCTGTACAAAGATCACATTACACTGATTCTAAACAATGTACAGTACTGTATTATATATCTTTTATTTGAAGAGAAATACTAAAATTTAAATGTTTATGATTTGCAGAGTGTGGAATTATTTCAACTCCGCCGAACCCTTCACCAGAAGTGGATTCGAAGACAATTATTGATGCACAAGCCAAGAGGACATGAAGCACAAGAAGGACACAGATTCTAAAGGTAGCATTTGTAGAATCGGTGTCGATGATGAGCCAATTCCTGATATGTTATGTTACCAGTCTGGTGGCATTTCCAATGTGTTCTGTATACTTTGTGAGTGCCTGAAGTGTAAAAGTTCCATCCTGTCTAATAATGGCAGAGTAGAGTCTCATCATGGGGGGAATAAATCAAAACTTGCCAAAAAAGAGTACAGGAAGGTACTTATGGAGATGCTGCTAGAGTCAGAGTTATTACTTAAGGAAATGCAAAAAGTACAACGGCAGTCAAAAGTCCTCTTAGATAGTCTTCTTGAGTACAGCTATGAAGCACTTTTGTAGATTCAGATATGGATTATTCCAAAAAGCATATCTGTAATGTGGCAAATAAATGTGAAGTTTTTATATTTGATACACTCATTCATGTGCAAATTACTGCAAGTGTATGCTTATTATGTGTTCATGGATACTACTGTTTACATGGCCTGTTATAGTAAAGAATGAATTCTAATGATGTCATGTACGTCATCTTCTGAATCCTGATTGGGCAGAGAGAACTTGCGTGGAGAACCCATAGTGATTCGTTAGTGCGCACGACGTCAGGTATGTTTCAAAATTACGATATATATGTAACTCATCGAAAGAGTGTCGATGTTCATTAACCCTGTAAAGTCCCACTCAACTTAATCTATCTTACTAACTTAAAATATCATACACATTCAGATGTGAATTTAGTACATACGTTCTTTAGTGAATTTTATGCATGAATACATATATGTCGTAAAACATTTAATATTTTCTCACATGGGGTACTAGATGGACGCTAAACTGGTCACAATTGGTCATTATTGAACTAATAGAATGTATCGTTCTTATAAATTTTTCATATTTAATTCAGAATGTCATCTTACTTGTACAACTTCTCCATTATATTCACATTACTAGTTCACAGAAGTGACTTTGCATTCGCATTCTTGCGCAGGCGACTCTTGAAGTAATACTGATAGGTGGATGTCGAATTACAATCAAATTTTGAACGGCAGATGTATTACTTGACAACATACTCTTCGTGATTGCCAGGTGCAAGCTCAAACTTCCGCTCTCATAGTTTTTTCCAGCACACAATGACTGCAAATGCCAGTACAGATGTGGAACCCATGTTTTCCTTTCTTGGGTTCACGTCATGCCCATTCATAACCAGTCTTTACATTCTTGGAAATCATGGACACATTTGTGACGACTGCAAATGTATGCGATGCGTTGTATTGCGTTGGGTACGTACTCCAAGCTGCAACTGCAAACTCCCCCCCCCCCCCCCCCCCCCGCCATGGGCTGACATTGGATGATAGAATTAGAAAAAAACGTTTGGCATGTCGGCATGAGCCACTGTCCAAACCCATCTTTCCTCCTGATTGGTGCTTTTGTGACCATCCAGAGAAAAAAAATATTCAACTACTATTGGCTAATCCTGAACTCATAAATAGTTATGACTCATCTGATAATAGTAATCCGTTTGACTTCGGAGACTGCAGCTCCGAGGAACTAGATAGTGGACACACCAGTGACATAGATGGTCATAGTATTAGGGATCTTAGGTGCATATAGACGTACCAGAGGCTATGTGCCACATGTCGGTGTTTGAATGCCGAGTTCATGTATTTTGTTCGCCATGGACCGTTATGGTAATGTATCAGTTTTTTGTCTTATGATATTACTTAAGTGTGGTTTTGTCCAATTTCTATGTGAGGAGTGCTCATAATGGGCAGCATATCGAAATGTATCATGGTTTAGAATAGTCCTAATACCCTGAAAAGGGGATGTTGGTCCACTTATATGTTTGGGTGTCATTGGATAAGTTCAGCATTATAAAGACTCAACGTGAGCATGTACAGTTCTGACTATATTGTGGTAAACAATGTATGATGACGGTGTACTCTGTGATGTATTTTTCAGGAACGTGGTTGGGCACGTTCGAAAGTCATGACGATCCATATTTTCCTTCAACACCCATTTCGTTAAAAGTGCACATGCCCCTCTAAATTTGCACATTGTGAATTTTTGATAGGACAGTGGATGAGTGAAAATAGCATAAATACGCTATGGAAATATATGCCAAAAAATAATGTAATTCTTGAATTAAGCGAGGAATTAAGCCATTGGCAAATTTTGTGTTTATGTTTTTGGATTGTTTTAAATTTTACATGTTTTTATGTGGGTTTTGCAATAAATTAATTACAAAAGGGCACTAAATCCAACCAATCCATACTACTTATTCTACAAGTGATGGAGGATTAGGCATATGCCTAAGCAACCTCCCTCCATTACCACTTGAAATTATTACCTAAACTAGAAAGTGATGGGAATTACACATATGCCCAATCCTCCAAACATTTATAATTTCCAACAAAATAAATGTTTGAGGGTAAGGCATATGCCTAACCCCTCAACACTTACAATTTTCTAACAAATTAGAATATTAAAGGGTTAGGAATAAGCCTAATCTCCCAAAATTTTAAAAATTCAACAAAATAAGATATTAGAGGGTTAGGCATACGCTTATCCCACCAAAACTTAATTTTCATTATATAGTAGAATAAAATATGGGAGAGCTAGACATACGCTTAACCCCCTATCACTTAAATTAATTGTTAAAATATTAAGTGATGGGGGTTAAGTATACACCTAGCCCTTATCACTTGAACCATTTGTTACAATATTGAGCGATAAGAGTCAGGCATGTGCCTAATCCCTTTTAATTAATTTTAAAAATTACAAATCATAATGATTGAAAGTAACTTGCCATTACTTTCAAGTATTAGGTAAAATACCAAGTGACATGGGTAAGCATATGTCTAACCTCCTATCCTTTAATTAAGTTTTGAAATAACTAATGATAAGGGCTTACACGTATGTTTAAACTCCCCTCCCCCTCACTGGCAATTATTTTTTAAAATATCAAGTGCTATGACTATTAGGCATAGCCTTAACTCCTATCAAATCAATTAATTATTAAAATTGCAAGTCATGAGGGGTTAAGCATATGCTTAAAATCCCCCATCACTTGAAATTATTATGTAAACTATCAAATGATGGAAGTTAAGCATATGTTTAATCCCCCACTCATACAAAATCTCGTTTGATGTGACATTATTCAATGGTTAAATGTCCATTGTATCTTGTTTTTTGTGCCTCAAAATTGATTTTGAGGCACTAAAGACAAGTCATACCGGACATTTAATTATTAAAAACATGTCACAACCAACAAGATTTCTACTAGTATCTGTATAACTTATAATCATTATGTAATCTTCTAAATGATGAGATTAGACATATGTTTAATCCTATCACTTTAATTAATTTTTAAAATACAAGGTAATGGGAGGTTTTGCATATGTTTAACTCTTTAATAGTTGGAATTTAAAAAAAGTATAGTAATAAGTAGTTAGACGTATGCCTAACCCCTTAACAATTTCATTCTACAGAAATTTATAATATGGGTCTATGGGAGGAATGTACATATGTTAACCTCCAACCACTTGGATTCTATAGAGAAATAAAATATTAGAGGAATAGGCATATACTGAACCTCTAAATACTTACAATTTGAAACAAAATAAATCACAAGAGGGTTAGGCATGTGCCTCACCCACTAATACATTATTATGTAGCACAATAATACGTGGGAGGATTGGGCATATGCCTAACCCCTCAACTCTTGCAATTTTTAAAGGGAGTATAATATGGGAAGTTTAGGCATATGCACAACTCCTAACAATTGCAATTGACTTCAAATAAAAATTTAATTTGATTATAAATCTATAAACTTCGCTTCAAATGGTGCGAAATGACTTTGGCGCACCTCATGTTGTCGAGCATATTAGAAAATACTAAGAGAAACATCAAAAAACCATTTTTATTTTCATAATTAAATTTATCGTGACTAAACTTACTGAAACATAAACAAATTTATAGTGACAAAACTTACTGAAACATTGATAACTTTTACATTGTATCAAAACAATTTTGTTGGTTAAGTAGCCTAGATATCTTTGTGACTTCAAACAAGGTAATTATTATTTTTGTAATGAGAAAGCCACATAAAAATTACTTGGACAAATCATTCACAATCAACAACTTGATGAGACCTGACTTAGATTTGACTAATTAAACCAATAAAGGATCTGCCTAGCTGTTGAATGAAAGTACTAACTCTTCTACCATGACATTGTACACCTCTTACCTAGTTAGGGTTTTGAAACACGAGGCTACCATTGCTAGTCTCTATTGATGACAGAGCATTCCTTGGAGGCGGAGACTAATCTGATCGATTGCGGAGGCTGATCGTGTGATCGAAGGCGAAGGTGGAGGCTGATGCATAGACAGAATTAGGGTTTTGGATAGAAACTTAGACGTGATCGCTCAAGAGTCCGTTGCAGCAGGTTGAAATCTTGCTCTGGGGTCGAAGTAGATCGAGAGCATCCGTGTGCAACGTGATTGAGAGTTGCAGCTCAGAGATGACTTTTCAGGAGAAGAATGAGGGCCAGAATCAGACTTGACTGCTTTCGCCTCCTTTTCAAGGATGTAGATCCAAAACCGGCATTAAGATTATTGTCACCTGAAGCATGTAACTCCAGAAAAGCTCATTCTGCTTCGGACAAAACGCTTTGGCGTAATTACACCGGTTTCTTCTGTGAGTTAATCTATACGCAGAAATAATCGTAACAACATACGTTAAAGCTCACTATTGCAGCAACAGATTTCAATTAGAAGAAAACCTAAATGACTAGACGAGGGTTAGAATAGGATCGAAAGAGGAAGATCCTTCTCCGTATACTAACAAGATTGAAGGTGGAGAGAAGACTCCATTGAATCTAGGAACAGACTAATTTGACTCATCAAACAGAAGGTCCTGAGATTGAAGGCGGAGATTCATCTGATTTGAGACTAACAATTTTTGGTCCCTTTCATCCAAGTAAGTTTCGGTACTCACTTTGAGATTACAATTCACCTTCATTTCTCTACTTTGTGATTTGATTTGAAATAAAATGATTATTTTTTGTCAGAAAGTCACTTCAATCAAAGCATTACTAATTTTGCCTTTTAATACATATTTTGAACCTTTGCAAACAAGCATTTATATGTTCAACAAACTCTAATAAGTGACTGGGGTAAGGCAAATGCCTAACCCCAACCATTTGGAATTTTAAAAACTAATTGCACGTGAATCAGATGAAGGGTTAAGCATATGCTTAGCCACCAGAAAATCACTTGCAATTATTTTCTAAAATACCAATAGGTAGGGGTTAAACGTAACCATATGACTTGAATTATTATTTAAATATGGAGTGATGAAGGTTAGGCCTATGCCTAACCTCTATCATTTTAATTAATTTTGAAAATTTCAAGCGATGCGGGGTAATTAGGCATATGTTTAACTCCAAAATAACTTGCAATTGTTTTTTAAAACACCAAGTGATGCGGTTAGGCATATGCCTTACCCTCATCACTTTAATTAATTTTAAAATTCCTAGTGTTGAGTTCAGGCGTATGCCTAACCCCTACCATTTGTATTATTTGTTAAAACACATAGTGATAGAAGGATTAGGCGTATACCTAATTCCTATCACTTCAATTAATTTTTGAAATTGCAAGTGATGAAGATTTAGGCAAAACCCTATTCCCCCAATCATTTGCAATTGTTTTCTAAAACAACAATTGATGAGGTTAGGCATATGTCTTACTCCATCACTTTGATTATGTTTTAAAATTCTTAGTGTTGGGGGTCGGACATATGCCTAACCCATCTTATTTGTATTATTTGTTAAAATACAAAGTGATGGAACGGTTAGGCATCTACCTAACTCCTATCACTTCAATTAGTTTTAAAAACTACAAGTGATGAAGGTTAGGCAAACGCTTGACCTCCATCACTTTAATCAATTTAAAAAAAACAAATGATGGAGGGTTAGGCATACGTTTAACCCCTTAACACTTTGAATTTTCAAAATAATTGCAGTGATAGGGAGTTAGGCGTATGCCTAATCCTTTTATGTTTATTTTCTTGAGATATCAAAAGGGATGGGTTAGGCATTTGGCAAACCCTATTTTGTTAACTAAATGTTTCACATTCTTTTACTAGTAACAATTAAATGTTGGCCTTGTTTGGTTCTTGGTTGGTGAAGGATAACTATAACATTTAGATATGTTTAGTCAAGTGATTGAATTTCTTGTGACTATTGCGATGATGATGCGGTTGAGACACGATGAAGAATTGGTAGAAATGGTATTATGCAATTAATACCATTGGGAGGGTTAGGCGTGGGCCTAACCCTTTTATGTTTAATCTCTTGAAACATTAAAAGGGATGGGGATTTAGACATTAAAAGGGATGAAGCTTATTCTTTTGAAATCCCTCACATGATTCACACACTTGCTGGAAAGACAACGGAAGTTATAATATTTGAATCAGATGAAAACATTGCACTTTGGTTGTGTTGATGGAAACGAGAGGCAGTGGATGGAATTAAACCTGGAGACGGAGGGGAGAAATTGTGGAATGAGAGAGAAGTTGATTCATTGAAAACATCCAATGAAAGTAGTGATGATTCTTTGTCTGCAGATGAGGTCGAGAGTTGAGCGCCAAAGAGAATGAAGACAACAAATATTCAAGTAAAAAAGAAGAATGTTGTCACAAGTCAAGTTGCTAGGAAGAGTTTGCTTCAAGATTTTGATGGCGAATAAAATTTATCACAAGAAGTGGAGATAATTGCATCAACACCAAACCCAAAATGTGATGGTTTCAGTTTAGATGGATATAAGTGTTTAGTTTTGTGTTTCAATTTAGATGGACATAATTATTTTGTAACGTTGCCAGTTAGGGGAGGTTATGCACATTCCTCTCTGTCTCAAAAATTTAATTGACAATTGCAAGTGAAAAAGGTTAGGCTTATGCCTAACTCTTTTATTTGATTTTATTATTTGATTCATTTGATATTCTCATTTGGAATAAGTATTTGTCATATTTGTCGTATTGGAGATGGTAGCATCACTTCAATGTAAATAAAAACATTAAAAAGAAATTGTGAATCATTTTTACTAGTATTTTAAGGTGTTTCAGTCAATCAAAAACAAATTTTGACCAAAATTTAAAGTGCACATGCTATTGTGCACTTTTAATGAAATGGGTGTTCTTCAGTGATGGCAGAATCTCAGGTATGACTTAACTGTGGAAGTTTTTTCTGCAAAAACCATGGTCTCCATGTCAATAGTTGTTAATTTATTTTTATAATGTTTACATGTTTTCTATGTTCACTCACTAGGCATGTACAAAACAACTGCTTCTCCGGACTTAGTATACCAAGAAACATGCCATTATTGCCTCGGGTGAAGAAAGTGTAGGTCATAAATTAAGAAGGATGGGGAAAGTCCGTCATCTACTATAATAGAGCGGGGAGCGTGAATGAGATCGTCCTTCACCTGACATGAATACCATAAAGCACAGAAAAAAATTACATTCCCTCTGTATTTTAACGAAAGAATGCATGATGATTCTGTGTCATTGATATATTGCTCAGATACTTGTTACTACATGCCGGTATACACGAGGGTATACACTGAAGACCGCAGCTGATTCTATAAATTGGCAGCAGTGCCTGTAAGTATTCACAATACTGTACTCATCTGTACATATGTCAGGGGAAAGTTGTTACACGTTCATCTCTGTCAGGTCAGTGCTTGTTAGAGGGTTCCTGAAGTTCATCTCATAGGAAGATGGTATCCACATCAGTATTGAATAATATGAGAAATGTATAATAATTATACAGTATAACTAGTTTTGGTGATGTGGGTGGTAGAAGTTTTGGTAAGATTTGTCTTCAGATTCTCAGAGTACATTCTACGTACGCCGTAGAAAGCAATGCTTCTCCTATATAGTTTACAACACCTACAGAATCTATAAAGCTTATATGTCCAATCTATGTGGGGGTAATCCTGAATACGACAGAGAAGGGAATGAAACGATGGTGTAGTGAAGTACTTCAAATTTAGCATTTATGTCACTTTCTAATCCAGTAACCATGTACCAATGTTCGTTGTGGCATATTGAATTTTTAATGACATATGGAGGGTGTCTTGATTTACAGAACTCAGTATTCGGAATTAGTCCAATACATATGAGGATTAAATTTTTAAATTGAAGAGGATTACATGATTTGCAATATCAATATAATGAAGTGGATTATTTCTCTGTTTTACGAGAGAGTGTTCAAAAGCACCAATGAATTACAATTCCGAAGTTGGTGCATCATTTAAAATGCACCAATTTATTGGTGCAAAACTTGGTGGCAAAACACTATGTTTTGTACTAGTGTATTTTGCAGTCATATTTGCCACGTGTACCGTATAAAGTGGGTGGGAGGGACGTATATCTTCGTAGGGAACGAGAAGGAACGAGTGGGAACGTTCCTGGGGAACGCACAGTCATATTTGGACGTCACTTTTTCCTCCTAGTCATATTTTGCAGTCACATTTTTCCCTATAGTCGTATTTTTTTTTGGGCTGCCCATGATTATAAACACTGCCCGAGACAGTTTACATGTATATTAGCCCTCTCAATCACTGTATAGTATGAGAATTTAAGGTATTAATTTTATAGGGAGAATTTGTGTCCAAAATTCTGTAGTTTTTCATTTGTTTAGGGTAATTAGGAATTGGCGATCGGCATTATTTTAATAATTGATTAGTAAATTATCTATTTACGCAATTCCATGGTGGAGCGGTTTAGGGTGGAGGTGGGGTTTCACATTGAGAAGGAATGTGTGGCAGAATTATTACGGGTTTTATAATTGTGTCCGTGCCTGTATGTAGTGGTTTAGGGCAACTAACGTGAGAAGTTCGAAACTTATCGGTTTGGGAGGTTGAAATGAATGTGTGCTGCGTGGCCAAGACTTGATGGTGCTAATTACACAATTTCATGTGAATATATGTATATATTTATATATAGATATGTCCAACGGGTAGAATGTTCACAACTGTATGTGAATGAACAAAGACTCGGTCAATCTTCCTCTGAGTCGCAATAGTCTAAATCATCTACCGATAAGTCATCTTCTCCGAGGCGTTCTAATGCTTTAGTCACCACCTCCGGAGCTACTTCCACTGCGTCGTTTAAAATAGGTGTTTGGGGGTATGAGCTCCGAATCCAAGCCTATCGCTTCAAGTCCGGGAAAATCACTTGCTCTCCCCAATGATATGCACCGTACTTCATCCGTGAGTTGGTCGTTCGAGAATGTCCGAACTCCAACGAGGGATCAACGGAAAATGACGCAAAACTTTGACCGGTACCGATTTGGAGTTGTCTACGTACCGGGATTTGTGGCATATTGGGCACTCCGTCGCATCCTCCAATTCTTTCTGAAATAAACAACACCCATCTCTACACGCATGTATGGTGTTGTAGGACAACCCCAATTTCATCAACAAACCCTTCGCTTCGTGGAAGGTTTTCGGAAGTGTGTTGCCCTTGGGCAATATTGACTCGTGCAATAACTTCAACAACTCGTCCACAAAGCTGTTGGATACGCCAAAAGTGGTGCAACAATTAAGTACCATGAGGATAGAGGCGAGACGGTTGGATGAGCTCCCTGCATAAAGCGGAGTCCTTGCTTCGCGTAAAAGGACATCCAGTACTATGCCACTAGGGTCCTGGATGTTCATCGTTGTCCCGCTTGACTCCATAGGGTTGTTATTGTCCTCCATTCCGTTTTCGCTACCTTCATCGTGACTTGGTGTGAAGGCATCGTCCCAGACCGGGGCCATTTCATTGAACTCCACATCAAATCCGTCATGCATGGAAGGGTTGGTATCGCTCCCCCCTAAGTTCACGTTGTCATACTTGTTGAAGCACTCTGCCACCATGCGTAACACATCTACTTCCCCGGCTTCTTCGCTGTCAATGCTAGGACTGGACGGGGGCTCACTACCTTGCCCACTGCTTGGTGCACTAGGGGTCAAGTTCAAGGGGCTGTACTCGTCCTGCAGTTCCAAAGACAACACATTGGATGTCACATTCCAAAGTCTGATGATAAGCTACATAATGCATGCGGTTCCTAGTTCGGAGGGCTCCTTGTTATTGCATCCACCTGCACCGGGGAGTGTGTCGATGTTGTTTTAGTCTTGTCCACGCATTGAGGGTCACATCGAATACATGATACGCAACATATGACTAGCTGGCATTCTATTACACTGTTAAGTAGTGACTAACTGTAGTCACTTTGGGAAAACGTGACTGACAGTTGTCACATTACAGTGGTAAGCACAGACTGTCTGTAGTCATTTTGGACGATAAGTATACTTTTACAGTTTGCAGTGCAGTGATAAGAAGTGACTGTCTGTAGTCATTTTGGGAAAATTCAAGATAGACACTACATATTACAGAGACAGTCTCAGACTATCTTCCTGCCGTTTGGGCATATAGTAATTTACCGTACACTACTCGGATTTAGAGGGTAATGCGCATAGAGTTCTTCTCCGGCAACAATGTCCCTTGTTGCTATGCTAATTACATATCCCCATTCCTCGTGGTTCCACGGTTTAGGCACCATGCGATACTCCCACATGACATTGCCTATTTCGGAGCGCCCGGCGGAACTATTAATGAATCCAGCAACATTTCCTTTCTCTACATCTCCGTCGATATATAGGTCCGACTCTGTGCGCATTACATACAATTTCATTCGAGATTGTGCCTTGCTCAAAATTTTGAATTCCGCCGAGGTGTACTGCGCTCCTACAAAAGGAAGCAGTTCCTCACCCTCTTTGGCTGGTTGCATTGCAAAGAGACCCCAACCCATGAAGCGGTATTTAGACACTTTCACTTGCCATTCCCTTTTCCAAAATACGAATGGAGTTAGCTTTGGTATGGGCCCGTCGCACCATTGTCCATCATACACGTCTGACTGCCACTTCTGCAATCGAGAAATTTGCGCGGATGTCACCGTGGGTCTGGCGCTCTGGGAGGATTGTGGTTGGCTTAGAAACTTGGTCAGCGATGTCAAACTTGCGGCTCTTACTAAGGGTCTCCATCGGGCCTACATAATTCATTAACACATATTTTTTTAAACCAAATCACTGTACGTAGAACCACGTCGCTTTGCTTACTGAGGACTGGGTACGCAGTTGAAATCATAGGTCTCATCACTTACCAATATTGAAGCTGTGAAAACCGGGTCCCTTCTTCTAGTGCGAAGATGCTTCCGAATCGTCACTCGGTCGAGGACTTTTCCTCCAGCACATTCCATGCATGGGCAGGGGTACTTCATTAATTGCATAGAGTCTGCTTGGATCTCTTCATCTTGCCATAATTGGAGATGATTCAAGTAGGTGCAGGCAGTTATTATACCCTATTACTGGTGCACTCTTCTTTACTCAGATAAAGACCAATTAATACCAGTTTTGTGCACACCATTTGGGTGTCAAGGTCTACAACTTTCAAGAGAGAGTTATACTAAACTACAAAGTCATATAGATGACTATAGGGCGTCATCTATATGACTGGAGAGTGTTGTATAACTCTCGGGTGTCACATACATGACCCTGCTCAGTCGTCTCTCTGTCGTGCGGCTTGGTCAACGGAGATACACGTGGCACCAGTTGACCAAGCGACCATCGCTCAAGCAATATTCACGGCGTCCTACAGAGATTTGCGGAGTTCTCAAGCACCGTTGTCGATGGCGCGTTCACCCCCCGCGTACGAGCGCATGAGGAGCAGTCTCATCGAAGAGAACAACGGAGCTTTGAAAAGTTTGGGGTTGCCGTCGCTTTCAAAACAAACCTTCAAGAAGCCAAAAGACAAGAGGTGAGTGATTACCTCTTCAAAGTGCAGTGCGTAGTGTGACGTCCTTGAATTTCTGAATTGCGCTTAGAATTGTTGGCTTCTAGAAAAAACGCGTTAGGGTTTGGAGTAGATGCGGAGGGAGATACTTGCAGAGCACAAGGTTTCGAGCTTGCCTTGCGCTTGCCTAGGGTTTCGAGCTTGCCTTGCCCGCCAGCGCTTCGACCTTGCCGAATCCGCTTCACAAATCAGGTTGCCGAATCCGCTTCGAGCTTGCCGAAACTCCTGGCTTCGAGCTTGCCAAAACTTTGAGCTTGCCGAAACTTTGAGCTTGCCGAAACTCCTTGCCGAAACTCCCTGCCGAAACTCCTAGTGCCACAATTCCGTGTACTCCTAGTGCCGAAACTCTGGCTTGTGCGGTACTAGTGCCGGGAGACACTAGTTTGCCGAGACCATTGCTGGGTTCATGCACAATCACACACGATTTGCTTCGTCATTGCTGGGTTCTAGCAGTTATGGTCCTGAAACAAGTTAACTGCGCCGTGCGGAGTGGGGGAACACGAGGTTGCATAGGTCCATCGTTGAAACCCTAACCGACTCAAAACCCTAAGCTTGAAAACCCTAGTCTGCGACTCTGCTTTGCAGTCATATTGGCAGGCAGTTGTGACTCTCTGGAGTCACATCTCGCTCCCATCGTGACCCCGAGTAGTCGTATATTTGTGTGGATATGGATAATTTTGTTGGTAAAATGATAAGAGATGTTGCTAATATGCCGGATGAGAAGAAAATTGAAGTATTCTGCGCAATTGCGTGTTTCCCGTCAATTACGATGCCGGTGTTGGAAATGACTTCCATTGAAATCGCGGATGTTGTTGAGAGCAGTCGCACCGTGCCCTTGCAAGAGCCTCTCGCCGCCAAGCCAACGCGCACGCGACAAACGCAGAGGAAGCTCCTAACCAACTCCGAGTGTGGCGACGAGGATGACGGTGAGGACGAACGCGTGGAGGAGCCGTTGAAGACGACACGAAGAAAGGCAAGAATTTCATCTCCAATTTGAAACCGCAATTTTTACTTATTTTTGGAATGCATGGAAGTATTTATTTTTTGCCTTAGACCAAGCTATTTTCCATACGCCTGTAAATGTTATGTTTGGAATCTCTATAGAGTCTCGAAGTTTTCCATCTCTTTTAGACTGTCGCTAAGTTAATTAAAAGTTTGTGGTGCAATTCTTGTGTGAAAAATGAAACGGCTAAGAGATGATCAGTTTTAATGCTTTTTGCAAATGGGAGGCAGAACTTTTTCTGGCTTTGACCTTTGATGTTTCTTAGAACTCGATTCTGTTTTGAAGATATGTGATTATAAGTATACTGCAGCCGAGTGGATTGTAGTTCTTCTCGTTCCAGGTACTCTGACTTGAACTCAAGAGAAAGTGATTGTGTCTCTATCTCCCGCGTTAAATGCTTGTGAAAGATCAATCTCCAAGTAATCTTGCAATTGTGCATACGGCATTCGCTTGAACTAACAGCTTGAAGTCAATTATCGTCACCCGGTTGAAATTACAACCAGATGGATTCCTTTAGTTTCCTTTTTGAGCTTAATGCTGGGGTTGTTACAGAAACATAGTTTTCTTATTCATTTCTTCTCACTCATGGACGGTTTTGCAAGCGATGTCGATGACATGAAGGCCACTCTCAGGGTTTTGCTCCAAGAGGTCCGCACACTAAAACCGCCCATGTCACCACACGAATCGTCGGAGGTGGGGAACACGGGGTTGGAGGAGTCCCACCCGCCAGCAGTGGCTCCACCGGCAATAGCGCCGGCAGTCGTGGACCCAGTGTGGCCAAAGGAGGTCCACCTGACAAACGAGGAGGTACCACACACATCGTGACCCCGAGTAGTCATAAATGAGCCATCGCATACTCATTGTATACTCATGACTTGCAATGCTTCATATTACCGCAAATTTTCCTTCTCGTATCAATTCCTTCATTGTTGACAACTTCAATTAGTGCAAGTAATAGAAATCCACAAAATTCCTTTTCTGGTGTGTCCAAAGAGATCACATAGATTTAATTTATAGTGATCCTATTTGCGCCACTTATTACTAGTAATTTACAAATCAAAGTTTTAAATGTGCTTACTCATGACTAGTGGATTTCTGACTTCCCTTTACCGTGTGGCACCAGGGGACCACGAACTTGGTGAAGCCCGGTGGCGTACGATCCGGTTGTAGATCGCTTGGGTGCTGCTCTCAACAGCATCACCAAGTGGCCCGTTGCCGCACTGGAGGCAGCCTAAATGCCGCGACTGCGAAAGAGAAGGTGACATATTAACGATCTTCTGATGTTTGATGTAGCACGCAATGCTGATGAATTCCCTGAATGTCACAGGGTTAAGTAATGTACGCAGTCTGCCATGTCACAGTGATCAGTAATAAGCATAGTGAGAATGTCAC
Source organism: Pohlia nutans (assembly GCA_022496805.1). Taxonomy (NCBI): domain Eukaryota; kingdom Viridiplantae; phylum Streptophyta; class Bryopsida; order Bryales; family Mniaceae; genus Pohlia; species Pohlia nutans. The sequence goes on along the minus strand of CM040099.1, from coordinate 19,081,303 downwards.
ACGGTTCAGTCAAGTATACTTGGGAAGGTCAAAGGGACTAGTCATGATACAAATGAATGTAACAGATAATAGTCATAATTGCGCAACATCCGTATTAAGGGGTCCTCTACTGAATTAATGAAGTTTGCGCAAAAAAGTTGGTTAACCCACTTGTCATTGTGGTGGTGCACACAGGATGACGAAGAAAATCACAAGGAGCCAGCAGCAAAAAGGAAGCGGGAAGCACGAGATGATGGATGTTGGATGTATATAATGGTGAGGAATAAGAGTGGGTTAGCTAGATAGCAACTCCCTCTAAGACATTATCGAGTTTTGGTTTTGTATTGAGTCTTTCACTACTAAATACAAGTGAACATTGTTGCATTTCCCTTCTCAGACGTAAGCGTCTTCCATTGAATTCCACGTATGTGTCTTCTATTGTATGTTTCAGGTACATAATAGTAATGTGACTCTCAGTAAGCGAAAAATATCATTGTGTGCACTAATAGGGCCACATACATGGCAACAACATTATGACTACCGCGAGTCATGTATTGGTCTCACTCCGACCGATACTGTGACTGAAACTAGTCGTATATCCTTTGCACTCTTGTCAAACACTACTGGAGGTCTTGAACACATGACTCGCTACAGTCATAGCGACCGCTCAAACACGACTGTACACAGTTATAATCCACGACAGCCTAAAACATCACTACCAATCGAATTCCACGTCAGCAACATTATGACCAAAAATATGACTCCACAGAGTCACATTCCACGTCAGCAAAAAATATGACTCGCCCGAGACACATGCCACGTCGGATTTTGGCCTCAGCTGCCCGGACAAACCTCCAAAAGTCAAGGACTTGGGGCCGGTCAAGATGGCGGCTGGAATGCTGACGTAGCACGTACATGGCGCCCAAGTATACGCTTTAAGGCGTATTTATTCATATGACTAGGTGTCCGAAGCGACTCGTCGGTAACTACGGCACCCAGTCATGCTCTGCGTCACATTCCACGTCAGCAAATAATATGACGCGCAGTCACAGACCCGATTTTATGACTGCGCGCAGTCATAAACGCAGTCATTCTCCCAGTCATAAAAGTACCCATCTATGGTAGTGCCACCTAGTGTGAACGGGGCCGCACTGAAACAACTATTCTACTAAGTGATTTGGCACATGCGACATGATGTCAAAAAACGCGGGGGGGAATTCCTTCTCCAACATCCACATAGTCTCAGCTGCGTCACATACTAACTGTTCTTTTTCTTCACCATTTACGGTTTTTGCACACAATTTTCTAAAAACCCGGCTTAACCGTATCACAGCCTGTCGTAGCACGTGATACCGGATATTCCCCTAGAACGCGCTTTTTCGTATTAAGAGCGCTCGTAGAGGTGATTTCTGGGTTATCGTTCCGCGGAGATTCTGTGAAGTGGAAAGCTTCCGGAGATGGTCCCGGATTGGTGATCTCACTCTCTCTATCACCAGCTGAATTCCTCTTTCCTACCAAACCGGGTCTCCTCCCACTGACTGATCCGGTTACAACTAGATCCGGTTTTCGTCCGAGTTGGGAATTTATCCAACCGTACTCTGTCCGTTCTATCAAGACAACTCAAACCGGTTTATATTTAACCTCTGTTTTCCTTCAGAGGGTTCTCCATTCACATTAGTGGTGCTAGATTGAAAGACACACCCCTCCCTACTGATTCAAGTGATGGGAAATTCACTACCTTCCGGTTATCTCAAAACTTCCTAAATCCGGGTACTTACCGTACTACCCTTTCAACTGCTAGTTTTATCCAAACGGCAGCCGTGTCACGCAAGAGCAATCCGGTTTCCCCTTTTCTCCCACTTACTACAACGACTTGCTAACCGGGCCAGTCAGTATCCGGGGAATCCGAAACTAGGATTTCAGGAATCCTCGCGCCCTGTTTTACTCCCGTGATCTCGTATTTCCCCTCGCCTGGACCTTCCTAGTGCTGGCACCTCAACCGGACTACTCGTCCAGGAGTTCTGAGCAACCCGGAGTACCCCCTCCTGCCTACTCAGCCACTAACTCGGATTACCTAGCGTAAGGAACTTGGAAACCACTCTTTCAAACAGTCCTCAAATCACCCAAAAATCACATTCAGACGTCACACCCGAATCACTCGAGAACCCGGACTACCGACCCGGTTACCAAGGGACTCTTGACTGCTGCACCCTTCCACAAACAACCCCACAGCATATACACAAATTTCGGATAATGCTCTACAGCAGTTTGATTTCAGGGAAACAGTAATACAAGAAGACCCCAAGAATGCCAAGCATTCCTGGGCAAGTAGTGGCCCTCAGCCACCGGACCGGATTTCCTGCCTAGATCCTACAAACCAGTGATCCGGAAATCAAGGGAAATCTCATCCAAAAGATCTCAATCATATCCTACTCCAAAAAACGCCTAACCTACCATGACAAGGTCCTATTCACAAGCGGGCTTAGTCTACCTAGCCTAATGCCTACTCCCTAGCCTGATCCGGTTCACACCGCACTCCGGATCCTACTGGTCTTCATACTCCTCCGGTTCACTGACCCTGTCACCCTCCGAGCTCCCGTCCTCTTCCTGGTTGGATTCCGGAGAAGCATCCTCCTTCTTCTTGGACCGGCGCTCCTGAACTTCCTCCTGATCACTTTCCTCCTCGGACTCCGGTTGACTCCCATCCGGTTCGTCCTCCTGGGTCTCGTGTTCCTCCGGTTTGCCCGCGTCCACTTCGCATTCCTCTGGCCCACCGGCATCCGTCCTGTCTTCCTGGCCACCGACATCAGGCTGGCCGTCTACCTCCTGGTCTTCCCCGAATCCTAACTTCCTACCCGGGTTGGTTCCGATTCCTGCCAAATCAGCAGCCTGGTCTGCCAAATCAGCAGCCTGATCTGCCAAATTAGCCAGACTAGCCTCCGGTAGGTCCCCTCCGGTACTGGCACCCGGATTTCCCCGTGGCATACTCACCACCGGACTCGCAGCTGGTCTTGAAGTCTGTTCCGGAGTGGCTTGGCCTCCAGCCATCATCCTATCCATCTCCCCCATCCTGGGTGCATCCTGCGATACACGGAACGCGGCCAACAAATCACTACTGGCTAAGGGTGCATTCATACCTCTCGGATTTGCCACCCTCTCATCTGGTTCGGACCCGGATGGAAATCTTTTTTGATGCTCCGCCAGCAGTTTCCGGAATTCCACCAATCCTGCCTCGACCCTTGCGGCGTACTTCTTTACCACGTTCGTCACTCGGGTGGCGTCGTCTAATCCGGCTTCGTCCATCCTTTCCCGGTACAACCGGGCCTCTGTCTAGGCCTCCCCATCCGGTCTGAACAGTGACGTGAGGAGCTGGTAAGTGGGCAACTCCTGCTCCTTCAGAGTCCGGATCTCATCCTGTTGCCTTACCAATGCGAAGCTCCTTTCCAAAGCTTCCCTCCGGAGCTTGTCTACTTCCTTCCTCATTCTCCGGACGATCTCCGGGTACCTCTCCACCTGTGTACTCTGGATGACACGCCCGACTTCCTTCATTGAAGTGCAGATGGTGCGGCATTTACCTTCCATCGTCTCTAAGGCTTCCCGGACTGGTTTGAAGAAGTCCTCCTCCGATTCTCGTAGGGAGATGTCCTCCAGTTTCGGTTCTGCATTCCGGGGAGCTTGTTCATAAGTCCGGGTCTCCTCCGGATACTCCTCTTCGTCCCGCACCGGTTTCGATTCTCGCACCCTCTTAGTTTTCACCCGGACGTTATTCTGTCGTCCGCTCGACTCCGGTTTCCTCTTCCTCCGGCTATCCACCGGTGTCTCCTTCCTGCGTCTCTTCCTCGGAGGAATCCTAACTCCGGTCACGATCGTGTCCTGGTCCTCATCCTCTTCTTCTTCCTCCTCTTCCGGAGTCCCCCTTCGGTGTCTCTTCACCTGCCTTCGGGATGGTGTCCCCTGGTCCGGTTCCTCGTCGGGTTCCGATTCGTCTGGAGTCTCCTGGAGTTTCTTGAGTTGGCCTCGGGTGCGCGCCCTGAAATGGCCCGTCCTCACCGGTGTCTTCTGGCCCGGTTCCTCCCCTTCTGCTCGGGTCTCCGAGGGCTCCGGTTGGCCTTCTTCTATATCCGGAGTGACCGCTGCTTCGTCCGCTCTTCTTCCTTCCTGCTCTTCCCGTTCTTCCTCGTCCGGGGTGTCCTCGTCCTTGCTCTCATCCGGACTCCCTTCTCGGACCCTTGGCGGCCTCCGGTCCATGATCCTCCGGCTGTTCTCCCATTGCTCTCTCTCCTTGGCCTGGAGACATCCGTACTTGTCATACAAGTGAAACAGGAAAGGGGTTAGAGGACATCCCTTCTTGTTTCCGAGTTTGCGTGCTTCCCGTTCCACCACCTTGTCCACAATGAGTCCCCATCCGGTCTTCCGGGTTTTGAAGTAGGCCCCGTAAATGGTCCTCGTTAGCTTGATCGTGCAGGTGGTGGGTTTGTCCGGGCTCAGAATAGGCACCAGAAACCGCAGCAGGCGCCTCTCCCGGTCGTCTATGCAATCCTGCACCCGGAATCCGTTTTTCTCTGAGACCGGTTGAGAAAACCTTTCCTTCAACCATTCATAATCCTGCTTGGTCTTGTCATATCCCAAGAGGCTGTCGGGGAAGTTGTATGTCACGCGCCAGTGTTCCGAAGTCCACTTTTTCCACTGTCCCCGGATTTCGCTGTCCCGGAATTCCGCCGCTACAGGTTTTCCACCTAACTCTTGCAACATGGTATCACTGTGGAGCTCCCACGGTAGGTACAGAAATTCCTCACAACCCATTTTGCGCAAATCCTTCCGCAGCTGCTCCCTGTGGCCCGCATCGGTCAGAGCAACCGGGCGTACCAACTTATCCGGAACCGGCAGCCCGAGCCTCCAATCGTCCTTCCGTCCCATCGCTGCTGGCTCCAAAACTTCCTTCCCTCGGTTTCGCGCGCTCCGCCTAAGCTCCCAGAACACTTGTTCGCCACCCGGTCGCTTTCCCTGCTCTCTCACAACATCCGGAAACACGAAACTCTGGTGCAGGGGTGGACTGGAAACACTATGCGAAAATGAACAGTGAACCGCCCTAATTAAAGCCGCCCATTTCAAGGCGTGAAATGTGGCCGGGTCCATTCCTGTCCCGTCCATCCTCTACCCGGTTTCCAATCCGGAAACCGTGTCCAATCCGGACACCTATAGTCAAAACCGGTCCCTAGCAATAACTCTACCACGCGCGTGAGTGCCTCCTCTGCATAAACAACTAAGTGTGCCATTATGGTCACTCCCACATTCATTTATGGATATTTGGGCTACTCCTAGCCACTCTAAAACCCTAACTTTCTACTTCTAGGTCAAACGAGGTTTGACACAGCCCCAGCTAAAGACTTGTTTGACACCTTCCTGAAACACAACGGTAAAACCTGTTGTAATAGAACATGAAAATCATGTGATTTTAGGCCCGTTAGTTTACCTTTAAACACCCATTTCGTTAAAAGTGCACATGCCCCTCTAAAATTGCACATTGTGAATTTTTGATAGGACACTGGATGAGTGAAAATAGCATAAAAAGGCTATGAAAATATATGCCAAAAAATAATGTAATTCTTGAATTAAGCCATTGGCAAATTTTGTGTTAAAAGAGTACATTGCGGTTCATTATATAAAAATTGTCCTCCACGCAATTATTTAAGTTTTTTTAAATTGTTTTTTGGAGTTTCTAAAGTTTAGGTTTCTGTTTTTGGAGTGTTTTAAATTTTACATGTTTTTATGTGGATTTTGCAATAAGTTAATTGCAAAGACGGCACTAAATCCAACCAATCTATACTACTTATTCTACAACAACTCCTTAAAAAATCCGATAAATGGTTAGGCGTATGCCTAACCCCTCAACATGTTTGCTAAAATACACTGAAAATAGCTTGCTAAAATACACTGAGAAATGCACACCATGTATTAAACTAAAGCAAAAGATTGTTTTTCCACCATACAACATATACCATAAAACATTGCAATTCTATTTTCCCTATATCTGGGCTACGTCGTTCTCCATACTAACTTGATGTTGCCAATTTATCATCTCTAAATGGTTGTAGAGATGATTTTTTTCAGCAGTAGGAATCTTTATATCTTTCTCTGTTCTATTGCCAAATATTGTTACTAAATTTTTAGTTCCCACTGTATTTTTCCACGCAATAAAGATTGATTGAATGGGAATACAATCATTTCTTTCTCGAGAGGGTTCCCATCCTCGTTCTATGCAATTCCTATACCGTTTGAAAAACTTCCCAGTCTCGTCCCGCACACCAAAATGCATTTTTGGTTGATACCACATAACAGTTGCAGTACCATCAGTACATGTTTGTCGGCTCATCTTCAACACCTTTGCTATAAAAAACGGTATTCCAATGCTGCGATCTTCATTAGTAGTTTCCAAAGCGGCAAACATTCCAATAGAAACATCCTTACTAGGATTGAATGGAGGAAAAGCATTGGGGACCACTGAATTTGATTGTACCAATGAGGCATTCGGCAAATTTTGAGTTACATTTGTAACTCTACCATGACTATTGTTTCTCGGTCGTACTCGATGGCCTACAGGTCTTTGGGACCGAGGCCCAAAGAAATCTGAGACCATCACTGGAGGTAGAGATTGAAGAACACTTGCGATCGCTTCATTTGATGTAGTCTCCTCTATTGAAAGCATAATATTTTGTTCTATGCCTTCATCTTCAAATGGCCAAAATGGTGATAATGCATCCATACTCCGATCCCTCTTAGGAAACTCTTTCAAATACGTGATCAGCTTTGAAGTCTCTTCAATTGCTTCAAGGTTTCTTTCCACGTTCGTCTGTCTTAGAATTTGCCGTTCCTTTAGCAATATATAGTCCTCTAGTGCCTTCAATTCCCTGTCATCTGCTTGAGAAACTTCAGCCAAATCGGGTTTTGAATGAACTGAAGGAATTGTTTCAAAACAAACATAGCCAGTAGGAGGCAACCACAATGGAGATCTTGCATATGGTTTGTATTATACATGTGCTTCACCTTCTTGTACATAAAATCTAAAATGATGAGGTTGGCTTATGCCAACAAATGCATCTTTTCGCAAGTGCGGAGAGATGAACTTCTTCCAATCTTGAACATGCTCCAAATGTTCAGCCCGAATGAATGGTTCGGAACGTGACGGCTTTTCTTGAATTATTTGCAACAACTCTTTCAATGAGTTTATATCTCTGAGCTTCAATGCGGTCGATATGGAGCTAAATCGTTGGTCAATATCCTCATGTGTATGACCCACAATCAGGAAAGATAATTGGATTTCTTTGAAAAATCCTAAGCCAACTAGAGCAGCACACATGCCCAACATGTATACATTCTTGTTCTCTCTCCCACAGTTGTCGGCTTGAATGTGGAGAATAGGAGGCAACTTCTTCCGAATGCGTTGAACATCTTGCAATACCTTCATTATAGACGTTACAACTTGATTGCTGTCATGTTTATGATGAGAGTCAATCCATAGATGGCAATATAGGCCTATACCATGTACCAGAATCCCACATAAATGTGTCTTGACATACCGAGATTCAATATTCTTCACGTTCTGCTTGAATTTTGGCACGTATGTTGTATTTTGATCCATGCCATCAATAATAATGCTCATGCTATCTTCAGGATTAGCACTAGCCTTTTCTCTTACTCGACTATAAGCCTTTCTTTCTTCAATCGTCAAGTCAATATGAAGGCGATACGCTGCGTGTACAGCTTCCCTCATGGCTTGATTAGGCATTGACTGCCTACTTTCCTTGTATTCCCAACAATGTTGGCATTTTGAAAATCTGGACTCCTCTGGCACATGCACATTTGTAAACTCCTTCTTCCACATCTTCGAAAACGTTGACAGTCCAATTTCTTTTTCACCCATTTTGGACAATGATGTATTTATAACCGTTAGAACTTCGTGCTGCAAAACACCCATAGGTAAACAAATCACAGGAACAATTTCACCGTCCGCCTCACGTCGTACTTGACGATGGGGTTGAGTTTCTCCAAAACATTGGATAAACGATTCAAACTTTGCCCTTGCCATAGATATATGTGTCGCTTCCCTTTGGTTGCCCGTATTACCGTGGATGGGGTTGTGTACATCTTTCTCTCGAATATTTGACATGATTTTGTTCATCCTCCTTGAATATCCAATTGCTGCTGCAAAGCAACTATTACAAACTTTCATCCCAGAGATCTTTGTTTCAAACTTGAATCCAATTTCCAAATCATGACGTGCTACTTTAAACGCTCGTAGTGTAGTTACCAACCACATGGCCCGCTTTGCGTAACTTATATCTTCCCATGCTTGGTATCTTAAAGATAAAATATCAAATGCACTTATAGGCTCCAAGCAATGTTTTGAGCAAATTGGTCTTTGCTTCACTTCTTCTACTGCAGCTAATGTTACCTTTTCTCCCCGTCTCATTCCAATTTGGCGAGGTCCCCCGGGACATCTCTTCTTCCGACGTATACTAACATATGACCTCTTTGGAAGAGATGATGACAATCCATCCATAGAATGCACAAAAGATGATCCTTGCGCATTTCCAGCACTTCTATTTACACTATTTCCTGCTTGAGTATTTTCAGGAATTTCAACTCCATCGACATTTGGAGATGAAATCAACCTTAGTTCCTTTGTTTGGGAACAAGGACATCTGATAACTTTGCCCATGCACTCTCCCATTGTTGACATGTATAATTCATACACATTTGCATTCTCATCCTTCACACTTCGCACTAGTACAACTACATCACTTGCTCGATCAGGACGTCTTCCAACCATACATCCCACATCATGTGCTTGAACTACACCGCGAGCAACTTCAAGTCCTCCAATGTCTAAAAGTGCTACATATTTATAGTTTCCCGATGAATTTGGTGTAGAAAAGTTTGTAGATGCATCTGACGTTCGAAAATTTGAGATAAATCCAGGACTTGAGAGACCATGTGAACTAGAAGCCAAATCCACAAAACTCATCTTTTTAATCCATTCATTCCAAAATGGCTGCATCACAAAACAGATTAAATCAAACTCATGTTTAGAATGAAGTCCCCAAATGAAAAAACAAAATATTGTAAGATTAGCTAATCCTCCCCCCTCTCCAATCACTTGCAATTATTATGTAGAGCACTAAGTGACGGGGATTAGCCATACGCCTAACCCCCTATGACTATAATTATTTGATACCATACCAAGTGAAGGGGTGTTAGTTGTATGTTTAACCCATCTCACTTTTATTGATTTTTAAAACTGCAAGTGATGGAGGATTAAACATATACCTAACCAACCTCCCTCCATTATCACTTGCAATTATTACCCAAACTAGCAAGTGATGGGAATTGCACATATGCCCAATCCCCCAAACATTTATAATTTTCAACAAAATAAATGTCTGGGGGTAAGGCATATGCCTAACCCCTCAACACTTACAATTTCTAACAAATTAGAATATTGAAGAGTTAGGAATAAGTTTAACTTTCCACCTTTTAAAAACTTTAACAAAATAAGATGTTAGAGGGTTAGGCATATGTCTATCCCACCAACACTTCAATTATATAGTAGAATAAAATATGGAAGAGTTAAACATACAGTCTTCTTTCTTGTCTTCTTTTTGTCTTTCTTCTTGTCTTCCTTTTTGTCTTCGTTATCTTTTTTTTCTTCTACTTTTTCTTCAGAGGGTTAGGCATGTGCCTGATCCACTAATACTTTATTATGTAGCATAATAATACCTGGGAGGATTAGGCATATGCCTAACCCCCCAACTCTTACAATTTCTAAACAGAGTATAATATGGGAGGTTTCCATGGAACAGTTTCCACAATTAATAAGTCAACTGACTAGCCGTTCGCTTCAATTCGCAGTTTAATTACAGACTGGATATCTTCTTCACATCGAATTATGCAAATACAGAAATAGTAGGACTTACCGCACACACGGCTCTTCAATGAGCACAAGCGCCGTTGGAAAGGAATACTCTGGTTCCAACAATTTCTCCCCGTCTACTCAAAATTACATAAACACAAGCTTCCTCGTTCGGCGCGCGGTTCAGGAGCCACGGTTTCCACCACCGCACGGCTTCGAGCTCGGTTCGGGAGCCAGGGTTTCCGCCGCCGCGCGGTTTGCTGCGTGGTTGGTGCGTGGTTTGGCGCGCGGTTTGGTACGTGGTGCCAGGGTTCCCGCCGCGTTCACGAAGGGCGATCACGAAGGCGATCACGAAGGCGATCACGAAGGCGATCACGAAGGCGATCACGAAGGCGATCACGAAGGCTGATCACGAAGGCGATCACGAAGGCGATCACGAAGGCGATCACGAAGGCTGATCACGAAGGCGATCACGAAGGCGATCACGAAGGCGATCACGAAGGCTGATCACGAAGGCGATCACGAAGGCTGATCACGAAGGCGATCACGAAGGCGATCACGAAGGCTGATCACGAAGGCGATCACGAAGGCGATCACGAAGGCGATCACGAAGGCTGATCAAGAAGGCGATCAGATCACGAAGGCGATCACGAAGGCGATCACGAAGGCGGAATCACGAAGGCGGAATCACGAAGGCTGAATCACAAAGGCTCGATCACGAAGGCTGATCATGAAAGCTGATCACGAAGGCTGAATCAGGAAGGCGATCAGGAAGGCGATGACGAAGGCGAAGGCGATCACTCGTCTCCAGATCACTCGTCCATTCTGAATTTCACTCGTCCAGGTCTGAATTCTGTCCATTCTGATTTCTCCTTCTCTTCTCTGTAACGCTAATCCAATGGCAGTAGCATTGCATTGTAAGAGTACATGTCTGTGTGTTGTTGAAGTCATTCTTAGTTGTTACCTTTTGAGGACCATTTCCACTCGCTTACTAGTGTGACGTGGCTTTGTACAGCTGGAGTTGAAGTTGGGTCTGGGAGGTACATCATACAAAGACTTCATCCAAAACCTGCATCTTCCCATGCAACTGAGGTGCGCTGATACTAATTGCCTTATTTTTTCTTTTCCTTTTCTTCCAGCCAGATCATCATCGGTTAAACCATTTGGTGTGAACATAAATTGGGCTGCATATCCTCTCTTTTGATATGTTTTCATCAAGAAAAAAGACGTTTGTTTTTCAGTGATGGGATTAGATCCTAACTTGCAATTATTTTTTAAATACTAAGTGATGGGGTTAGGCATACGCCTTACCCTCATCACTTTGATTAATTTTAAAATTCCTAGTGTTGGGTTCAGGCGTATGCCTAACCCCTACCATTTGTATTATTTGTTAAAACACCTAGTGATAGAAGGATTAGACGTATGCCTAACCCCTATCACTTCAATTAGTTTTTAAAATTGCAAGTGATGAAGATTTAAGCAAACCCCTATTCCTCCAATCATTTGTAGTTATTTTCTAAAACACCAATTGATGAGGTTAGGCATATGCCTTACCCCATCACTTTGATTATGTTTTTAAATTCTTAGTGTTGGGGGTCAGATATATGCCTAACCCATCTCACTTGTATTATTTGTTAAAATACGAAGTGGTGGAACGGTTAGGCATTCACCTAAGTCCTTTCACTTCAATTAGTTTTAAAAACTGCATAAGTCAACATTTAGATATGTCTAGTCAAGTGATTGAATTTCTTGTGACTGTTGCCGTGATGATGTGATTGAGACACAATGAAGAATTGGTAGAAATGGTATCATGCAATTAATACCATTGGGGGGTTAGGCGTGTGTCTAACCCTCTTATGTTTAATCTCTTGAAACATTTTTTATTTTAATTTTTCAGTGCAAAATTTTGTAGGTGATCAAGGGATCTAATGGCTTCTCAAAAGCAACGGCCCCCTAAGGAAGCTCCAAAAGTAGTGGATTCTTTTAAGAGCCATAGATGGTGGATATCACGAGATGACAAGCTTCCTATTTTGCGATTGTCCGATTATGCATGGGAAGAGAAGGATCTATGGTGTGGACTAACTTATGGTGCAGGCTACATAGCTAAAGTAGCTGAAGTCCCATCAACTGAAGAACAAGGCTTGTGTGAAGTGTTTATGCGGGGGATGAAGAGCGGTGAACCGTCTTCATATATTTTGAGGACCAAAAACATAATGCGATCTCCAGATTGTTTGTTGGAGTTGAAATTTGGGGGTCTACCAAAATATCGAAACTGGTGGAGTAGTGTTGGAAGTATTGACCAAGATTTGCGTGAGAAGATGGTATTTGCAGTTTCCAGCATGAATGCAAATGAGAAGGAGAGATTGAAGGTTTATATGGAGAAGCACGAGAGGTATTGAGGTAATTGATGCAACGTAGTATTGCTAGAAGCCAAAGACGTACGGGTGCTAAATAATGGTGTGTGGGAGGAGGGGTTAGGCATGGGCTGATCTCTAGAGTGTCCTTGTGATGAGTTATCCCATATGGTTTGTCCATGGTGACCTCCTAGTGTACACTACTTAAGGTGGAAGGCCTTTGAGTAAAGATCATCTCTTTCTACGCATTCCTTGTGTTTGTGTGTGTGCCTTGTGCAATCTTTTCTACCTTCAATAGGTTATGGGCCCACTCATGTGTGTTTCATGAGTATTAGATTGCATTTGTGCAAGTATTTTGAGGTCGGTGCGCAACGGGCGGTTTTGGAGCATTGTTGGAGGTTTTGGAGCTTGTTGAAGCGTTGGTGTTTCTTGGAGGTGTGCATGGGCTGAAGTTACATGTTGGAGCACTCTCTTTGGTCAATTTCTTCCCTTGATCTCCTTCTTTTCTTTCTTCTATCTCTTCGTTGCGAGTGGAACTTCGTTTGGTTCAATTGTGAGCATTTGAGTAAATGCAAGTGATTTGTGAGGTGTGAAGGCTCTCGTGGAGGGTCTACCATCTGATCCTAGTGATTAGGCACTTGCTTTGAGGTGTTGCATGTGTTTCATGCTCTTGGGGTGCTCAAATTTTCATTTGGAGCTAGTTTGTGCACAAAGGTGCGGTTTTGAGCAATTTCAATGCGATTGGGGTTTTGAGGGACTTGTGTGAGTTCATGTGCATTGAGTGAGTGCTCTTGAAGGACACAAAGGTGTCATTGACGTGCATTGAGTGTTTGGGGACACTAAGGCGTCGTATTGAAGCATTTGGAGTTGTTTTGAGCTCCATTGAGTGATTTGAGGGGTTTTGGTGAGCCTCTTTGCATTTTTGGGTGAGGGTTCTCACATTTGAGTGTTGGGAGGCGTGTGTGGAGCACAAAAGTGCTGATCTAGTGTTTGGGGTTGTTTTAAACCCATTGGGTGCACAAAGGTGCAATATCAAAGCAAAAAAATCACAAAAACAAAGTTGTGTGTTTGAGTTTGAGGTTTCATTTGTGTGGGGAGGCATACGTAAGTGAGGATCATGGCATCTTTTGAGGGTGAGGGTCCCAAGGTCGTGGACAAGTTCGATGGGGTGAATTTCCACTTGTGGAAGTTCAAAATGGAGATGGTGATGGCCGAGAAGGAGTTGTGGGAGATTGTCGAGGGTAGTGAGGAACCTCCTTTCTCTTCTACGGATCCTAGGATCATGCAAGCGTACACGAGGAGGGAGAAGAAGGCATTTGCCATTTTGGCACTCAACCTCGCGGATTCGCAACTTGCGCACATTCGTTCGTGCAAGACACCCGCGGAAGCATGGTCCAAGCTTTGCAACATTCACGAAGCGAAAACATTGGCCAACATTTTGTTTTTGAGGCGCAAGTTCTTCACCATCAAGATGGGCGAAGAAGATGACATGTTGGCGCACATCAACAAGGTCAAAGCTCTCGCGGATCAACTCAACGGTTGCGACGTGTCGGTTACGGATGGTGACATCGTGATGACACTTTTGGAGAGCCTTCCATCATCATACGAGTACCTCATCGTGGCGATGGAGTCAAGACCCATTACGGAGCTCACATTGGACTATGTGACCTCACGGTTGTTGCACGAGCTTTCGCGGCGAAAGGAGAACGAGTCTCGAGAAGATGGAGCGGCACTCGTGGCGAAGCAATCCAAGAATGGAGGCGGTGGGAGCTCAAGCGACAAGGTGTGCTTCTATTGTGGTAAGAAGGGCCACATTGCCAAATTTTGCTTCAAACGCAAGAGGGATGAGAAAGGGGAGAGTGCAAACAACACTAAAACTCGCGACGATGATGAGTACGCATTTACGGCTAGATATGAGGCAAGCATGAGCGATGGCATCGAGGGTGATGCAAGCATGAGTGATGGTATCGAGGGTGATGCAAGCATGAGTGATTGGATTGAGGTTGGTGATGAGTATGCAAACATGGCAAGCAATGTATCGTGCAATGGTAGTACGAGTGATTGGATTGTTGATTCGGGGGCTACAAGCCACATGTCACCACATAAAACTTGTTTTCATTCGTATGCTCTCATTAATCCAAGGAGAGTGATTTTGGGAGATGATACGGTGCTTGAGGCCGTTGGCAAGGGCCAAATTGTTGTAGACACCGAGGTGAGGGGTCGTGTGAAGACAATCACTATCCAAGATGTCCTCCACGTTCCCAAATTAACGGCAAATTTACTATCGGTGAGGCAATTAGTGGCAAAGCACTTGAGGGTTGAGTTTAGTGATAAGGGGTGTTATGTGTTGTCACCGAGTCGAGATGAAGTGGCCATCATTGAAGAACACGAGGGCTTGTACCACATCAAGTTCTCCAAGGTGCATTCGAAGGAATCGGCGGCGTTGGCGCATTCAAACTTGAAGGACGACAAGTTGGCGTTGTGGCATCGTCGACTTGGCCATTTGAACATCAAGAGTGTGAAGACACTACGCGGCATGGTAAGCGGTATGGATCTTCATCAATTGAAAGTGGATGCTTCTACATTCACGTGTGAAGGTTGCATTGAAGGCAAGCAACAACGGTTGCCATTTGCGGGTGAAGGGGCGACACGGGCCACAAAAGTTTTGGAGATCGTGCATTCGGATGTGTGTGGCCCCATGAAGACCACATCGATGGGAGGTTGCAAGTACTTTGTGACCTTCATCGATGATTTTTCAAGGAAGATATGGCTCTACCCTATCAAAGCCAAGAGTGAGTGCTTTGAGAAGTTCAAGGAGTTCAAGACATTGGTGGAGAACCAATCCGAGTTGAAGATCAAGGTGCTTCGGTCGGACAATGGCGGCGAGTACATGTCCAAGAAATTTGACGAGCTTTTGAAGAATGAAGGCATCGCACGCCAAACTTCGGCCCCGTACACGCCTCAACAAAATGGAGTTGCGGAGCGCGCAAATCGCACCATTGTAGAGATGGCGAGGAGCATGTTGCACGCTCAAAACTTGAAGTTGGACCTTTGGGCGGAAGCGGTGGTGAATGCGGTATACACACGCAATCGGTGTCCAACAAGCGCGGTTGAAGGCATGACGCCGGAGCAAGCGTGGAGTGGGAGGCAACCATGTGTTGCACACATGCGCATCTTCGGATGCATTGCATATGCGAAGGTTCCCGACGAACGGAGGACGAAACTCGAGGCTAAGGCCTTGAAATGTGTGTTTCTTGGGTATTGTGAAGGTACCAAGGCGTATAGACTCATGTCGGTGGACACGAGGAAGATCATTCGGTCACGTGATGTGACATTTTGTGAGGAGTCTACGATGGAGGCTCCTTTGGAGGTTGGTCCAAGTGGGAGTAGTGGAGACGTTTTGGTGGACACACCCTCCAAGTCTCCTAGTGTTGTTGATGTAGGTGATGATGACGGTGATGACGAAGCTGGCGACACGGAGGTTGTTGAAGCGCCATCGAGCTCAAAGGCCAAGAATGGCGCAAAGGGCATGCAAGAGGAGCAAGTTTCTTCAAGCGAGCGGCGGTACCCCGAGAGATCGCGCAAGCCACCTGGAGAATGGTGGAAGAACCACATCTTCCCTCAAGTGGAGGACGAGCATGCGAATGTGGCATTATCGGATGGTCCATTGACCATTCGAGAAGCCATGCAAGGTGAGGATGCGGTCAAGTGGGAGCGCGCCATGCAAGAGGAGTACGACTCTCTAATTGCTAACGGTACGTGGCAATTAACTCCCATTCCAAAGGATCGCAACCCCATTGGTTGCAAATGGGTGTTTCGGACAAAGAGGGATGTTTCGGGTATTGTTGTGCGTCACAAGGCAAGATTAGTAGCCAAGGGGTTCGCGCAAGTGCATGGGGTGGACTTTCACGAGACATTTGCTCCCGTGGCCAAGTTCACCACCATTCGATGCATTCTTGCCATTGGAGCGGCCTTGGACTTGGAGATGCATCAAATGGATGTGAAGACTGCATTTTTGAATGGCGATTTGGAGGAGGACATCTACATGGTGCAACCTGAGGGGTTTGTGCAACAAGGTAAAGAGCACCTTGTTTGTAAGTTGCAAAAATCATTGTATGGGTTGAAACAATCTCCAAGAGCGTGGTACCAAAAGATTGACACGTTCTTGCTTGCACACGGGTTTACTAGGAGCATTGCGGATCATAGTCTCTACTTCATGCAAGAGGGGCAACATGTGGTGATTGTGATCATATATGTTGATGATTTGATCATTCTTGCAAGCCTCATGAGTTTAATGAATGCATTGAAAGGCATGCTTGAGAGAGAGTACGAGATGAGTGATCTTGGAGAATTGCACTTTTGTCTTGGTGTTGAGTTTGTGCGTGATAGGGCTACACGCACTATCACTATGAGTCAAGGCAAGTATGTGATGGACGTGCTCAAGAGATTCGGGATGGAGGATTGTAAGCCCGTGGCAACACCATTGGATGCAAACTCCAAGCTCGTCAAGCTTTCGGAGGAGGAGTATGCGATGGAGGCTAAATCGATGGCGGAGGTGCCATACAAGCAAGCGGTGGGGTCGTTGATGTATGCGATGATTGCGACACGGCCCGACCTTGCGTATCCAATTAGCGTGGTGAGTCAACACATGGCGAGACCGGGCTCGATGCATTGGATGACGGTCAAGAGGATCATGCGTTATTTGAGGGGCACAAGCGATCTGAAGTTGTGTCTTGGAGGCAAAGACATTGTGTTGAGCGGCTATTGTGACGCGGACTACGCGGGAGACACGAGCGATCGAAGATCAACAACGGGCTACATGTTCAAGGTCGGATCGGGAGTGGTGTCGTGGAATAGCAAGCGGCAACAAACGACGGCGACATCAACGGTGGAGGCCGAGTACATGGCTACGAGCCATGCCACGAAGGAGGCCATTTGGTTGAGGCAACTAATGGTGGATGTGGGTTGCACACAAGGTGAGGCTACAACGATTATGTGTGACAACCAAGGGTGCATTTCACTTGCAAAGAACCCTACACATCATTCACGCACGAAGCACATTGATGTGCAATACCACTTCATTCGGGAGAAGTTGGAATTGGGAGTTATACATTTGGAGTATTGCCCAACGGAGCACATGGTGGCGGATGTGCTCACAAAGGGTCTTTGTAGAGACCGACACCAACGATTAGTAATAGCATTTGGACTTAGAGGCTTTGGCTCTACGCAAAGTGGGAGTATTGAGGTAATTGATGCAACGTAGTATTGCTAGAAGCCAAAGACGTACGGGTGCTAAATAATGGTGTGTGGGAGGAGGGGTTAGGCATGGGCTGATCTCTAGAGTGTCCTTGTGATGAGTTATCCCATATGGTTTGTCCATGGTGACCTCCTAGTGTACACTACTTAAGGTGGAAGGCCTTTGAGTAAAGATCATCTCTTTCTACGCATTCCTTGTGTTTGTGTGTGTGCCTTGTGCAATCTTCTCTACCTTCAATAAGAGGGCTATTGCTGTTTTTACCTCTCGTGATGGAGGGTCTGAAATCGTACCAACTTCATCTTTGAAAGAAGATGTTATCATTGATGGGTTATCGTTTTATGTGCATAGGCGAACATTGCTTGATAAAGTTTTGCCTCCTACATCAAATGTTGCCTCTACATCAAAAAAGAGGAACCCAAGTTCTATACTATCATTTTCTCAAGGTGGAGGGGCTTCATCAAGTGCTAACATTGGTTTATCGGTTTTTGATTTTGACGCACCACCTCAGCCCTCAAAGAAGATTTCAGAAATGCTATGCTGTGAGCGGTGAGCGTGAGCGGTGAGCAGTAAAATTTCAGGATTTTTGAATGGGTTTAGTATGGAAAGTGGGTCCTATGACCGAGGATTTAGTATGATCGTAAGGTATGTTGTGGTTTTTTTCTAGGTACTGGACCTACTTCCGTGGGGTTTTAGGGTTCCCTATTTCTACTTTCTTTGTTAAATGCAATCGGTTTAGGATTGTGAAGTAGACTCTCCTCAATTGTTTGTCACCTAACCTCTAGAAGCCCAAATTGGGTCTCATGTTTTTTAGCGGTATTGAGTAGGTCTTTTGTGGACTTCCTCTTGTTCAAATTTCTTTGTTTCTTGACCAACACATACAATGTTCATCATTGATTACGGTGATATAGAATTTGGTTCCATATGAATTCTACTTTTCACAACGTGATCAGTTGAAATTGTTATTTTAAAACCATGAATCCTTAGTCCTTTAGGGGTTAACAAAGTGAGCAATTATGGGAGGCATATGTACCGAAATCTTACGTAAACAACATATGATATAATGCATTTCATATGTTCATTCAAATGCATCAAGGTCTTGATTCATCAAGGGTAGAGGGACTCAAAAAGTGTACTATATAAATAACATAGGAGATTAGAGGGAATCAAAGCACGAAAATAATGAGTAAAAGTAGGCAGCGGCCCTTTTAGTCTCGCTGCTCAAAAGAATACAATTGTAAACGCAGGAAATTAATTCCAATCGGTTTAATCGCTTGAACTGCCAGAATCGCTACACGAGATCTTCTCTGTAGCTTCCAAGTCCAAAAACTTACAAACCCCAGAACTGACCTTTTGAGACTTTACCCGACTAGCATTACTATCTGGATCGGCGGCGAAGGCATCTGCCAGGGGCTGAATATAACAAGGTACACTGTAGGAATCCTCAGGGCTAGTCATTTGATTGAGGAGATGGCTTACTCCTAGCTTTCGGGGTTTCCTGCAAATATGGAGAATGAAGCGAATTAGGCAAAGTGCAATCCACTCGGCAAAGAATAAGCATTAGCAATTTTGTTGAAAGATAAATTGAATAGCGAGTGTAACCAAAATTTATAGTGACCTTACTTACAGAAGCGAGGCCGTTTGACTTTTGGTGCAGGTTGGTCGTCATCACCAACATGGGCATCTGGTTGCCGCTTTCTGGAACTAGCTCCTGGCGTGGGATGGGGATCCTGGAGAGGCTCCAGAACTCCTCTAAAAATTTCAGAATCCAACTCTAATGCTATGAGGTGTCGCCCAGTCGACCGACATGCATGAACGGATGCTCCCGCAAGGAATTAAACAAATTAGGGTTGTGATGCAATCGGGCATTTGTAGCCCAGTTGTCATAGAAATTGACACACATGTGTTGCGCTATTATTGAACCTTGGAAAGGTTGCATCAATCAAACATCCTTGATGTCCGAGCGGCAAGGTTAGATATTGATTTTGTATGTAATGCTCTGATTATTACATGCGTGTACACGGAGCATCAAATAATTTTTCATGAGCAACAAGCTTAAGTTCATGCTGAGTTTTGATTCATTTAACTGTGATCGCAGGGTCACTCCCATTGTAATAGGTAGGATATCACATTGGAATTTTCTAAGATAGACTCATCCTGGAATATGAAATAGAAATTGATGCAGTATTGAAAGCAACCAGATTTGAGGGACTTACTCTAGCCTTCTTGTATTTTTAAATAAATCTGGTTTTCAAAGTACAGTTGGTGCTATTTGTTCAGCTCGAGAGCTGCAACTGTGTTGGCCCTTAATTCTGGAGACAAGAAAGGCTCGCCCAAAACAATGTAGTAATACTTACCAGTGGAGGCGTTGTAATCAAGGACCACATCTCCAGGATCTGTGGATGCTTCCACAAGAATTTGCAAGAACCGAGGATCTTTCTCTCGTGCCCCTCTCCATGGAATCTGGCCATTCATGAGCTGCGTTTTTGTTGTCGTAAAATTGTGCAGGAGGTCATCTTCCTCTAAGTCGATCACTACAAGAAAACCAGCCCAATGTGACCGGATGTGACTAAGCGCATATGACTATGTAGTCACCTCAGTCATTGGTTTAGTCTAAAATCAGTCCTAAGAGGGTCCAGTCATGGACTAGTCATATAAGTAGTCATATTTTTGAGGACCTGGGTGGGAACGTCTACGGGAACGGGACATATGTTCTCCTGCCCGGTTCCCAGAGTCATGCTCTGAGTGCATACTATGTGTAGTCATACTAATGTAGTCGGATTGTATGGGTATATGGTTTATGTATGTCTTAGTGTAGTAATAGAGTTGGTTTGGGTGACTACATGAAGTCATGTAGTAAATAACCTGACTAATAGTAGTCATATATTTCAATCAGATGATTTTCAAGTCCTCTACTAGTTGGCTGACTTGGCTCAATGGGTGAGTGTTGTAAAATAGGAGTAGGTCCATAATCTTCACTTACATAATAAACACCCATTTCGTTAAAAGTGCACAATAGCATGTGCACTTTAAATTTTGGTCAAAATTTGTTTTTGATTGATTGAAACACCTAAGAATACAAGTAAAAATGATTCATAATTTTTTTTTTATGTTCTTATTTACATTGAAGTGATGCTGCCATTTCCAATACAACAAGTATGACAAATACTTATTCCAAATTAGAATATTGAAAGAATCAATTAATAAAATCAAATAAAAGGGTTAGGCATAAGCCTAACCTTTTTCACTTGCAATTGTCAATTAAGTTTTTGACACAGATAGGAATACAAATGAACCTCCTCTAAATTGCAACTTTACCAAATAATTACAATAAAATGGTTAGGCATATGCCGAAGTGCCAATCCATCACGTGTATCTAGAACTTCTAGTTTGAAAATCAAACATGTACATTTAAAAAATTTGATAAATAAAATTGAATTTAGAAATCATTGGTACTAAAATCCATACATCAGTAATCTAGATCTGCACTTTGGAAATTGAATTCCATCTTCATTGCATTCAAGTCTAAAATCTCTTATTCATGAGATTTTCTATAATTGTCTTTTGTATTCTAATATAATATAAAAATTAATGAATATAATATCATAGTTCCTAAATAGTAGAATTAAAAAAATTTGACATCTATGATGTTATTCAAGACTTCTATAATCCAATGCTTCACAACATACATGCAATCTAGTCCTTTATTTTCATAAAACATTCCTTTTTTTACAACCTTTATACAAAAAAAAATTAATACTCAAAAATTCATTTATATTCAAGACACACAATACCAACATATATATAAAGAAAATAACTTCGTAGTAAAAATACTATAATGTCTATAATTTTAGTGTCTAAAAACATTTCACTACTACATAAAATCTATCACCAAGTAGTCTCTTAAGTTTGAGATTCAGTATTTCCCAAACCTAAGCTAAATGCATCTTTTCCAAATGAAACAAGAGATGATCTATTGATAAAATCTTCAGCAGCATTTAACCTAGCTATAACTTCAACGTGAGCGTGGTCATCGAGATCTGTTGCATTCGAAGTTGTTGAAGGACCACCAAACATTTCGCCTGGTCCAATCGATTTAACATATTTGTACGTTTTCCTCCCTTCTACATCAATATTTGGGACTTCTTCACGTGTATTCCAACCTTCTCCATCAAACCATAGATCAAACTCTGGAAAATACTTATATCCATCTAAATTGAAACCATCACGTTCTGGGTTTGGTGTTCATGCAATTATCTCTTCTTCTTGTGATAAGTTCTCTTCGCCGTCAAAATCTTGAAGCAAACTCTTCCTAGCAACTTGATTTGTGACAACATTCTTCTCTTTTCCTTGAATATTTGTTGTCTTCAGTCTCTTTGGCGCTGGACTCTCGACTTCATCTGCACACAAAGAATCATCACTGCTTTCATTGGATGTTTCCGATGAATCAACTTCTCCGTCTTCCCACAATTTCTCCTCTCCGTCTCCAGGTTTAATTCCATCCACTGCCTCTCGTTTCCATCGACGCAACCAAAGTGCAATGTTCTCATCTGATTCAAATATTATAACTTCTGTTGTCTTTCTAGCAAGGGTGTGAATCATGTGAGAGATTCCATGAGCAACTATCATCCACGACCCTGGTCGATAGTAAGATTCAATAATTTCATCAACAACTGCTGGACAACGTGCATCACGATATCTTGTACACAAATTCCAACCACCTCGAGGTTCTACAAAAATAGAATCCAACAATTTCACATTTGCTGCAAGATTATCTGCAACTGGAGCTGTTGGAGGATGATATATGACAAAAATAACTGGTCCCACTGGTGTATACTTTGCAATTATGCGTTGTCCATCCCTGATAACACTTCCTGAGGCCTGACATTGGTTGGAGAACATATAATTTCCTTTTGTAACGTGCCACCCCAGAGAAGTCTTCAATCCTAACAGCTCTATAACTATATCTGCATTCTCGCCAGCTGGCAACATAAAAATTGCATTCCAAGGAGGCACATCTTCCATCCACTTTGATATGATCCCAACAATACTCTTGTACTCCATCTGTCCAGAACTGCCCATTTTGTCCTTTACGGCAATCAA
Organism: Pohlia nutans; assembly: GCA_022496805.1. Classification (NCBI taxonomy): domain Eukaryota; kingdom Viridiplantae; phylum Streptophyta; class Bryopsida; order Bryales; family Mniaceae; genus Pohlia; species Pohlia nutans. The sequence continues at coordinate 19,058,703 of CM040099.1, read as the reverse complement.
AAACCCACAATGCTGGACTTCCAAACTTCCCCATAACTTCAGAAAATATGTTGCCTCCCACTTTTACCGTTGTATCCATACCTGCACCTCTAACTCCTGAAAAATTAAATTCTAGATTCCAAACTCCTTCACTTCCTATGAACAACTCTTTTCCATTTGCAAAAAGTCCCGATTTTCCCTCCAATATCAACTTCAAGTGAATTCGAACTTTAGAAGGAATCAAAGCACTATGCTTCTCCATTGCCTCAAAACTTGTAAAGTCTTTTAGATGCACCCATTTGCTCTTGAAATCTTTAGTTGCATCCCTCCCAAAAAAATCTAACGCGCTTGTGTCCCCATATTTTTGCACATCTCTACTTAACCAATTCTTCTTATCATCAATTCCTCCACATGCTTCGGCATCAAGCCATTTGAGAGCATTGTGAATTCCTGTTCGAAGCTTTGATGTATCTGCTAAATATTGCAAGGTGTGCACGTCCATTTCTGAAGTAGATTTTGAAGAAGTTCCAAAATACACTTTCTGCAAATGACCCTCCTCGGTCACCGTTGCGCCTTGACATAGTAAAACAAAATCATTTCCACTTGTTCCTTGCAATGGTCTAAGCCATGTAATCGACATACGTGGACGCTCACTTAACTTGAATTTTTTAGATTTTGTATTTCCAACAACACCTTCTTGTTGGACTGCTTCTTTTCGTGCCTTCTCTGAATAATATGTAAACCCTTGATCATAAGACTTACACATGTTGTTCAAAGCTATCCAACAATCATCACTCACTGTAGCCATTGAGATATAATCTCTAAATTGTAAATTCATTTTTGAGACAGTGAACTCACTTCCATCTTTTCCTAAACGAACCCCTGTAATACTAGGCAAACATTGTAAAAAAGGACGTCGGCGATCTATGTCTTCATCGTTGTATGGGTTTGGTGAACCAAATTGCTTCCATACTGCACGCATTTTTGCCAAGGTTTCCCCAACAGTGCTATGATATATTCTTTCAGTATTCTCTTCATTTTTCTTGCAAGAAGCCACCAAATACCTGAACTCTTCGTCGTAGGTTACAACTTGAGCAGGTCTTTTCATAAATGACTTTTCATATTCAGCTTCAGAAATGAGACCAGCCTCGCGATCACGTTGTACTAATACTTGGCAAGCATGCAGAATATGTTGGCCATCGACAAGTTCCCAAATAACCAAAGGTAAAAAATTATCCTTTTTTTCTTCAAATGAATCTCCGGGCATAGCATTCAAACACCTCAAAAAATCAATCCTTGTTTCTTCTCCTTTGAACGTATAGCGTTCAATAACATTTTCTGATTCTTCGTTAGAGAGTGGCAAGTATTCTATAGGACGCAACGTCATCACGTTTGTTTCAAGAAGTTGATTATCCCTCAACCTTTTGTAAACAATCTCAGTATTTGCAGTGTTCAACATTCGTTGATTTGTAAGAATATAGCTTGCAGGTCTCACATTAGCAATATCAACATAAAAAAAATGATCCCTACCAAACACGTATCCTGACTCAATCTCATGAGGAGTTGGCAAGATCATTTTATCTTTTTTTAAAACTGTTTGTGAAGTAGAACCATCGCCTACTAACAAGTTACTCCGACTTCGACTTGAAATCTTCTTTGAGGGCTGAGGTGGTGCGTCAAAATCAAAAACTGATAAACCAATGTTAGCACTTGATGAAGCCCCTCCACCTTGAGAAAATGATAGTATAGAACTTGGGTTCCTCTTTTTTGATGTAGAGGCAACATTTGATGTAGGAGGCAAAACTTTATCAAACAATGTTCGCCTATACACATAAAACGATAACCCATCAATGATAACATCTTCTTTCAAAGATGAAGTTGGTACGATTTCAGACCCTCCATCACAAGAGGTAAAAACAGCAATAGCCCTCTCGTGCTTCTCCATATAAACCTTCAATCTCTCCTTCTCATTTGCATTCATGCTGGAAACTGCAAATACCATCTTCTCACGCAAATCTTGGTCAATACTTCCAACACTACTCCACCAGTTTCGATATTTTGGTAGACCCCCAAATTTCAACTCCAATAAACAATCTGGAGATCGCATTATGTTTTTGGTCCTCAAAATATATGAAGATGGTTCACCGCTCTTCATCCCCCGCATAAACACTTCACACAAGCCTTGTTCTTCAGTTGATGGGACTTCAGCTACTTTAGCTATGTAGCCTGCACCATAAGTTAGTCCACACCATAGATCCTTCTCTTCCCATGCATAATCGGACAATCGCAAAATAGGAAGCTTGTCATCTCATGATATCTACCATCCATGGTTCTTAAAAGAATCCACTACTTTTGGAGCTTCCTTAGGGGGCCGTTGCTTTTGAGAAGCCATTAGATCCCTTGATCACCTACAAAATTTTGCACTGAAAAATTAAAATAAAAAATGTTTCAAGAGATTAAACATAAGAGGGTTAGGCACACGCCTAACCCCCCAATGGTATTAATTGCATGATACCATTTCTACCAATTCTTCATTGTGTCTCAATCACATCATCACGGCAACAGTCACAAGAAATTCAATCACTTGACTAGACATATCTAAATGTTGACTTATGCAGTTTTTAAAACTAATTGAAGTGATAGGAGTTAGGTGAATGCCTAACCGTTCCACCACTTCGTATTTTAACAAATAATACAAATGGTAGGGGTTAGGCATACGCCTAAATCCAACACTAGGAATTTTTAAATTAATCAAAGTGATGAGGGTAAGGCGTATGCCTAACCCCATCACTTGGTATTTAAAAAATAATTGCAAGTTATTCGGGGATTAGACATATGCCTAACCCCGCATCACTTAAAATATTGTTAGTAACTTCGATCAAATAGTGGAATCCGTACTATTATATCCTCTGGCCTATAAGGTAAACGAGTGATACATCCACAAAGCGAGATGCTTCACATTAACTCACATTATCATCAAAGCCAGTGATAGTAACTCACATTAACTCACATTCCATCTAAATGACAGATTTCGGTAAGTAGAAAATGGAATTCATAATGGTTACCTTTCAATAATAAGAATGTTCTCTGGCTTCAAGTCACAATGAATAACTTTAGCTTCCAGAAGCAAACTTAGGGATTTCAGCAACTGCACACAACGAGAACAAAATTTACCATCCCTTCTGATGTCTTAAGAAAATAAACATAAAGGATTAGACATACGCTTAACTCCCTATCACTACAATTATTTTTGAAAATCCAAATTGTCAAGGGGGTTAGACATATGCCTAACCCTCCATCATTTGTTTTTTTAAATTGATCAAAGTGGTGGAGGTCAGGCATTTGCCTAACCTTCATCACTTGCAGTTTTTAAAATTAATTGAAGTGATAGGAGTTAGGTGAATGCCTAACCGTTCCATCACTTCGTATTTTAACAAATAATACAAGTGAGATGGGTTAGGCATATGTCTGACCCCCAACACTAAGAATTTAAAAACATAATCAAAGTGATGGGATAAGGCATATGCCTAACCTCATCAATTGGTGTTTTAGAAAATAACTACAAATGATTGGAGGAATAGGGGTTTGCTTAAATCTTCATCACTTGCAATTTTAAAAACTAATTGAAGTGATAGGGGTTAGGCATACGTCTAATCCTTCTATCACTAGGTGTTTTAACAAATAATACAAATGGTAGGGGTTAGGCATACGCCTGAACCCAACACTAGGAATTTTAAAATTAATCAAAGTGATGAGGGTAAGGCGTATGCCTAACCCCATCACTTGGTATTTAAAAAATAATTGCAAGTTATTAGGAGATAAGACATATGCCTAACCTTGCATCACTTAAAATCTTGTTAGTAACTTCGATCAACTTAAACTCAATCCGATCAGCGGGAGCAGCGACAGTCCAGGGGATATAGAAAGTTTGAGATTTTTACAATATTCATTATAAGGAGGGAGTTGGATTCCACAAGGGGATCACAAACAACCTAGAATTATTCTTCTGCCGAAGCATGGAAGACTGGAAGGGGTGTACATAGGCCCCACTTGTAACTGCACATGCATCGATAAATGCACCGTCATAATCACTACAATAAATCGTGCCAGTCAATCCTGAAATCCAAATTCTGATCATGCTTTCCAACTATACTGGGCTCAGAATCCAAGAGAAAGACCAACGGTCACAAATAGCATTATTTCCTAAATGTTGGTTTGAATGAGGCTAACACTCCATAACATTCAGTAGCCTTGGTTACTGCTGACTTTCTCTGACAAATTGATGCGGAATATCCCACATCATTTCATCCCCCGAATGAAATGATGTGGGATATTCCTCATCACATCAGTAGCTACGAGGACATGTGGCATTAAGCAAGAGAAATCAACCATGGTGCACAGGAACTCAAAGCACTTCTCAATCACATTCAATAGTGTTCTATAATTATTTATTTGATTCAATAGTCCATTCAAATACAAATCACTGCTCACTCTATAAATTAAGGTGGATGAAACAAAAAGGCACCCCTCTTGAAGACTAATGAATGTTATGTCATGTGGAATTTATTTAGTAGCAAAAATGCTTTCACCCAAAAAAGGACCATCTTTGATAAATCGCCACTGCTACTCTACAGTATTGTATTCATGCGAAAAGTCAGGTATTCTTCTGATTGTACAAAATATTACTCTACAAACTGGACAATGTGATAGACATGTAAAAACAAATTTGTTATGGATTGAAATTGCTTACTCGAAGCAGTAGTATGCATAAAGCCACGACGTGCCTACAAACTTTAGTTGCTGACCTACGAAAGGAAGGTAGCTCAGTAGAGACACCTGCAACATCCTCATATAAGTCAATTGCAAGGCCTCAATCAAAACTAGAACTTTGATTCTCAAATTTTCAAAGAACAAGATAATACTGTAATTTCAATCATATCACTACAAGGTGAAGGCGATCAGTGGCTTTCTTTAGTGCAGAAGAACGTCTTCTAGCACCCTCAAAAATTATTTCGATACGGCAGACAAATCAGTGCAGAAATCAAGGCTTGTGCAGACTTTTACCCGGTGAGAAAAAGTCTTTTACTGTAGACCAAGTCAATCAGTGCAGAAATTCAAAAGCAAGATGAGAACCTGAAATGATGCCGCATGTGAATCAGTGTCCTCAACTTCGGGGATTTGCAACTGTCAGCTGAACGCTCAAGTAAGCAAGTTGCACTGAGCATTACAAACTCCTGCGCCTCTATCTACGGATCAGACACCAGCGCTACAGATCCGAAGCCACCGGATCAGACACCAGCGCTACAGATCCGAAGCCACCGGATCAGACACCAGCGCTACAGATTCGAAGCCTCCGGATCAGACACCAGCGCTACGACACCGGATCCAACACCGGATCAGACACCAACGCTACGCCACCGGATCAGACACCAGCGCTACGACACCGGATCAGACACCACCGGATCAGACACCAGCGCATCAGACGTCAGCAGCAAGCAGAACGGAAGCAAAATCAGAGGCTCCCTTCCCGCACCGGCTCCTTCCACGCACCAAACCGCGCGGCGGCGGAAACCCTGGTTCTCGAAAACCCTAGCTTCCTGGTCAGCGGAGGTGTTTTCTGTGGAGTTTCTGTGGACATAGTTGGAGGTGTTTCTGTGGAGTTTTCTATGGACATTGGTTGGAGGTGTTTCTGTGGAGTTTAGTGGACATATAGTTCAAGGTTCCACTTTGAGCACCTGCTAAGTGTAGGGCTCGTTGTGCGTTGGTGGAACTTGAGTCAAAGAGTAGCAGCCCCTTCGATCCGATCTGCCTCGCCTTCAATCACACCATTAGCTTCCACCTTCGACCAGATTAGTTTCCGCCCCCAAGGAAAGCTCTATCATCGATACAGACTATCGATGGTGGCGGCGTTGTGTTTCAAAACCCTAACTAGGTAAGAACAGTTAGTACTTTCATCCAACAGCTACGCTAATCATTGCTTGTCATCTCTCCTCTCCTACACGTTTTGTTTTTTTGTTTTTTTTTATTAGTTTTGAAATTTGTGGTTTGTCTTGTGCTCCAATTCATACCTTATGTGGCTCTTTCTAATTGGTTTAATTAGTTAAATCTAAGTCAAGTCTCATCAAGTTGTTAATCGTGATTGAATTGTCTAAGTAATTTTTATGATTTATATAGATTATATATAGATTTATAATCAGATTAAACTTTTATTTGAAGTCAATTATAATTGTTGGGAGTTGTGCATATGCCTAAACCTCCCATATTATACTCTGTTTAGAAATTGTAAGAGTTGAGTGGTTAGGCATATGCCTAATCCTCCCAGGTATTATTATGCTACATAATAAAGTATTAGTGGGTCAGGCACATGCCTAACCCTCTTGTAATTTATTTTATTTCAAATTGCAAGAGTTTAGAGTTTCAGTATATGCCTACCTCTCTAATATTTTATTTATCTATAGAATCCAAGAGTTTGGAGGTTAATATATGTATATCCCTCCCATAGACCCATATTATAAATTTATGTAGAATAAAATTGTTGAGGGGTTAGGCATACGCCTAACTGCTTATGACTATAATTTTTGTAAAATCCAACTATTAAAGAGTTAAACATATGCACAACCTCCTATTACCTTGTATTTTGAAAATTAATTAAAGTGATAGGATTAGACATATGTCTAATCTCATCATTTAGAAGATTACATAATGATTGTAAGCTATACAGATACTAGTAGAAATCTTGTTCTCTGTGACATGTTTTAATAATTAAATGTTTGGTATGACTTCTCTTTACTGACTGAAAATTAATTTTGAGTCATAGAAAACAAGTCACAATGGACATTTAACCATTGAAGAATATCATATCAAACAAGATTTTGTATGAGTGGGGGATTAAATATATGCTTAACCTCCACCATTTGATAGTTTACATAATAATTACAAGTGACAGGGGGATTTTAGGCATATGCTTAATCCCTCATCACATGCGATTTTAATAATTACTTGATGTGACAGGAGTTAAGGCTATGCCTAATTCATAGCACTTGATATTTAAAAAAATAATTGCCAGTGGGGGGAGGGGAGTTTAGACATACGTGTAAGCCCTTATCATTGGTTATTTAAAACTTAACTAAAGGGATAGGAGGTTAGGCATATGCTTACCTGTATCACTTGGTATTTTACCTAATACTTGAAGGTAATGACAAGTTACTTTCAATTATTATGATTTGTAATTTTTAAAATTAACTAAAAGGGATTAGGCACATGCCTAACCCTTATCGCTCAATATTGCAACAAATGATTCAAGTGATATGGGTTAGGCGTATACTAAAACACCGTCACTTGGTATTTTAACAACTAATTGAAGTGATAGGGGGTTAAGCATATGTTTAACTCTTCCATATTTTATTCTACTATATAATTGAAGTGTTGGTGGGATAGACATATGCCTAACCCTCTAACATCTTATTTTGTTAAAGTTTTTAAAAGTTGGAAGGTTAAATTTATTCCTAACCCTTCAATATTCTAATTTGTTAGAAATTGTAAGTGTTGAGGGGTTAGGCATATGCCTTACCCCCAGACATTTATTTTGTTGAAAATTATAAATGTTTGGGGGATTGGGCATATGTGCAATTCCCATCACTTGCTAGTTCGGGTAATAATTGCAAGTGATAATGGAGGGAGGTTGGTTAGGTATATGTTTAATCCTCCATCACTTGCAGTTTTAAAAATCAATAAAAGTGAGATGGGTTAAACATACATCTAACACCCCTTCACTTGGTATGGTATCAAATAATTATAGTGAAAGGGGGTTAGGCGTATGGCTAATCCCCGTCACTTAGTGCTCTACATAATAATTGCAAGTGATTAGAGAGGGGGGAGGATTAGCTAATCTTACAATATTTTGTTTTTTCATTTGGGGACTTCATTCTAAACATGAGTTTGATTTAATCTGTTTTGTGATGCAGCCATTTTGGAATGAGTGGATTAAGAAGATGAGTTTTATGGATTTGGCTTCTAGTTCACGTGGTCTCACAAGTCCTGGATTTATCTCAAATTTTCGAACGTCAGATGCATCTACAAACTTTTCTACACCAAATTCATCGGGAAACTATAAATATGTAGCACTTTTAGACATTGGAGGACTTGAAGTTGCTCGCGGTGTAGTTCAAGAACATGTTGTGGGATGTATGGTTGGAGGACGTCTTGTTCGAGCAAGTGATGTAGTTGTACTAGTGCGAAGTGTGAAGGATGAGAATGCAAATGTGAATGAATTATACATGTCAACAATGGGAGAGTGCATGGGCAAAGTTATCAGATGTCCTTGTTCCCAAACAAAGGAACTAAGGTTGATTTCATCTCCAAATGTCGATGGAGTTGAAATTCCTGAAAATACTCAAGCAGGAAATAGTGTAAATAGAAGTGCTGGAAATGCGCAAGGATCATCTTTTGTGCATTCTATGGATGGATTGTCATCATCTCTTCCAAAGAGGTCATATGTTAGTATACGTCGGAAGAAGAGATGTCCCGGGGGACCTCGCCAAATTGGAATGAGACGGGGAGAAAAGGTAACATTAGCTGCAGTAGAAGAAGTGAAGCAAAGACCAATTTGCTCAAAACATTGCTTGGAGCCTATAAGTGCATTTGATATTTTATCTTTAAGATACCAAGCATGGGAAGATATAAGTTACGCAAAGCGGGCCATGTGGTTGGTAACTACACTACGAGCGTTTAAAGTAGCACGTCATGATTTGGAAATTGGATTCAAGTTTGAAACAAAGATCTCTGGGATGAAAGTTTGTAATAGTTGCTTTGCAGCAGCAATTGGATATTCAAGGAGGATGAACAAAATCATGTCAAATATTCGAGAGAAAGATGTACACAACCCCATCCACGGTAATACGGGCAACCAAAGGGAAGCGACACATATATCTATGGCAAGGGCAAAGTTTGAATCGTTTATCCAATGTTTTGGAGAAACTCAACCCCATCGTCAAGTACGACGTGAGGCGGACGGTGAAATTGTTCCTGTGATTTGTTTACCTATGGGTGTTTTGCAGCACGAAGTTCTAACGGTTATAAATACATCATTGTCCAAAATGGGTGAAAAAGAAATTGGACTGTCAACGTTTTCGAAGATGTGGAAGAAGGAGTTTACAAATGTGCATGTGCCAGAGGAGTCCAGATTTTCAAAATGCCAACATTGTTGGGAATACAAGGAAAGTAGGCAGTCAATGCCTAATCAAGCCATGAGGGAAGCTGTACACGCAGCGTATCGCCTTCATATTGACTTGACGATTGAAGAAAGAAAGGCTTATAGTCGAGTAAGAGAAAAGGCTAGTGCTAATCCTGAAGATAGCATGAGCATTATTATTGATGGCATGGATCAAAATACAACATACGTGCCAAAATTCAAGCAGAACGTGAAGAATATTGAATCTCGGTATGTCAAGACACATTTATGTGGGATTCTGGTACATGGTATAGGCCTATATTGCCATCTATGGATTGACTCTCATCATAAACATGACAGCAATCAAGTTGTAACGTCTATAATGAAGGTATTGCAAGATGTTCAACGCATTCGGAAGAAGTTGCCTCCTATTCTCCACATTCAAGCCGACAACTGTGGGAGAGAGAACAAGAATGTATACATGTTGGGCATGTGTGCTGCTCTAGTTGGCTTAGGATTTTTCAAAGAAATCCAATTATCTTTCCTGATTGTGGGTCATACACATGAGGATATTGACCAACGATTTAGCTCCATATCGACCGCATTGAAGCTCAGAGATATAAACTCATTGAAAGAGTTGTTGCAAATAATTCAAGAAAAGCCGTCACGTTCCGAACCATTCATTCGGGCTGAACATTTGGAGCATGTTCAAGATTGGAAGAAGTTCATCTCTCCGCACTTGCGAAAAGATGCATTTGTTGGCATAAGCCAACCTCATCATTTTAGATTTTATGTACAAGAAGGTGAAGCACATGTATAATACAAACCATATGCAAGATCTCCATTGTGGTTGCCTCCTACTGGCTATGTTTGTTTTGAAACAATTCCTTCAGTTCATTCAAAACCCGATTTGGCTGAAGTTTCTCAAGCAGATGACAGGGAATTGAAGGCACTAGAGGACTATATATTGCTAAAGGAACGGCAAATTCTAAGACAGACGAACGTGGAAAGAAACCTTGAAGCAATTGAAGAGACTTCAAAGCTGATCACGTATTTGAAAGAGTTTCCTAAGAGGGATCGGAGTATGGATGCATTATCACCATTTTGGCCATTTGAAGATGAAGGCATAGAACAAAATATTATGCTTTCAATAGAGGAGACTACATCAAATGAAGCGATCGCAAGTGTTCTTCAATCTCTACCTCCAGTGATGGTCTCAGATTTCTTTGGGCCTCGGTCCCAAAGACCTGTAGGCCATCGAGTACGACCGAGAAACAATAGTCATGGTAGAGTTACAAATGTAACTCAAAATTTGCCGAATGCCTCATTGGTACAATCAAATTCAGTGGTCCCCAATGCTTTTCCTCCATTCAATCCTAGTAAGGATGTTTCTATTGGAATGTTTGCCGCTTTGGAAACTACTAATGAAGATCGCAGCATTGGAATACCGTTTTTTATAGCAAAGGTGTTGAAGATGAGCCGACAAACATGTACTGATGGTACTGCAACTGTTATGTGGTATCAACCAAAAATGCATTTTGGTGTGCGGGACGAGACTGGGAAGTTTTTCAAACGGTATAGGAATTGCATAGAACGAGGATGGGAACCCTCTCGAGAAAGAAATGATTGTATTCCCATTCAATCAATCTTTATTGCGTGGAAAAATACAGTGGGAACTAAAAATTTAGTAACAATATTTGGCAATAGAACAGAGAAAGATATAAAGATTCCTACTGCTGAAAAAAATCATCTCTACAACCATTTAGAGATGATAAATTGGCAACATCAAGTTAGTATGGAGAACGACGTAGCCCAGATATAGGGAAAATAGAATTGCAATGTTTTATGGTATATGTTGTATGGTGGAAAAACAATCTTTTGCTTTAGTTTAATACATGGTGTGCATTTCTCAGTGTATTTTAGCAAGCTATTTTCAGTGTATTTTAGCAAACATGTTGAGGGGTTAGGCATACGCCTAACCATTTATCGGATTTTTTAAGGAGTTGTTGTAGAATAAGTAGTATAGATTGGTTGGATTTAGTGCCGTCTTTGCAATTAACTTATTGCAAAATCCACATAAAAACATGTAAAATTTAAAACACTCCAAAAACAGAAACCTAAACTTTAGAAACTCCAAAAAACAATTTAAAAAAACTTAAATAATTGCGTGGAGGACAATTTTTATATAATGAACCGCAATGTACTCTTTTAACACAAAATTTGCCAATGGCTTAATTCAAGAATTACATTATTTTTTGGCATATATTTTCATAGCCTTTTTATGCTATTTTCACTCATCCAGTGTCCTATCAAAAATTCACAATGTGCAATTTTAGAGGGGCATGTGCACTTTTAACGAAATGGGTGTTTAAAGGTAAACTAACGGGCCTAAAATCACATGATTTTCATGTTCTATTACAACAGGTTTTACCGTTGTGTTTCAGGAAGGTGTCAAACAAGTCTTTAGCTGGGGCTGTGTCAAACCTCGTTTGACCTAGAAGTAGAAAGTTAGGGTTTTAGAGTGGCTAGGAGTAGCCCAAATATCCATAAATGAATGTGGGAGTGACCATAATGGCACACTTAGTTGTTTATGCAGAGGAGGCACTCACGCGCGTGGTAGAGTTATTGCTAGGGACCGGTTTTGACTATAGGTGTCCGGATTGGACACGGTTTCCGGATTGGAAACCGGGTAGAGGATGGACGGGACAGGAATGGACCCGGCCACATTTCACGCCTTGAAATGGGCGGCTTTAATTAGGGCGGTTCACTGTTCATTTTCGCATAGTGTTTCCAGTCCACCCCTGCACCAGAGTTTCGTGTTTCCGGATGTTGTGAGAGAGCAGGGAAAGCGACCGGGTGGCGAACAAGTGTTCTGGGAGCTTAGGCGGAGCGCGCGAAACCGAGGGAAGGAAGTTTTGGAGCCAGCAGCGATGGGACGGAAGGACGATTGGAGGCTCGGGCTGCCGGTTCCGGATAAGTTGGTACGCCCGGTTGCTCTGACCGATGCGGGCCACAGGGAGCAGCTGCGGAAGGATTTGCGCAAAATGGGTTGTGAGGAATTTCTGTACCTACCGTGGGAGCTCCACAGTGATACCATGTTGCAAGAGTTAGGTGGAAAACCTGTAGCGGCGGAATTCCGGGACAGCGAAATCCGGGGACAGTGGAAAAAGTGGACTTCGGAACACTGGCGCGTGACATACAACTTCCCCGACAGCCTCTTGGGATATGACAAGACCAAGCAGGATTATGAATGGTTGAAGGAAAGGTTTTCTCAACCGGTCTCAGAGAAAAACGGATTCCGGGTGCAGGATTGCATAGACGACCGGGAGAGGCGCCTGCTGCGGTTTCTGGTGCCTATTCTGAGCCCGGACAAACCCACCACCTGCACGATCAAGCTAACGAGGACCATTTACGGGGCCTACTTCAAAACCCGGAAGACCGGATGGGGACTCATTGTGGACAAGGTGGTGGAACGGGAAGCACGCAAACTCGGAAACAAGAAGGGATGTCCTCTAACCCCTTTCCTGTTTCACTTGTATGACAAGTACGGATGTCTCCAGGCCAAGGAGAGAGAGCAATGGGAGAACAGCCGGAGGATCATGGACCGGAGGCCGCCAAGGGTCCGAGAAGGGAGTCCGGATGAGAGCAAGGACGAGGACACCCCGGACGAGGAAGAACGGGAAGAGCAGGAAGGAAGAAGAGCGGACGAAGCAGCGGTCACTCCGGATATAGAAGAAGGCCAACCGGAGCCCTCGGAGACCCGAGCAGAAGGGGAGGAACCGGGCCAGAAGACACCGGTGAGGACGGGCCATTTCAGGGCGCGCACCCGAGGCCAACTCAAGAAACTCCAGGAGACTCCAGACGAATCGGAACCCGACGAGGAACCGGACCAGGGGACACCATCCCGAAGGCAGGTGAAGAGACACCGAAGGGGGACTCCGGAAGAGGAGGAAGAAGAAGAGGATGAGGACCAGGACACGATCGTGACCGGAGTTAGGATTCCTCCGAGGAAGAGACGCAGGAAGGAGACACCGGTGGATAGCCGGAGGAAGAGGAAACCGGAGTCGAGCGGACGACAGAATAACGTCCGGGTGAAAACTAAGAGGGTGCGAGAATCGAAACCGGTGCGGGACGAAGAGGAGTATCCGGAGGAGACCCGGACTTATGAACAAGCTCCCCGGAATGCAGAACCGAAACTGGAGGACATCTCCCTACGAGAATCGGAGGAGGACTTCTTCAAACCAGTCCGGGAAGCCTTAGAGACGATGGAAGGTAAATGCCGCACCATCTGCACTTCAATGAAGGAAGTCGGGCGTGTCATCCAGAGTACACAGGTGGAGAGGTACCCGGAGATCGTCCGGAGAATGAGGAAGGAAGTAGACAAGCTCCGGAGGGAAGCTTTGGAAAGGAGCTTCGCATTGGTAAGGCAACAGGATGAGATCCGGACTCTGAAGGAGCAGGAGTTGCCCACTTACCAGCTCCTCACGTCACTGTTCAGACCGGATGGGGAGGCCTAGACAGAGGCCCGGTTGTACCGGGAAAGGATGGACGAAGCCGGATTAGACGACGCCACCCGAGTGACGAACGTGGTAAAGAAGTACGCCGCAAGGGTCGAGGCAGGATTGGTGGAATTCCGGAAACTGCTGGCGGAGCATCAAAAAAGATTTCCATCTGGGTCCGAACCAGATGAGAGGGTGGCAAATCCGAGAGGTATGAATGCACCCTTAGCCAGTAGTGATTTGTTGGCCGCGTTCCGTGTATCGCAGGATGCACCCAGGATGGGGGAGATGGATAGGATGATGGCTGGAGGCCAAGCCACTCCGGAACAGACTTCAAGACCAGCTGCGAGTCCGGTGGTGAGTATGCCACGGGGAAATCCGGGTGCCAGTACCGGAGGGGACCTACCGGAGGCTAGTCTGGCTAATTTGGCAGATCAGGCTGCTGATTTGGCAGACCAGGCTGCTGATTTGGCAGGAATCGGAACCAACCCGGGTAGGAAGTTAGGATTCGGGGAAGACCAGGAGGTAGACGGCCAGCCTGATGTCGGTGGCCAGGAAGACAGGACGGATGCCGGTGGGCCAGAGGAATGCGAAGTGGACGCGGGCAAACCGGAGGAACACGAGACCCAGGAGGACGAACCGGATGGGAGTCAACCGGAGTCCGAGGAGGAAAGTGATCAGGAGGAAGTTCAGGAGCGCCGGTCCAAGAAGAAGGAGGATGCTTCTCCGGAATCCAACCAGGAAGAGGACGGGAGCTCGGAGGGTGACAGGGTCAGTGAACCGGAGGAGTATGAAGACCAGTAGGATCCGGAGTGCGGTGTGAACCGGATCAGGCTAGGGAGTAGGCATTAGGCTAGGTAGACTAAGCCCGCTTGTGAATAGGACCTTGTCATGGTAGGTTAGGCGTTTTTTGGAGTAGGATATGATTGAGATCTTTTGGATGAGATTTCCCTTGATTTCCGGATCACTGGTTTGTAGGATCTAGGCAGGAAATCCGGTCCGGTGGCTGAGGGCCACTACTTGCCCAGGAATGCTTGGCATTCTTGGGGTCTTCTTGTATTACTGTTTCCCTGAAATCAAACTGCTGTAGAGCATTATCCGAAATTTGTGTATATGCTGTGGGGTTGTTTGTGGAAGGGTGCAGCAGTCAAGAGTCCCTTGGTAACCGGGTCGGTAGTCCGGGTTCTCGAGTGATTCGGGTGTGACGTCTGAATGTGATTTTTGGGTGATTTGAGGACTGTTTGAAAGAGTGGTTTCCAAGTTCCTTACGCTAGGTAATCCGAGTTAGTGGCTGAGTAGGCAGGAGGGGGTACTCCGGGTTGCTCAGAACTCCTGGACGAGTAGTCCGGTTGAGGTGCCAGCACTAGGAAGGTCCAGGCGAGGGGAAATACGAGATCACGGGAGTAAAACAGGGCGCGAGGATTCCTGAAATCCTAGTTTCGGATTCCCCGGATACTGACTGGCCCGGTTAGCAAGTCGTTGTAGTAAGTGGGAGAAAAGGGGAAACCGGATTGCTCTTGCGTGACACGGCTGCCGTTTGGATAAAACTAGCAGTTGAAAGGGTAGTACGGTAAGTACCCGGATTTAGGAAGTTTTGAGATAACCGGAAGGTAGTGAATTTCCCATCACTTGAATCAGTAGGGAGGGGTGTGTCTTTCAATCTAGCACCACTAATGTGAATGGAGAACCCTCTGAAGGAAAACAGAGGTTAAATATAAACCGGTTTGAGTTGTCTTGATAGAACGGACAGAGTACGGTTGGATAAATTCCCAACTCGGACGAAAACCGGATCTAGTTGTAACCGGATCAGTCAGTGGGAGGAGACCCGGTTTGGTAGGAAAGAGGAATTCAGCTGGTGATAGAGAGAGTGAGATCACCAATCCGGGACCATCTCCGGAAGCTTTCCACTTCACAGAATCTCCGCGGAACGATAACCCAGAAATCACCTCTACGAGCGCTCTTAATACGAAAAAGCGCGTTCTAGGGGAATATCCGGTATCACGTGCTACGACAGGCTGTGATACGGTTAAGCCGGGTTTTTAGAAAATTGTGTGCAAAAACCGTAAATGGTGAAGAAAAAGAACAGTTAGTATGTGACGCAGCTGAGACTATGTGGATGTTGGAGAAGGAATTCCCCCCCGCGTTTTTTGACATCATGTCGCATGTGCCAAATCACTTAGTAGAATAGTTGTTTCAGTGCGGCCCCGTTCACACTAGGTGGCACTACCATAGATGGGTACTTTTATGACTGGGAGAATGACTGCGTTTATGACTGCGCGCAGTCATAAAATCGGGTCTGTGACTGCGCGTCATATTATTTGCTGACGTGGAATGTGACGCAGAGCATGACTGGGTGCCGTAGTTACCGACGAGTCGCTTCGGACACCTAGTCATATGAATAAATACGCCTTAAAGCGTATACTTGGGCGCCATGTACGTGCTACGTCAGCATTCCAGCCGCCATCTTGACCGGCCCCAAGTCCTTGACTTTTGGAGGTTTGTCCGGGCAGCTGAGGCCAAAATCCGACGTGGCATGTGTCTCGGGCGAGTCATATTTTTTGCTGACGTGGAATGTGACTCTGTGGAGTCATATTTTTGGTCATAATGTTGCTGACGTGGAATTCGATTGGTAGTGATGTTTTAGGCTGTCGTGGATTATAACTGTGTACAGTCGTGTTTGAGCGGTCGCTATGACTGTAGCGAGTCATGTGTTCAAGACCTCCAGTAGTGTTTGACAAGAGTGCAAAGGATATACGACTAGTTTCAGTCACAGTATCGGTCGGAGTGAGACCAATACATGACTCGCGGTAGTCATAATGTTGTTGCCATGTATGTGGCCCTATTAGTGCACACAATGATATTTTTCGCTTACTGAGAGTCACATTACTATTATGTACCTGAAACATACAATAGAAGACACATACGTGGAATTCAATGGAAGACGCTTACGTCTGAGAAGGGAAATGCAACAATGTTCACTTGTATTTAGTAGTGAAAGACTCAATACAAAACCAAAACTCGATAATGTCTTAGAGGGAGTTGCTATCTAGCTAACCCACTCTTATTCCTCACCATTATATACATCCAACATCCATCATCTCGTGCTTCCCGCTTCCTTTTTGCTGCTGGCTCCTTGTGATTTTCTTCGTCATCCTGTGTGCACCACCACAATGACAAGTGGGTTAACCAACTTTTTTGCGCAAACTTCATTAATTCAGTAGAGGACCCCTTAATACGGATGTTGCGCAATTATGACTATTATCTGTTACATTCATTTGTATCATGACTAGTCCCTTTGACCTTCCCAAGTATACTTGACTGAACCGTGTGACATTCTCACTATGCTTATTACTGATCACTGTGACATGGCAGACTGCGTACATTACTTAACCCTGTGACATTCAGGGAATTCATCAGCATTGCGTGCTACATCAAACATCAGAAGATCGTTAATATGTCACCTTCTCTTTCGCAGTCGCGGCATTTAGGCTGCCTCCAGTGCGGCAACGGGCCACTTGGTGATGCTGTTGAGAGCAGCACCCAAGCGATCTACAACCGGATCGTACGCCACCGGGCTTCACCAAGTTCGTGGTCCCCTGGTGCCACACGGTAAAGGGAAGTCAGAAATCCACTAGTCATGAGTAAGCACATTTAAAACTTTGATTTGTAAATTACTAGTAATAAGTGGCGCAAATAGGATCACTATAAATTAAATCTATGTGATCTCTTTGGACACACCAGAAAAGGAATTTTGTGGATTTCTATTACTTGCACTAATTGAAGTTGTCAACAATGAAGGAATTGATACGAGAAGGAAAATTTGCGGTAATATGAAGCATTGCAAGTCATGAGTATACAATGAGTATGCGATGGCTCATTTATGACTACTCGGGGTCACGATGTGTGTGGTACCTCCTCGTTTGTCAGGTGGACCTCCTTTGGCCACACTGGGTCCACGACTGCCGGCGCTATTGCCGGTGGAGCCACTGCTGGCGGGTGGGACTCCTCCAACCCCGTGTTCCCCACCTCCGACGATTCGTGTGGTGACATGGGCGGTTTTAGTGTGCGGACCTCTTGGAGCAAAACCCTGAGAGTGGCCTTCATGTCATCGACATCGCTTGCAAAACCGTCCATGAGTGAGAAGAAATGAATAAGAAAACTATGTTTCTGTAACAACCCCAGCATTAAGCTCAAAAAGGAAACTAAAGGAATCCATCTGGTTGTAATTTCAACCGGGTGACGATAATTGACTTCAAGCTGTTAGTTCAAGCGAATGCCGTATGCACAATTGCAAGATTACTTGGAGATTGATCTTTCACAAGCATTTAACGCGGGAGATAGAGACACAATCACTTTCTCTTGAGTTCAAGTCAGAGTACCTGGAACGAGAAGAACTACAATCCACTCGGCTGCAGTATACTTATAATCACATATCTTCAAAACAGAATCGAGTTCTAAGAAACATCAAAGGTCAAAGCCAGAAAAAGTTCTGCCTCCCATTTGCAAAAAGCATTAAAACTGATCATCTCTTAGCCGTTTCATTTTTCACACAAGAATTGCACCACAAACTTTTAATTAACTTAGCGACAGTCTAAAAGAGATGGAAAACTTCGAGACTCTATAGAGATTCCAAACATAACATTTACAGGCGTATGGAAAATAGCTTGGTCTAAGGCAAAAAATAAATACTTCCATGCATTCCAAAAATAAGTAAAAATTGCGGTTTCAAATTGGAGATGAAATTCTTGCCTTTCTTCGTGTCGTCTTCAACGGCTCCTCCACGCGTTCGTCCTCACCGTCATCCTCGTCGCCACACTCGGAGTTGGTTAGGAGCTTCCTCTGCGTTTGTCGCGTGCGCGTTGGCTTGGCGGCGAGAGGCTCTTGCAAGGGCACGGTGCGACTGCTCTCAACAACATCCGCGATTTCAATGGAAGTCATTTCCAACACCGGCATCGTAATTGACGGGAAACACGCAATTGCGCAGAATACTTCAATTTTCTTCTCATCCGGCATATTAGCAACATCT